>CAUYUJ010021059.1:375083-452583 GCA_963575745.1 Prorocentrum cordatum | reverse complement strand
CTAAGCTAGGAGCCTTTCCAGAGTGGCCAACTGCAGCGCGCTGGTGCGCAGGGGCTGCCAGATGTCAGGCCGAGGCTTAGTCAAGTGAGGGTCACCCGGGAAACGCCAGGAGATCGGCCTCCTTCCCATTTTCCTTCAGATCATCCTCTCCTCCGCCTCCTCCTCCTCCTTCTCCTCCTACTTCATACTACCATCAACACTACCACCACCACTACAGCTACTACCACCCTGATCCACTTCCCCCCACCCTTCATCCCTCCCCGATTCTCGCCCTTCTATTGCCCCATCTTGAATGATTCTCCTCTCCGTCTCCTCGACCACTCCTCCTCATCCTTCCGGGAAGGAGGGGGAAAAAAGGAGGAGGAAGAAGAGGAGATGGAAACGGAGGAGCAGGACGACTAACGAGGGACGAGGAGGAAGAAACGGAAGGCGGAAAGGAGCAAAACACGCGGGGAGGCGCTCGAAGGAGTTCCCCCCTCCCCCCCCCTCCCCCATCCCCCCCTCCTCAATCTCCCCCCACCCCACCTCCTCCTCGATCGCTTCTGCCCGATTCCTTCTCCCCCTCCTCGATGTCTTCTCCCCCGCCTCGATCCCTCTTCCCACTCTTCGATCCCTGAGATCCGACGCCACGAAGAGACTACAACTTCGTACAGAACCCTGGACCTCATCTTCCTGCTGAATTTCCAAGCCGGATCGATATGTGAAGGTCCCGGTGCTGGAAACAAAGCAAAGTCGCCCGTTGCGAAGAGAATGCGAGGCCAGGTTCTTGAGGAGATCTCCTCCCCTCCTCCTCCTCCTCCTCCTCCTCCTTCTCCTCCTCCTCCTCCTCCTGCTCCTGCTCCTCTTTCTCCTCCTCCTCCTCCTGCTCCTCCTTGTCCTACTCCTCCTCCTCCTCCTCCTCCTCCTCCTCCTCGTCATCCTCATCCTCCTCCCCTTCCTCTCTCTTCCTCCTCTCCTCCTCCTCCCCCTCCTCCTCCTCCTCCTCCTCCTCCTCGCCTCCTCCTCCTCCGACTCCTCCTCCTCTCCCTCATAATCATCATCCCCCTCCTCCCCCCTCTTCCTCGTCCTCCTTTCTTTTACCTCCTCCTCCTCCTCCTCCTCCTCCTCCTCCTCCACCTTGATGTTCCTTTTCCTACACTTCCTCTCCTCCTCCTCCTCCTCCTCCCACTTCCTCCTCCTCCTCCTCCTCCTCCTCCTCCTCCTCCTCCTCCTCCTCCTCCTCCTCCTCCCCCTCCTCCCTCCTCCCCTCCCCACCTCCTCCTCCTCCTCCTCCTCCTCATCCTCCTCCTCCGCCTCCTCCTCCTCCTCCTCCTCTCCCCTCCTCCTCCTCTCCCCCATCTTCTCCACCTCCCCATTATTTTACCTCCTCCTCCTCCTCCTCCTCTTCCTCCTCCTCCTCCTCCTTCTCCTCCCCTCCTCCTCCTCCTCCTCCTCCACCTTGATGTTCCTTTACTACACTTCGTCTTCCTCCTCCTCCTCCTCCTCCTCCTTCTCCTCCTCCTCATCGTCCTTCTCGTCCTCCTCGTCCTCCTCCTTCTCCTCCTCCTCCTCCTCCTCCTCCTCCTCCTCATGATCATCATCATCCTCGTCCTCCTCGTCCTCCTCCTCCTCCTCCTCCTCGTCCTCCTCGTCCTCGTCCTCCTCCTCCTCCTCCTCCTCCTCCTCCTCCTCCTCCTCCTCCTCCGCCTCGATGTCTACTCCCCCCTCCCCCCACCTGCTGGGGGTCGGTGTCGGTGGCTGGCGCTGGGGCAGGAGGAAGGGCCGAGGCGCCGCCCGGGGACCTGGACCGCCCCGCCCAGCGTGTACACGCAGTTCACCACGGAGCCGACGTTCTTCTCCTCGTACAGGTCCTGGAGATCCAAGGACAGCACAGCCCACCTCCACCCCCAGCCGCCGAAGAGAGCCGAAGATGCCTCCGAGAAGGCCCAACAGTGCTGCATTACGCCCAAGATGGCCTCAACACGGCCCAAGAGAACCCAAAAACGTCCCAAGAGTGTTCCAAGAGGCGTCCCAAGAGTGCCCCAAGAGGCACACGTCATTGATTTCCATGTCATTTTTGAAAGGTTTTGGCCTTTACGCCTTTTCGGCCTCCCGACGCTCCAAAACGGCCCACGAGACCCCCAAGATCGCCCCAAGGAGGCTCCAGAGGCTCCAAAGAGGGCCCCAAGACGGCCGCTCAAGAGGGCCCCAAGACGTCCCAAGAGGCGCCCAAGACGGCCCAAGAGGGCCCAAAGACGGTCCCAAGAGGAGGCCCAGATGGGGAGCCCGAACGGACATTTCGAGCCCTCGGGCCCGAGGGCCCCAAGGAGGCCCCAAGGAGGCCCCCAAGAGGCCCCCAAGGGGCCCCAAAACTTCTCCCAAGAGGCCGCCGAGAGCGCCCCGAAGAAGCATCCCTGAGAACTGTGACCCACAACCGCACGGTGGCGGGATGGGTCGAAAGCCACTAGACCTGGCCCGGCACAGTAACGGAAAGAGCACTGCAGCAACAGAAATCGAAATTACTCACACCACCGTTCGTACCGGGAGCCTTGGCGTTGAGAGCTGGTTACGTCACCCCTCGCTCTTGGGAGCCTTGGGGTTCAGAGATTGTTGCGTTGCCGCCCGTTCCTGAGCCGTGGCTGGGCCTTGGTGTCAGGAACTTGTTACGTCACCGCTCTCTGCTGGGAGCCTTGGTTTTATCAGCTTGTTTACGTCACCGTTCGCTCTTGGGAGCCTTGGTGTGAAGAGCTTTTTGCATTACCGATCGCTCTCGGCGTCTCTGGGCCTTCGTGGGAGTCCTATTGGGGCCCTTTTCGGGCCCTCCTGGTGGCCTCTTGGGGGCCTTATGGGGCTTCTTGGGGGTCTGTGGGGGCCTCCCGGGAGCGTCTTTGGGCGAAACCCTAGACTTTCGGGTTCGTGGTCCCCCTCTTGGGGCCGTCTTGGGGCCCTCTTGGGCGCCTCTTGGGCCGTCTGGGGGCCCTCTTGGGCCGTTTTGGGGGCCTCTTGGGAGCCTCTTGGGCCGCCTTGGGGCGGTCTTGGGGGCCTCTTGGGCCGTCGTCAACGCCGTGAACGCCGAAAAGCCGTGTATGCTAAACATGTACGCTTCCCAAAGAAAGTGTATGATTTTGGCCTCCTGTTGGCCTTGTGGGGCGCCTCTTGGGGGCCTCTTGGGGACTGTTAGGGGGCTGTGGGGGCCTCCCGGGAGCGTCTTGGGGCGATAGGCTAGACTTTTCGCTTCGTGGTCCCCCTCTCGGGGCCTTCTTGGGGCCCTCTTGGGCCGTCTTGGGCGCCTCTTGGGCCGTCTGGGGGCCCTCTTGGGCCGTTTTAGGGGCCTCTTGGGAGCCTCTTGGGCCGTCTTGGGGCGGTCTTGGGGGCCTCGTGGGCCGTCGTCAACGCCGTGAAAGGCGAAAAGCCGTAGATGCTACAAATCTACGTTTTCCTATGGAGAATCTATGATTTTGGTCTCTTGGGGCCCTCTTGGGACGCCCCTTGGGCGCCTCTTGGGGCGTCTTGGGGGCCTCTTGGGACGTCTTGGGGCTGTCTTGGGCGGTCTTGGGCTCTTCTGGGACGGAAAAGAAGAGAAATCCGAACAACATGCAAAAATCCAAAAGAAAACCCCAAAACGGCCATTAACACTCATCCGGGCGCGGTACGCCCCCCCCTGGAATCCCCCCTTAAGGGGCTTCGCCCAAAACACAACGTCATCGCTCGTACCTCGCTCCTTCCGTTACCTGGCCCGGCACAGAAACGGAAAGAGCGCTTCAGAAACAGAAACCGAAATTACTCACACCACCGTGCGTGCTGGGAGCCTTTGCGGGAGCCTTGGTGTTCAGAGACTGTTGCGTTGCCGCCCGTTCCTGAGCCTTGGCTGGGCCTTGGTGTCAGGAACTTGTTACGTCACCGCTCCCTGTTGGGAGCCTTGGTCTGATCAGCTTGTTTACGTCACCGTTCGCTCTGGGGAGCCTTGGTGTGAAGAGCTTTTGCGTTACCGATCGCTCTTTTTTGGGCTTCTCTGGGCCTTCTTGGGAGTCCTATTGCGGCCCTCTTCGAGCCCCCTTGGGGGCCTCTTGGGGGCCTCTTGGGGCTTCTTGGGGGGCTCTTGGGGCCTCCTGGGAGCTTCTTGGGGCGATAAGCTAGACTTTCGGGTTCGTGGCTCCCTCTTGGGGCCGTCTTGGGGCCCTCTTGGGCCGTCTTGGGCGCCTCTTGGGCCGTCTGGGGGCCCTCTTAGGTCGTTTTGGGGGCCTCTTGGGAGCCTCTTGGGCCGTCTGGGGGCGGTCTGTGGGGCCTCTTGGACCGTCTTCGACGCCGTGAACGCCGACAAGCCGTGCATGGTAAAAATGTACCTGTTCCGATCGGGAATTCATAATTTTGGCCTCCTGGTGGCCTCTTGGGACGCCTCTTGGGGGCCTCTTGGGGCTTCTTGGGGGGCTCTTGGGGCCTCCTGGGAGCGTCTTGGGCGATAGGCTAGACTTTTCAGTTCGTGGTCCCTCTTTTGGGGCCGTCTTGGGACCCTCTTGGGCAGTCTTGGGCGCCTCTTGGACCCGGACCGTCTTGGGGCCCTCTTGGGCCGTTTTGGGGGCCTCTTGGGAGCCTCTTGGGCCGTCTTGGGGCGGCCTTGGGGGCCTCTTGGGCCGTCGTCAACGCCGTGAAAGCCGAAAAGCCGTACATGATGAAAACGTAAATTTCCAATAGAAAATCAATGATTTGCTCCTCGTGGGGCCCTCTTGGGACGCCCCTTGGGCGCCTCTCGGGGGCCTCTTGGGGGCCTCTTGGGCCGTCTTGGGCGGTCTTGGGCTCTCTTGGAGCGCTCTTGGGCCGTCTTGGGGGGGAACCCGAAAAACATGCAATAACCCAAAGGAAAACCCCCCAAACAGCCATTAGAGCCCATTCCCCCCCCTTCGCCCCCCCCTGGACCCTCCCCCTTAAGGGGCCTCGCCCAACGCACAACGTGAAGGCTCGTACCTCGCTCTTTCCGTTACCTGGGGCCGGCATGGAAACGGAAAGAGCGCTTCAGCAACCTGCCCGAAGTTGCTCACGGCACCCTTCGCTCTTGGGAGCCTGGTGTTAAGAACTAGTTACGTCAACGCTCTCTGTTGGGAGCCCTGGTGTTCAGCGACTTTTACGTTGCCGCCCGTGTTTGGGCCTTGGTGTCAAGAGTTTGTTGCGTCACCGCTCATTCTTGGGAGCCTTGCTGGTAAACGAGTGTTACGTCGCCGCTCTCTGTTGGGAGCGTTGCTGGGACGAGCTTGCTGCGGAACCGCTCTCTGTTCAGAGTCCTCATGCCCAGAGATGCTTACGTTGCCGCTCGCTCTTGGGTCGGTGGAAAGAGCTTGTTGCGTCACCGCTCGCTCTTTGGAGCCTTGCTGGCAAGCGCGTGCTACGTCACCGCTCTCAGTTGGGAGCATGATTCCTCCTCCTCCTCCTTCTCCACCACCACATATTATTGTTAGCAGTCGTATCATTACTACTCTTATTATTGTTACTATCATATTCCTCCTCCTCCTTCTCCTCCTCTGCCTCCTCCACCTCCCTCCAACTCCTCCTCCTCCTCACTCCAACTCCTCCTCCTCCTCCTCCTCTTCCTCCTCCTCCTCCTCCTCTTCCTCCTCCTCCTCCTCCTCCCTCCTTCCCCTCCCTCTCCTCCTCCTCCTCCTGCTCCTCCTCCTCCTCCTTCCTCCTCCCTCTCCTCCTCCTCCTCCTCCTCCTCCTCCTCCTCCCTCCTCCTCCTCCTCCTCCTCTTATTATTGTTGATCTATGTGTTGCTATTAGTTTTATGATTGTCCTTCTCATCCTCCTTCTCCTCCTCTGCCTCCTCCTCTCCTCCTCCTCTCCTCCTCCTCCTTCTCCTCCCTCATTATTCTCCTCCTCCTCCCTCCCTCCATCCATCATCATCATCATCATCATCATCATCATAATCCTCCCTCTCCTCCTCCTCCTCGTATTAATGTTGTTGATTGAATTAATGTTATGAGTGATATGATTGTCCTCCCCCTCCTCCTCCTTCTCCTCCTCTGCCGCCTCCTCCTCCTCCGTTCTTATTATCCTCCTCCTGCTCCTCCTCCTGCTTCTCCTCCTCCCCCTGGCTCCTCCTCCTTCTCCTCCTCCTGTTCCTCCTCCTCCTCCTCCTCCTCCTCCTCCCTGTCCTCCCTCCTCCTCCTCCTCTTCCTCCTCCTCCGCCTTGTCATCGTATTATTATCATTCGTATCACTAGTATTAGTATTAGTAGTATTATTCGTAATGCTATTATTGCTAGTGTTGTCAGTATTCGTCATAGTATGTGATTCGTCTTATCCTTATTCGTATTGCTCCTCGTCGTAATCCTCTTACGCTCATGATTAAGATTCTTCTTACTCGTACTATTTTTCATATTCGTATTATTATGCATATGGTTTATCTTCTCACTCCTCCTCCTCTTCCTCCTCTTCCTCCGCCTCCTCCTCCTCCTCATCCATCGTCCTCGTCCTTTTCCTCCACCTCCTCGTTCGCCTCCTCTTTCTCCTCCTCCTCCTCCTCCCTCTCCCTCCTCCTCGTCCTCCTCCCCTCTCCTCCTCCTCCTCCTCCTCTCCCTCTCCTCCTCCTCCTCCTCCTCCTCCTCCTCCTCCTCCTCCTCCTCTTCCTACTCCTCCTCCTCCTCCTCCTCTTCGACCTCCTCCTCCTCCTCCTCCTCCTCCTCCTCCTCCTCCTCCTCCTCCTCCTGGGGCCCGCTTGGGGTCCTCTTGGGGCCGTCTGGGGGCCCTCTTGGAACGTCTTGGGGCCCTCTTGGGCCGTCTGGATGCCCTCCTGACTGTTTTCGGCCCCTTTGGGGGGCCTCCGGGGCTGTCTTGGGAAGAGCTTTGGGGCCTCTTGGGCAGTCTTGGGCCCGTCTGGGGGCCATCTTGGACCGTTTTGGGCCCCTTTGGGGCGCCTCTGGGGCCGTCTTGGGACGATCTTTGGAGCCTCTTGAGCCGTCTGGGTCCCTTCTGGGACGGAAAAGGGAAAAACCCGAAAAGCCTGTCAAAAACCTTAGGTCAATCAATATTTGTGGCCTCCTGAGGCCTTCTCGGAAGCCCTCTTGAGGGCCTCTGGAACCGTCTCGAGACTCTCTTGGACCGTCTGGAGGCCATCTGAAGCTCTCTGGCGGCCGTCTTCGGTCCCTCTGAAACCGTTTCGGGGCCCTCTTGGGCCGTCTTGGGGCCCTCTGGCCGGCTCACCCGGAAACATAAGAATAGACATGCCATGTGAGCCGCCCATGAGCCGCTTCAATAGAAACAAAAACTAGGCGCGAAGGCAACTAGACTTTTGTTCCCCCGCTAGTCCCCTTCCCCAGACCCCCTATAAGGGCTTCGCCCCCTGCGAAACGTCTCTCGCTCGTACCTCGCTCTTTCCGTCATCCGCCGCCCCCTGTTGGCTTGCCACAGGGGTGCCCGGCGTGCTAGATCCTTTCGATTTTAATGTTGGTTCTTTTCCAAAAGAGCTCCCCCTAGGGCTTCGGCAGATCCCGCCAGGGTCCCGGGAAGGCCCCGAAACCACCTCAACGACCGCAAAAAATGTTCCATGACGGCTCAAGATGGCCTCTAAGATGGTCACGTTGACCCAAGATGGCTTCCAAGATGGCCCAAGATGGCCTCCAAGTCGCCAAAGATGGTCCAAGATGGCTTCCAAGACGGCCCGAGAGAGTCCAAGATGCCTTCAAGTTCGTCCAAGAAGCCTCCAAGACGGCCCAAGTTGGCTCCAAGGTGGCCTAAGACTGGCCAAGAGGCCCCCAAGAGGCCTCCAAGACGTCCTCCAGGAAGGCCCGAAAGGGCAACAATCATTGATTTCCCTTGGGTTTGGGAGGATTGTGGCATTTTCTTTTCATCAGCTCTCCGACGGCCCACGACGGCCCAAGAGGTCCCAAACATCGTCCCAAGAACGCCCAAGAGGCCTCCAAGCTGGCCCCATGACAGCCCAAGAGGCCCCCAAGAGGGCCCCAAGAAGAGCCCAGGACGGCCCAAGATGGACAGGAAAACGCCGAAGATGGCCTCCAAGACAGCCAAGGTGGTCTCCAAGATGCCTCCAAGACGGCCGAGGTCTCCAAGACAGCGAAGATGGCCCCAAGATGCACCCAAAACGGCCCCAGATGGCCTGAAGATGACCGTAGACTGCCCAAAAGGCCCGCCATAAGCCTCCAAGACGGCCCAAAACCCCTCCAAGACGTCCTCCCGGAGGCCCGACAGCTCGGAAACCACCTGGTCCGATAGCTCGCCCGACTCCGTGTTCCCCGAAGGCTTTCGAAACCCACTCGGGGCACGCGTGGCCCGATAGCTTGGCCAAGCTCAAACCCAACTTTCGGCCACGCAGGCGCTTCCAAAAATGCAGGGGGCGGCGGTGATTCGCCGTAGGCGGCTTCGATTCGCCGTCCCCTGTTGATTTACCACAGGGGTGCCTGTCGCGCTAGACTTCTTACGAATTGATTTTCTGTTCCAAAAAAATCCCCCTGAGGCGTCGGCCCGTCACGCCGGCCACCCGAAAGACCCCAAACGAGCACAACTTCTTCAAACAAGCCCCCCAAGATGGCTCAAGATGGTTCCTAAGATGGTCACAACGGCCTCCAAGATGCCCAAGATGGCCTCCAAGACGGCCCTGGAGCACCCCAAAAGGGCCCCACGTCGGCTAAGAGAGGCCACCCAAACAGCTCCCGACGGCGTCAGACGGGCCAGGAGGTCACCAAGACGGCCCAAGATGACTCCAAGATGGCCCAAGACTGCGCAAGGGGACCCAAGAGATCTCCACGAAGGTCCAAGTGACCTCCACTAGGGCCTCCAGGAAGGCCTCCAGGAAGGCAAAGAGGCCGTATCATTGATTTTCAATAGGTGTTTGAAGGACTTGGGCTTTTGCTTCTTTTCGGCCTTCCGACGGCCCGAGACGGCCCAACAGCCCCCAGAGAGCGCCCCAAGATCGCCCAAGAGGCCGCCAAGATGCCCCCAGGACGGCCGAATAGGCCCCCAGGAAGACGGCACAAGAGGCCTCCAAGACGCCCAAGATGGCCTCCAAGACGGCCCTAGAGCACCCCAAGAGGGCCCCACGCCGGCCCAAAGAAGCCCGCTTCCGCCGGCGTCAGACGGGCCAGGAACGCCTTAAGACGGCAAAAGAAGCCTCCGAGAAGCCCCCCAAAGGCCCCCAAAGGCCCCCAAGAGGCCCAAGGAGGCCCCCAAGATGCCTCCAAGAAGCCCCCAAGAGCTCCCAGGAGGCCCCAAGATTGCCCCCCGAGGCTCCCAAGATGCCCACCCTCCTCCTCCTCCTCCTCCTCCTCCTCCTCCTCCTCCTCCCCCTCCTCCACCTCTTCCTCCTCCTCCTCCTCCTCCTCCTCCTCATCCTCCTCCTCATCCTGATCTTCCCCGCCATCCTCCCCAAAGTGTTCCCCGAAGGGTTTCCACAACGGCTGGGAAAACACATGGTCCGATAGCTTGGCAGAGCTCTTGCCACACCGCTCGGCCACATGGGCGATGCCAAAAGGCAGTGGGAGGCGGTGATTCGCCGTAGGCGTCTTCGGTTTAGTGTAAGCTATGCAGTGCAAGCTACGTGGTGAAAGGATTGTCGTGTTGGCTATGTGGTGCAAGCTAGGTAAGGTAAGCTCAACACGCGGGGCGCCCACGAGCACCGACGAGGCAACACAGGCGGCAACGTGGCGCGACCTTGGCGGACACATCCAGCGCACGGGGCGTCCACGAGCGCCTACGAGGCGGCACGGGCGACAACGCGGCGCAACCTCATGACACACCTAGCGCACGTGGCGCCCACGAGCGCCTGCGAGGCGGCATGGGCGGCAACGTGGCGCGACCTCGGCATACCTCTACCAATCCACCCAGCGCACGGGGCGCAAACGAGCGCCTGCGAGGCGAAACGGGCGGCAATGTGGCGCAACCTCGGCCGACCCACCCAGCGCACGGGGCGTCCACGACCGCCCAAGAGGCGGCACGGGGCGGCAACGCAGAAAGTCCTCGGCTGGGCCCGTCCAATGATTTACGTAACGGAAGAAGGAACGCCCAAGGTGCAAGCACTGGTTGGGGAAATGTCAACCCGTTTCGCTGTCTGCCTTTTTGGTTCCTGCGAGGACGAAGGAATTTAAGGTAGGGGCGAAGAACAGGAGGGAGAAATTCAAGGACCAATGAAAACATCGATGTTCCTGGCCGACCAGACGGGCCCTCTGACCCATTTCCTGACCCGCACCAGGAGAGGCCGACGGCGGGATAGTTCGCAGGCGTCTCTCGGAGGATCGGCCGCGAGGTACACACGCCACAGGCGAGCGAGTCAAATTCGACCGATCGTCGACAACCGCTGGACGACGCCGTGTCCGGCGTGCTGAATACGGCCGACTCGGGCACGCCAAGCTTGCGGGCGGCGTCGGTGAAGAACGAGATGTTCTCCATCTGCTTGAAGGCCATCGAGCTCGTGTTGACCTCCCCTTGTTTTGCTAGGACACGCCGAACTCTACAAACAGAGTCCACTTGAGTCTCCAAGGTACCTGCGGACCGCGAGCCTGGGCCGTGGGCCCGATGTCACAAGCCCTGGGCACATAATAATGGAAGACAGGCTTGTGATTGGAATTGCCATCAGAAGCAGGCCCAGGAACAAGAGAGATCGGCTGCAAGCGCCTAGCCAACGGCCTGCGCTTGCAGGGTCTGTTTTCCTCCCTGAAAGGAGAAGCGGGGAGGAGAGAGCGCAACACCCGAACAAACGATCCACATGTTAGCATGAAAAATGCGGGAATCGAGTCAGGGTCTGTATCAAGCTCGCTCTACGAGCACACGCCATTACGCATGCATCGACACCGCTGTTCAGAGCCCCCCGTTTCTGGCTAAATGCTTTCCCGTGGGGGCGGAGTGCACCGGATCGAAAAAAAACGCAAACCAGATCGAACAAAAGCACACACACAAACGCTGCGCCAGCATGGGTATTACGATCTTCGAACCTGCTACTCGACAAGGCCTGGCGAATCCTGGCTCGAAGCAAGACATGAACTCCCAGAGGGAAGTTTAGCAGGTTGCTGGACGGATGCTCCCCGACCACGAGCCAATCCCTTCTAATGCAGCAGTAATCCTATAGTCTGGGAAACTTCGTGCATGAGTCGTGGATCCCCCTCTCGGCCCGCATTTGCAAATGGTCCCTAACGTAGAACAGCAGAAGCCCAATCCCCCCTCCTCCTGAAGCCTTGCAGACACCTTCAGACACCTCCAAGACTAGCTGAAGGCCCCCACGCCTGAGATCCCCTTTCGAACCCGCTGAACTCCAGCAAACCCGAAGGCACTCCGCTTCCCCACATCCGCCCGCACTCTCATTTCTGCTCCCCGCTCCATCCTCCCCCCTCTTCGTCCTCGTCCTTCTCCTGCTCCTCCTCTTCCCCCTCCTCCTCATGCTATTCCATCCCCCTCCTTCTCCTGGCAGGACATGGTGCTTGGACAAAGCCAACACGGTTTCTGGAAAATCGGTCCAGCAATCCAATCGTTTTGCTCCTGCACTGCTCTCGAGTGGTGCACCCATGGTGGCACCCCAGGCCTCTGCTCCCACCAACGGGGTCAAGGCGCCCCTAAGCCACATCACTTCATGCCAAGCAATCCTCCTCCTTCTCCTCCTCATCCTCCTCCTCCACCTGCTCCTCCTCCTACTTCTCCTCCTCCTCCGAAGGTCGGGAACTTTTGGATAGCGTGTCGTGGCGGCGGCCCCGGCGACACGCTTTGCCTTGCAAGCGGATAATTGGCGTGTCGCTCCGCTCCGAGGGGCGGGAGGCTCGGGAAAGCTTGGGACGTTGACGCCTCGGGGCCGCAAAGTGGATAGCGCGGCGGCGCGACATGCTATCCCAAAGTTCCACCGACCGCACCACCACAGCCACCGCAATCACCGATGACCCTGCTGGCCTTCTTGATCGCCCCCGGGCTGATGGCGTTGACGAGCCCGCACAGGACCCGACCGTCCCGGAGCCACCCAGCGAAGGTCTGGCCCTCTTCGGCCTGGCGGGCGGCCGGGCCCGCCCACGAGCAGATCGACGCCGACAGCGTCGTCGCAGAGGAGCTCAAGGGAGGCTCGGGAAAACTGCTGACTTTGACGCTTGGGGGCGGGGAGGGTTCGCGTGGGTCCCAGGTTGCCATGGCGCTACGGTGCCCATGCATGTCAGTCGGCAAATCCTTCACACGCTTCGTGGCCCCATGGGGAGCTCCACCGAAAGCCCCAGTTCAGTGGGATGGTTCGCATGGCGCCACCGCACCCATTGAGGCACGCACACAACACATGCGTCGTGGCCCTGCAGGGAGATTCACCAGAGGCCCCAGTTGGAGGGTGCGCGTGGCGCCACCGCAACCTTTTAAGCACACGCACACACCTCACACGCGTCGTGGCCACATAGGGAGCTCCGCCGTGGCTCCGCCGCAGACCCAAGTGGAAGGGTTCGCATGGCCCATTTCGGCACATCCTTTTGTGCCCCGTCCTTTTTGCGGCTCGCTGCCTGTGAGGAGAGGGCCGTGTCCGACGGTATTCGAAGTTCGCCCGCACCCTCCAACGTTCCCCCTGCCTTGCAGGACTCACAGCTGCATATGGTTGTGTCCTTCGCCAAGATATGTTTGTTCACAACGTCAACCCCCAAAGATCTGGACCAAATTTGCAGGACCGGTTTGCAACCCTGACTCGTTTTTGACGTTCCCAGGGCCTGGCGAGGGCCCCCCAGAAGGCCGAAAACGGCCAAAATCCTTCCGCCGCGATTTTGGTTCACGACGCGGAGCGGTCTAGGCATGCTGATGCCGTTTGTTGTTCTTCCGGAGTCGAGCACAAGCTAAGCCTGCTGCGCGCCAGGGAGGAGAGCGGCCGACGGTCGCCGAGACATCTCACCCCTGCGCGCAGGGAGTTTGCCTCCCGACTCCAACTGCTCCTCGGCGACCTCCTCCTCCTCCTCCTCCTGCTCCTCTTCCTCCTCCTCCTCCTCCTCCTCCTCCTCCTCCTCCTCCTCCTCCTCCTCCCCCACGCGCCGCAGTCCCCCCAACCCCCTCGCGCCGTGAGGCAAAATCACGGCGGAAGACTTCTGGCCGTTTTCGGCCCCGGGGGCCCTCGCCGGCCAGGACGGCCACAAAACATTGCTCGGGATGAATGGCCAGTCCACGGGAATGGGTCGAGACGTCTGGAAGTCGCCGCTGTGGAAAACGTGGCATCGGGGGTCTGGGCACGGCAGGTTCGTGTCGTGTCGACCCCGGCGTTGCTCTCTAACGCCGCGCGGGGATCCTTCGGCCTTAAGAATGATCAGGCATTTCCGAAACGTCAGCTCGTTCAACATCGACTGATTCTGGGTCGCCCGCGGTGTTCCCAGAGCTCCGAGGTCATGATTTTTTCATTACGTCGACCCCTCGAGGTCTCGACCCATTCCCCGGGACAGGTGTTTCATCCTGAGTGATTTTTTGACGGTCCCGAGGCCCGGGAAGGGCCCCTGGAGGCTGGAAATTCGCTGGCCCAACGGGCCAGAGGCGTGCTAAGATCTCCGGTAACTGGTTAACAATTCTCTAGTTCGCGCGCGCGGGGCGGCCCCTGGGGGTCCACGGACGAAAAGTACCCCGGCAAGGTCCTGAGAGAGTCCCGGGAGGAGTCCCCCAGAGCGCTCCAGGAGCGCTCCATGAGCGCACCAACAGGGCTCCGAGACGTCCCCGAGAGCCCCAAGAAAGGCCAAGAGGCCCCCAAGAGGCCCCCAAGATGGTACACGAGGGGTCCGACATGCCACAAGATCGCTCCAAGACGCCCAAGATAGCCCCCAGACGCCCCAAGAGGCCTCCAAGAGCACTCCCAAGAGGGCCCCCGGAGGCAAAATTCATTGTTTTTCCTTAGGTTTTTGAGAGATTTTGGAGCTTCCACCTTTTCGGTTCCCGACGCCCCAAGACGGCCCCAGAGGCCCCCAAGATCGCCCCAAGAGGGCCCAAGAGGCCCCCAAGAGGGCCCCAAGATGGCCCAAGAGGGCTCGAAGACGGCCCAAGAAGCCTCCAAGACGGTCCAAGAGGGCCCCAAGAACACCCCCAAAGGGGCCCCAGAGAGGGAACACGAAACAAAATTTCGAGCCCTCGGCCCTAAGAAGCCCCTACGAGGCCCCAAGAGGCCCCTAAGAGGCCCCAAAAGGCCCCCACGAGGCCCTCAGGAGGCCCCCAAGAGTCCCCCAAGCGGCCCCAGGAGGCCCCCCAAATGCCCCCCCGAGCGCCCCAGGAGTCCCCCAAGCGGCCCCAGGAACCCCCAAAGCGCCGCATTGACACCAGGCCCTCGGGCAAACGGCAGACATGAGACCGTATGGGCCGGCGGAATGAGCGAAGCGATTAAATAATGAAAAACTTCCCGTCGTGATTTTTTCCTTGCTCGAGGGGGGCTGGGCTCCACGTTGAACGCCGGCGGCGGGGTCGCCGCCAGTCGAAACGACGCGAATTCCTGCCAGTAGCCGTTCGGAGGTCCTCGCGGATGGCTTGGGCCGGCGCTGGACCCGCCCTTCCTCTCCCATGGCCCGCTCGAGAGGGCGCCCCAGGGGAGGCGCCGGAGGCGCCACAAGCGGGGGGCCCCAGGAGGCCAAACTCATGGATTTGCCATTGATGTGTGTCAAGGGTTTGGGCGTTCTGGCCGTCTCAGCTCCCCGACGCTCCCAGACGGCCCTAGGAGGCCCCTGAGACCGCCCCAGGGCGGCCTCCTAGAGACCTCCAAAGAGGGCCCAAAAACGGCCACGAGGGCCCCAAGACGTCTCTGGCATGGTATGGGCGCAGCGCATCAGCGCCATCATGGAGGTTCGTGGCACCCAGGCGTCCAACTGGTACCCAGGCGACCCTGTGGATAGACGAAGAAAAAACTGCATTAACTTTCGACGGTCCACGCAGAGAGCCAATAATTGTTATGCTCATAGCGTGTTTCTCCTTCGAATGGACGTCGGGGGTCCGTGTCCCCCGCCGGCCGGCAGGCGGCCTGCTGGCCAGAGACGGCCGTGATCCAGTCGGCGACCTGCCTCTCCAGGCCCACGTCGTACTTGGCCGCCTGCTTGGCCTTGAGCTCCCTGGCGAGGCGGCGGCTACTACGGCAACCTCCTCGTCCCCCTCCTCCCCTGGCGCCTCCCATCCCTCTCCTGTCCTCCGCCCCACTCGCCCTCATCATCCGACCTCTGATGCTCCTCCCCATATGCCGCCACGATTCTCGTTCTCATCGCAATCCGAAGCAGTCGAATCGAAATCCACTTCTCGCCTGCATCCTCGTGCTACTCCTCTTCCTACCCGTCCTCTCTCCTACTGCACATGCCCCCTCGCCTTGCCCTGTGCACCTCGTAGTTTCCTCCCTCTCCCACTCCCTGGCTGGGCTTCTTCGCTTGGACAAGTGAGCAGGAGGAGGAGCGAGGAGCGAGGAGGAGGAGCGAGGAGGGAGGAGGAGCGTGAGCAGCAGGAGGCGAGGGCACCCTGGACCCACGGGAGATCACGTGCAAACAGGGCCCTCGAGGGGGCCTGGCGCTGCAGAGCCTCGTGTGTTCGCTAGCCTCGAGATCCTCGGCCTCGCCATCACCATCTCGCCATCCTCACTCTCGCCCTCCCCCTGCTCGCGGCGATCAATCTGAGGTGTTTGGCCGTTTTCGGCCTCTAGTGGCCATCGCCTGGCCCTGGGATCTTCAAAACAGCGACTCGGGACGAAACACCGGCCCCAGGGAGAGGGTCGGCACTTCCAGGGGGCCCCGCAAAGAGAAAAACAAGATCTCGAAGATCTCCGGGAGCGGCTGGCCCAACGATGTGGAGCGCCCCCTCGCCGTCGCTCGGACGTCCATTCCCCGTGCATTGTTCGGTGTCGTGCGTGTCTTTATCGCGAGATGATCCAGGATGCTCCTGGATCGGGGGAGACGTAAGACTCGGGTTCGGGTGACTCGGGTTGGCCTGACGGGGCCATCATGAAAATGACGAGACCCAAAATGAAATGTTACACGAACTCCCGCTGCAAACATCCCAGGAAAACTGAGCCGTCAAACTCCAGGACGCGCTCGTCAAAAAGCGTCGGCAAGCATGAGCTCTGGCGTGCTCGAGTCTTGCGTCTCCCCGGTGGGCTGGTCCTCGCCGAAAGGACACTGCACGCGTCCGGGCCACACCGAGGCGCTCCGGCCAAGGCCTCGCACGGTGGGGGGCGCGCCTCGCCCTCGGCGGAGGCCGGCGGAAGGCTCGGCGGAAGGCGGAGGCAGCAGGAGCGGCACGTCAACTCAGGGGGGGGGGGTCCAGGGGTTCGCGGGACAGGGGGGGGCAGGGAGGGATCAGCGAGTCCTTCTCCTCTCAGCGCCCCCGGGAGTTGCTGCCTGGGGACTGGCCTTGAGATCCGCTCAGCTCTGCGCTGAAAATGGCTTGTGCCAACATTTTGTGGGGCTGATGCCAACTCAATTTTGGGGGGTCTCAATTTTGGGCTCCAGGGGCTGCAGATTCGGGCACGTGTCCCCCCACTGCGTCCGGCTTGAGGGCAAGCGCCCGCGCACTCTGCAGGGCCCACCCGGCAAAGTGCCAAGCGGCACCAGAAACCATATTGTCCTCGGGAGGGGCTCGCTGCGGGGGCATCGAGACGCATGGTGTCAGGAGCTGCGACACACTTCTCCGACCCTTGGAGCATCCGACAAGAATGGGATTCCAGTATATGGCAAGCCTGGAGAAGGGTCCGGCGCCTGGCCTGGGCAATGGGGCAAGGATGGAACACCTCGTCGAGTGAGATTGCGGATCTCTCGCGCAGCGCATCCTCTGACAGAATCCTCCGCCCTCTCGTCATCCTCCTACTCGTCCTCCTCTTCCTCATTCCTCCTCCTCCTCCTCCTGCTCCTCCTCCTCCTCCTCGGTCGGTCGGTCGATAAGGGTGCAAAGAAGTCGATGCCCGTACTAAAAGTTAAGGCGAGTTAAAAGGGGGCGGACAGTGCAGCAAGGTGGAAGGGGCACAGACTGCAAGCTAGGACAGGATAAGCGAGCCAGACGATCCGCCAGCCCCCGTGGGCTCCGCTTCCTGCAACAAGCAGGCAGGATAGGCTGTCCCATGGAGCAGCGGAAAAGAAGGCAGTACCGTAGTGGGACTGCTGTCCGAAACCATGGCGGTGGGAGCCTGCTGATCCATGGCAAGAATGGCAGCGACGATGGCGGACATGACCACGGCATTGAGAGGGGGGGTCAACAGGGGAGCGTTGCAGCAGGGCCCAACCCCACCCCCGACATCGACGTCGCCAATGTGCTCCAGCCGCTGACGCAGCCCATGGACGTGCACTCCCATAAAGCGAATCTTCGGGACGCCTGGGGCCAAGGAAGCCTCATCAACCTGTTCAACAGACACTCCTGAGCACGGCGTCAAAGGAGCAATGACCCGAGAGGCCCACCCTGAAACGTGTGCCGCCAAGGAAGGAGGAGGGTGGCACCACAAAGCGGGTGTCCCCAACTTCCAAGCAACGTGCAACAACCCCCCGACCAGGAGCAGCGCAGCGTTGTCCAGGCGGACGAGGTCGGCGGCGACCGCACCGAGTGAGGGGCTGCCAAGAGGGTGGTCGGGGGACCTAGTCATGCACGTGTTGCCAGTCTTGTGGGCGGGCCACATCGTGCGCAACGAAGGGGTTAAGAGGAAACCCGCGATCTGACCCCCCTTGCAGTCTTGGCTCAGCTGCGCGAGCTGACTGTCCCACGTGAGGGGGTCCGTCACGACAAGGGCCAAATGGATAGAAAGATTCGTCGCGGCAGCGTTTGTTTGCCAGCACTCCATGAGGTTACACAAGCACTGTCCCTCGGAGCACAGCACAGCAATAAGGCGAGGCTGCAACGGGGCTTGGCAGGGATGACAAGCGGGGGAGGCGACCAAGCAGGAGCAGGGGGGGAAACCACAGGGGTGAGAGGAGCAGATGGCGAAATGTCACCGCGCCACTTGGGGGCCAAAGCAGGCCCAATCACGCGAACTGGGGCCCTGTTCGCAAAGTTGGCGGGCATACCCTTCTTCCTGTTACAGCTCTGGACAAGTCTGGCCGCCTCTCGAGCCTGCTGGAGATCATCAGGAGGGGGGGGCTGTTAACATTAAGAACGGCGAAGAAGCACTGCTTAGCAGCAGCAAAATGCTTAGCAAGGCGGACGGGATTGCCGAAATTATGAAGGCAAATCTGACACGTGTCGCCGACGGCAAAATCATATGGGGTCCTACCCTGCTTGTGCTCTTTGGTCAAGTGAATGCGCATCGCCGTCGCCGTGCGAGCAACATGGCCACAATCTCCGCACACGAACCCCTGTGAGGGAGGCGGAGGAGTGGGAGCAGCAAGAGGAGTGTCATAGACGGCGGTACGCTCCTCCTCCTCCTCCTCCTCCTCCTCCTCCTCCTCCTCCTCCTCCTCCTCCTCCTCCCCCTCCCCCTCCCCCTCATCCTCTTCATCCTCCTCCTGCTGAGTCATCCTCGTCATCATAAGCATCATCATCATCAGCATCATCATCATCATCATCATCATCATCATCATCATCCTCATCATCCTCATCATCATCAGCATCATCATCGTCATGATCATCATCACCATCAGCATCATCATCAGCATCATCATCAGCATCATCATCATCGTCACCTTCGTCGTCGGCATCGTCATCGTCATGATCAACACCATCATCATCATCATCATACTCACCATCCCCGTCACCCCCATCACCACCATCATCATCATCATCAGCATCATCGTCATGGTCATTATCATCATCAGCAGCATCATCACCATCATCATCATCATCATCATCATCATCATCATCAGCAGCATCATCATCATTATCAGCAGCACCATCAGCAGCATCATCAGCTGCGAAACAGCATCAGCTTCATCACCCTCAGAATCAGCATCGTCACCATCATCACCAGCATGATCACCATCTTCGCCGTCATTGTCATCGTCATCAATATGGTCATCATCATCATCATCATCATCATCATCATCATCATCATCATCATCACCATCCTCATTATCATCACCATCAGCATCGTAATCATACCAATCATCATCCTCATCATCTCATCGTCATCCTCATATGCCTCATCCTGATCCTCATCATCAGCTCTACGAGCATCATCATCAGCACCATCATCCTCATCATCAGTCTCATCATCATCAGTATCATCACCTTCGTCGCCATTAGCATCATCAGTATCACCAGCATCATTACCACCATCATCAGTATCATCATCCTCATCATCCTCATCATCATTCTCATCATTACCTTCAACGACACCACCGCCTTCTGATTCTTCTTCAACCTCATCATCATCCTCATCATCATCATCCTTACCCCTCTTCCTCTTCCCTCCTCCTCAACTCCTCGGTAATGTCCTGTCCAGCCCATAGGCGACCTCGTCCGCCATCGCGCCGCCGCGGGCTCGCGCCGGGGGCGGCGGCAACCGAAGGCGGCGCGAGCGAAGAGGGGGAGGAGGGAGGATGGCTGACGCTGCGGGCGGAGTGTCGCCCCCGCAGTCTGCCGAAGAGGAGGAGGGACAGGAGCGAGTAGGAGAGAGAAGAAGGAGGAGGAGGAGGAGGAGGAGGAGGGGGAGGAAGAGGACGAGGAGGGGAAAAACCGACAAAGGACGGGGAGGAAGGAGGAGGAGGGCAGAATGGAAGACGAGGAGGAGAGGGAGCGATGAGCAGGAGGCAGAGGGAGAGGGAGACGAAGCGGATGAAGGAAGGGGGGCGAGGAGGGGAGGGAGGGGAGAGAGGTAGATGGAGGAGGGGGGAGGGAGGAGGGGAGGAGGATAAATATGATCACCGCCAAGGCCGACTAGTTTGTATTTTTCGGGCAGGGAAGATGGGCGCGGACAGCAATAACTCATGCCACTAACCTCGCCAAACGCGCCGTCGACAAAGCAAGCCCCCCGCAGAGATGTCCTGCGAGTGTGGCAGAAAGTCTGGCTACGGAAAACAGGCAAGCAGAACGAGCAAGAGCAAGCTTCGCTGGGAACAAGCATCAAATAGTGGATAGGCCGGTACACCCAACATATGAAGAGGTGACCCGCAAAAGCGGCAACACGCAACGAACTTGTCCCGAATTACGGCTTGCAAGCGTGGAAGGAGGAAAATGGATAATACTAAGAAGAATAATAAGAAGAAGAAAGGAGAGCGGCGAGAAAAAAACGCACAACCTACTGCAACGCATCTGCCCTCGGCCGACGACAATCAGTCGCGGTTATGTTCCCTGGGGGCCGAATCAGTCGCGAAACATAAACATAACATTTCACTGAATAGTCAACCTAGTCGCAGAGATGGATCCGCTGCACGCGTGCAAAGGAGGGAGGAGGAGCAGCAACGGCAGGACGAGGAGGAAGAGGAAGGGGAACCAAACAAAGAGAAATATGTGATGCGACCCGCCACGGCAGGCCAGGCTGCGTGAATTACCACGCTAGCGCAAAACAAGCAGGCAGGGCAGACCGCATGGTATTCAATGAAAACAAGCAAAGGAGAGATGAGGAAGAAGAGGGAGCTAACCACAGCATGGCCAGACAATTGGCAGCGCAGACCAGCGAGCTGAACTAGGCGCGCTCCCGACGGTCACCAGCAGCGCCAGCTACGCGGATGCACTCCGACAAGCCTGGGACCGAGACGACGCCCTCCTTGCAGGCCGGCTCCCATATGTCGGTCACCTGTGCATCCAAACTGTCCCGTGCTCTGTTCATCGTCATGCACGTCGCGTAGACACAGAGGGTCCGACGCGTACACAGCGATGCTCAAGACGCGGCCAAGGCGGATCAAATAACAGGAACTGGTCCAGCCCGTGTGGGTGCGTTGGCGGAGGCAGGACCAGGCGTCAACAGGCCAGCGTGGCGACAGCAGAGCAATACGCATAGTGGTGGATGCTGTCCTGCCCGTGCTGGCACCCGGGTGCGCACCGTCCCGCCTGATATCAGTCAAAGAGGCTCTGCGCGTAGACCAGCCGTCCAATTGAGCTTTGAACACCGCGGCCCAGATGCGAGGTGATGTGGTACTTCTGATGCCCTGAAGCGTGGCCATGGCTCTTCCAACCCTGTGGCTAGGTAGTGTCTGTAGAGGCCAACGTTCTAACAGGCGGCGAAGCGCTGATGGAGAGCGACTGGCGCGCATGCGCCCTGGAGAAGTTGCTGCACGGAATTGCCCACCTGTCTGGCGGTGGCGGCCAGGGAACCCGTAGCCTCGGACAGCTTGCGCAGGCCGCCCAGCTCTGCCACGCCACATGTCGGTCCACTGTGTCAGAAGTGGCCACTGCTAGAGCTAGAGCTCGGGCCCGGCGACTGGAGTGCAGGCCTCCGTTCGCGCTGTCTTCCCACCGGCTCACCCTGCGTTGTGCTGCCAGCGATACAGCTTTGGCATCCGTCATTTCTGAAGGAACACCACGGGTCCCCAGTTGGCCCAACACCGACGGGTTACTTCAGCCTCGAAGCCCAGGGTGGAGGATGCTGCACACTTTGCTATCGATCTCTGCCAACACAGGAGGGAGAGGTCCAGCTGGAGGAGGAAGCCGACGAGCGGGAATATGTACGTCTTGTACGCCTGCGTGGTCACGAGCACGCCGCCGTCGATGCTCCGCCATAGCGAGTTTCGCGCGAGCATCTCGGAGAAAGCCTGCTCCCAATATCGATGACCTTTTGCCGGGTCCCAACGCAAGGCCGAGGTGGTTGGCGTTGTCCGAGATCTTAAAATCACTCCATGAAGGGGCCAGCCTTCCCAAAATCATCCTGGACCACCAGTCCACTCGGCAAGACCATGGCCCAGTCGTCCGCGAAAGCCCACGAGGCATGAGGCAGCAGACGTGCCAACCGGCGGAGCATCACATCCGAGACGACGCAGAGCAGGAGCGGCGAGAGAGGGCAGCCCTGCCGAGCCCCAGCGAAGAGAAGCAGACCCTCGCCCGCTGTGCCACCCCGCTGCCATTGCGCACCCGATCTCCCACGAGGAGGATTGTCACCGTGGCCGCGAACCAGGTTGGCCCGCCACGGCGGCAGGGGGTGCGGCGGATGAAATCATGATCCACGCTCCGGAAAGATGAAATCGTGATCCACGCTCGGGAAGGCCGCCTCGAAGTCGGGGAGAAAAAAAAGCGGCTGGATCGGTCTCGGTGCATGCCGCCTAGATCATGCTTTCTCCGCCGCGGGAGCAGGCTGTGCTGGTGCACGGTGTATGCCGACCAGTCTATGCTGGGCACCGCGGGAGCAGGGTTCCGACCGCCTCTGCGGCCCCCAAGGGCCCCCGCAGCTGCACACTGGCCGGAGGCGGCGCCTCTGACCCCCCACATCGGCGGACGCGCGGCTGGGCGGGGCACCGAAACAAAAAAACGCGAAGCGGCGACCGAGGAGCGGCCACCGCGTCGGACGAAGGCAGCAGGCGCACGAAGAGCCCGGTCCTTCCAGGGAGGTACTCGATGTACACTCGTCGGCGAGCGAGGGGGGAAGAGAGAAGGAAAGGGCCTTCCCGGAAGTCGACGGGGCTTCTCAGGAGGCCTCCAGGCTTCTGAGAAGTTCTCTGTCTTCGGGGAAGGCTCGGAAAACTTCTCAGGAGGCCCGGGGACGTCCGAGCATTCCGAGAAGGCCTTATCATTCTCGCTTCCCCCCCCTCGCTCGCCGCCGCCCTGACAAAAGCAGCAGGCGCGCGGAGGTCCCGGTCCTTCAGGGAAAGGCTCGATGTATCCACCACGTCGTCTGGTCGGCCAAAGGCCTCGGTGTACAGTCGCTCCAGCTGCGAAGTCCGTGGGACGCTGGAGGGTCCGCGCACTGCCAGTGCACCAGATTCCTTCGCAGAGCTCCTCGGCTCCCTGATCGACCAAACGACGTGGTGTATAAATCGAGCCCATCCGACTTCGAACAAAACACCTCAAAGGGCTGCTTGGGGGGTTACCACACGGTGGTGGCAGCAAGCTAAGCAACAAACAGGGCGATGGGAGGAGTACCCGCCAGTCGGAAGAAGCACGTGGAAACGTGAATAAGAAGGCTGAAAATTAGATTCGGCTCGGGCCCGTCCATACAGTAACACAAAACAGCAAAACAGGGTCGATCATTGGAGTAAGAAGGCGCTTGAGGTAGATTTGGATGTGGGAATGCAGAAATACTTACGTTGAACGACAGGCGTTTAGATCCCTTCACGAGCAAAAATTCGAGGGCAAGTCTGGCGCCAGCAGACCGAAGACTGCCGAGTTCGGCGGAGCGCGGCAGAGGCGCTCGAGGACAAGAACACCTCTTTTTCCTTCTATTTTTTCTACGCCCACACGGCGGCCCAACGACCTGAGTACGTACGGCTATACCACGCCACTAGAAACGAACTCGTGCGTGCGTACCCCTTTCTGGTGAAGACGGCGGGACTCGCACAGGTGCCCAACGCGAGTGGAGGACGGCAGAAGCCGGGGAAGGGAGGAGGAAGAGGAGGAGGGGGAGGAGGGATGCGCAAGTACAAACTCGCAGAAAACCTCGGTGCCGAAGCAGAGGAGCCAATGCCAAGAGCGGCAGGCGTACAATACAGCAAACTGGAAAAACCCGCGCATGATAATGAACTACCTTGAAATATGAGTGCAACCTCATGCCCGCCACCCTGAGGCACGCAACCATGCCGGCCAGGGGCCAGCAGGACATGCAAAGCCAGAAGGGGCCCAGCGACCGGCGAGCTCCACTGCCGAAGCTCGGCAGACGGCGGGCGCCGCTGTCCCTGCAGCTGACGACCTGCGTGCGGGGCGGGCCAGCGGGAGGTCGACCCCAGCCGCGCCAATGAAACAAAACACAAAACATGCCGAGCAGGAACCATGCATCGCTGAGTAGGGCGGAGGAGGAGGAGGAGGAGGAGGAGGAGGAGGAGGAGGCGGAGGCGGTTCGCTGCGACCGCGCGTTGGCGCCACGGGCCCGCCAGAAACGCCGTGCGCAATGCAGCCGAGATGGCCCAAACTGGGATCGGCACAACCAAACCTGACCATGCACACCCTTCCCACCAAAAAGCCCGCACGGTGGACGACCCGGGAGAGCACCAGCAGCAGGGGGCAGAGGAAGGAACGACATCCGGGACCAGGACGAGCCCGAAGCCGGGGGAAAGAGGAGAGCGAGCGACAGGGGACGACCGCCGAGAGGAGGGAGGAGGGCGAAGCCCGGGCGACCGCCCGAGAGACGAGCAGGAGGGAGAGCAGGCAGAGGAGCGACAAAGGGCGGCGGCGGAGGGGGGGCGACGACACCACCTGGCGAACGGGCGGGCGATTGGGCGATTGCACGCTATGGCCGGGCGCTCTGGGCCTCCATTGCCACGCGCCCGAATGCACTCACGGAGCATTAGCGTGGCACCTCGACTCGGGGGGGAGGAGGGAAGGGCAGGGAGGGGGGAGAGGAGGGCGGCAGCGCGCACAAGCCGGGCGCAGGGGGCCTTCTCAGCCGCGGACGGACCGCCGGCCTGCGCCAACACATCGTCCTGCGATTCAAAAGGAGGAGGAGGCACCCGGGAAAGGAGCGGCCGACGGCCACGGCGCCGGCTCAGACCTCCACGTCGCTCAGCGCAGTCACCCCGATCGCGTCCTGGACGGTTGAAGACGAGGCCGTGGACCAGGTCTCCGCCTCACGGACACCAGGGTGCGCTCAGACGGCGTGTGGCCGGCAACCGCCTCTCGCAAGGA
Organism: Prorocentrum cordatum; assembly: GCA_963575745.1. Lineage (NCBI taxonomy): Eukaryota > Dinophyceae > Prorocentrales > Prorocentraceae > Prorocentrum > Prorocentrum cordatum. The sequence continues at coordinate 428,035 of CAUYUJ010021059.1, read as the reverse complement.
TTGCTCCGCGGCGCGCAACGCCTCGTGGGCTGGCAAGCCGCCTACCTGGCGGGCTGCGTTGAAAGCGCGGTACACGGAGTATGCGCCGAAGGCCCCCAGCATCAGCGCGTCCTGGATGTATTGGGCGTCGTCCGCCCCGAGCCAGAGGGGCAGCAGCCAGTCGCGGCCAATTCCCGAGAGGTCGCGTGGAACTGGCGCACCACTCTGCACCGACAGTAGTGTTCCAGGCGATCTTTCGCCCCCCTCCAGATCCGAACAATCAGATTCCCCACGGGCAGTTCTGTTCCTGGAACCGTCGCGCGGTGCACCAGCCGTTGCAGCCCGTTCCAAAAACTGCGGCCACGACCCTTGGCTGCACCAGTGCGCCCAGGGCCTGAGGATCGGTCTGCCGTCAGCCGTGGCGTCCAGCGTTGGAGTTTTGACCTCACCCTCATGTGCGCAGGTGCGTACTGAAGCTGCCGTAGATGGCGCCGGGCCTCCCGCTGGAAGCTGTGCTTGGCGTCATTCCACGCCTCTGCTGGTAGCGAGGTGCGCGGATGCCCTGTCACAGAAGCAACGACGTGCTCAGCGCTCAGCCCAAGACTTCGCAGCGCCGTGGCATTGCGCAGCAAGACCCGCGGGTTTGAGGCTTCCAGCCAGCTCGCCCAAGCCGCCGTTCGCTGCAGGTATTCTGACTGGCCCCACGTAGCCCTGATGCTGTTGACCAACCCATCCAGCCCAGCGGAGCCCATGCGCCGGCTCTCGTAGGACGCGACGCGGAGCCTGGCGGCCTGCGCCAGCACGCTCAGCTGTCCGAAGGGCTGCGGCATGCCGTAATGCACGTCGAGGTGCCACAGATCCTCCGGGAGAGCCTGGCCGCCTGGTCCTGGCGCCGCTCGTCTCAGCGCCCAAGCTTCGAGCTCGCCGACCTTGGGCACATCGAAGATATGAAAAGAGAGAGGGAGGGAGCGAGATAAATGAAGCGACACAAAGCAAGAGGAGGACAACTCACAGAGAGAGGAAGAGAGTGAGAGAGAGGGAGAGAGAGAGAGAGAGACACCGCAAACAAAGAAAGACAGAGAGATAGGGAGAGAGGGAACATCATCAACAACAACATCAACAACATCAACAACACCAACACCAACAACAATAACAAATTGAACAACAACACCAACAGCAACAACAACAAAGACAACAACCACAACAACCACAGCAGCAGCAAAAACAACAACAATAATAGCAACAGCAAGCACACAACAACCACAACGAACAACAACAGCTGCATCAACAACTGCAGCAACAACAACAACGACAACGAACTACATGCAGAAAGATAGATGGAGCGAGAGAAAGATACATACACAAGCACAGGGGACACATGCACACACACATATAGATATGTAGAACAACACATATGCAGAGGGAGAGAGAGAGAGAGAGAACAAAAAACACTACTACAACAACGAACATAGACAGAACACACAACACAAGACACGACAGGGAGAGGGCGGAGAAGGGACGACGGGCGGCGGTGGAGCAAAAGAAGGGAAGAGGAGGAGCAAACGTGCGCCCGGAGTGGCCTGTCATCGTCGGCCGCGGGCCCGCTGGGGGAGGCGGGACCATCGGGCGTGCTGTCTTTGGAGCGCGGCACAGCGCGCTCAGGGACGGTGCGGGCATGGGATGAGAGACCCAGAGCACCAATTGAGGCTTGAATACCAAGCAGCCTCCAACATGGCCCCAAGACGGCTCAAGAAGCCCCCAAAGAGGACCCCAAGACGGCTCAAGAGGACCCCAGAACGACCCAAAGAGGCCCCCAAGGCGGTCCAAGAGGCTCCCAAGACAGCCAGGTGGTGCGCCTTTGGTGGATCACCATTCGTGGTGCTGGCTGAGGAGCTGCTGGTGGTGCTCCGTTGGCGGCGCACCACTGGTGGAGCACCACGTGAAGCGCCCAGATGTGGCAAGTCCAGGGTCTGAAAACCTGGTTGGGCACCAACTGCGGCCTGGCCATGGAGATCACCGCCGCCCTCGTTAGATAAAGAAGCCCTCTGGGTCTGAAGCCTCCTGGGCACATTCTGCAACGAGCGCCCCCCATCGTATGGAAGCGATAGAGCGACCAGGCGAAAACAAAGAAACAAATCGAGCAGGGAGGATAAGATATTAATCTCTCGCCTGGGTCGCTGGCCGCAGCCTGGCGGCCCCGACGGCGACGACGACGACGACGACCTGAGAGTAGTTATTGGATCGTCCACTTCCCAGTACGGCGCTGCGACCGCCCTCCCCCCTACCAGTTCTGAATCGCTTTGGTTGTATCAGGTGTTGACGACGTGGGAAGTCTTGACCGTTAACTAGACGTAGCAGCCGAGGACGAGGCGCTGGATACTCCTCAATAGCGAGTCTTTGCCCGCGGGTGGACGTTGCTTTCCAGGTCCGGGCCGACACACTGGGTCAGGTTGGACGAGCGCTTTCGGGAGAGCTGTGGAATGCGCGAGCGTCTCACAGTGCAAACGGTGACCGATGGAGGTGTCGTGATTGACGCATCGTGACGCAACCGTTTCGGAAACTCTCCTCCTCGGGGGCGACGAGCACCTGGTGGCCAGCGTGCCACCCTCCAGCCACCGTGTGGAGCACGACCAACCACCACGCATCATGCAGCATATCACGAGGGCGGCTCCGCCGCAGGCGCAGAGCATCAGGGACAACGTGTGGTCAGAACCAGGCGGAGAACCGCTTGCGGAGAGTGTGCTCGAAGGTGCCCGAAGACGAGGCAGGAGGAGGAGGAGGAGGAGGGGGAGAATCAGGAGGGGGATCAGGAGGAGAAGGATCAGGAGGAAGAGGCCTCGTGGTTCAGGATGCCCGTCCTGGGGCCAAGACGGTTTCTTACGCGGGGGCCTGACGGCCTACCTTGACGAAACGAACCCGAGGTGCCGCTCGAGCTAAATACGAGCTGAGCGGAGTGCTGTGCGGTCTGCTGGCGAGTCGAGCGCAGCACGGCCTCAGGCAAGCAAATCACGGTGGTAGATATACGTGCGAGAAAACCAAGCCAAACCAACCGAGAGATCGTTTCATCGCACAGCCTCGCTGGGACATGTCCCAGGCGCTCTGAGAGTGGACCCTCCAGAAGTGGGCCAACCCTCTCGCCGCGTTTAACACGAGCTTCCAGAAGAGGTCCAAAGTGGAGGTAATCAGAAGAAGCGAAACGAACCGAACGCCAGAGTCGTGCGCGCTCTGGCCCGTACCCATTAGGGCATTGCGTCGAGGCCGTGGCCTCGAACGTGTGAGTGTTGAACCTGCCTATCGTTGCGGCGGGGCTCATCTCCAGAGAAACGACGCACGTAACCTAGCCCGCAACGTTGTGGAGCTCATCAAACTCAACGTCCAAGAGGGGGGCGTCCAAGAGGCGGGTTCGCAAACCATGGGCCGAGGCATGTGCGCGGCCCAGGGGACCCCAAAGGACGTGCTGAAATAAGAAGGAGGCGCCATGACATTTGTTGGCCGCCCTCGATCGAGGGGAGGAGGAGGGGGAGGATGAGCAGGAGGAGGAGGAGGAGAAGGAGGAGGAGAAGGAAAAGGAACAGGAGGAGGAGGAGGAGAAGGTGGAGGAGGGGGAGGAGAGAGAGGAGGAGGGGCAGGAGCGAGAGCAGGAGGAGGGAAAGGAGCACGAGGAGGGTAAGGAGGGGGAGGGGGGGGGGGGGGGGGGAGGAGGGAGGAGAGGAGGAGGAGGAGGAGGAGGAGGAGGGGGAGGAGGAGGAGGGAGGAGGTAAGGGGGAGAGGGGGGGGGGGGGGGGGGGAGGAGGAGGAGGAGGAGGAGGGAGGAGGAGGAGGAGGAGGAGGAGGAGGAGGAGGAGGAGAAGAAGAGATAACAAACCCGAAGGGGAGTGCACAGCACTAAACTGGAAAGAAGCAGGGCTAAATTCCAAAAACTTGGGGGGAATCGAACCCCAGTAAAACGAAACACTTAGCAACGGGACCTGGCCGCTGCGGCCTGTTCCCTGAGACGAATCCTCTCACACAAGGCTGACATACGCTGCTCGTAGGAGGGGGCCGTCAGCGAGCTGGAGTGTGAGGTTCGTGCCACGGTGGGAGCATCTGGCTCAGGAGGGGCGGCGGAAAGGCCAAGCCTCACGAGCGGGACCGCACGATCAAGGGCAGCCCGAACTCTCGGGTTGGGGCAATATCCCTTCCTGAACACCGCCAAAATCTCCAAACCTTTCCGTGACGGAGCCTCACACTGACGACCGAGCTTTAAACCCCTCCCTTGGGACCAACCCCCGCAGCGTAGACAGAGGATCTGCTCCTTGGACGAGAACCGACACGACACCGAGAACGCGCCATCCTTCGAGCGGGGTCCAATCATGGCGACGAGCTTGTGGCCCAAGGAGTCACGGAGCAGACCACGGAGGAAAGGCGGCAGCCCGCGACATCCGTCCATGGGGACATGGACACGGCTGCCTTCAGCAACTCTGAAACATTTCCGACATTGAAGTCCGAGCTCACCTTTGTGCCAGTCATGCCACGACACTTGTCGTCGAGACTGAGCGACACCAAATCTGTGGGGCCTTGCCCACCGTACATCATTATCAAAACATGGTAGCACCTGTGCCGCAAGCTTGATGAAGTGCCCTGCTCTCTCACCAGCAAGGCTTAGCTCTTGGACAAACTCGGGCATCGGTGCTGGGTGCAACTGCAGGCCTTGTTTGGCATATCGGTCGGCAGCAGCGCTTGCAAGCGCAAAAATCGTTTCTTCGCCCTCCAGGCCTTGAATCGCTGCGTCATCGCGATGGGCCTTGACGTGCCGAACTGTGTGAATCAGATGAGCGCCTTCGAGCTCATGCGCAAAGGCTCGCACTCCTGCAAACTGGCTGGAAAGGGCTAGCTGGCCATTCACATTTTTCTGACAAGCTCGAATGGCTGCGTGACAATCCGCGCCCAGCACTGTGGGTCGCGTAGCAATCTGGCCGCAGACAGCAATACCGCAGTGCTCAGCCATTGCAAGCGTCTGCGGCAGAACTCCTGGAACTATTCCTTTGACAATCGCCACGGGGTCTTCACCCTCGTCAGGACACACCGCTATCGCCCAGGCCGCGCGCTGCAAGGGTCTGATCCAAGGCTTGGTGCTCGAACCATCAGACGCAAAGCGCAACGGAGCTAGGGTGGTGAGGCTAGCTATTGACTCAGGAGTCATGTCCACATCGTTGCCTTGCCCGTCGTAGATGAAAACCTCAGACGACATCGAGGGGCAGGGCAACGCGCTGTCTTCATACACGTGAACCCCTCGAGTGAAGATGGGGTTGCCGGGATCATCGCAAGCCGCGCTGAAGAAAGAATCAGGCACCTCGGACGCCGCCCGCGCATCAACAACTCGCGTGAGCTGACAGGTATACAACCTATGGTGGACTGTGTCACGTTCTCCGCACTCACACAACCCGTCACACAAGTACTCCGAACGCATGGCACGATCATTGGTCCACAGTCCACCGCAGCTGCAGCTCTTAATTAGGTACTTCTGGAACCGAGTGAGTTTTCGGGCCTTGGGTCCGACTTCGTCCCGAATCAGGTCCAGGGTGGCCCTAGTCCCTGGAGGGAAACCGAGCTTTCGAGAAAAAACAAATTCCCGCTCTCTCTGCAATTCTGCTTCCAGCTGAACGGCCAGCAGAGCAGGGGGCGTGGCAGACAGGTCTACTCTGAGGCCGTTGTGGTCTATCCAGCAACATGGGCCTTCGGCCCTCCAGCCAGCGCGCTTTAAACTGAGAGCCGCTCTAGAGATGGGCCCCCTGGGATCTGTTCCAAGTAGGGCACTCCAGATGCTGGCGCAAATCCCAAAGCTTCAGAAGCTCAGCGCGTGAGACCAGCGAGAGATCGGGACGCCGCGAAGCGGTCCACATCATACGGCACCATTGTATAGCAGGAGCTATAGCATAGCGAGCACTACCATCCCCTAGAAGAGCGACTTTAGCCGTGAGTGAGACGCCCCCGTGAGAGGGCCCCTCGCTGCGGGCCATCATTCTCCTAAGGCTAAGCCACTCCGAGGCCGTGAGACCCAAGACCTCCGCCCCAAACCCACAGGCTGGAGCAACGCCTTGTTTGGACACCTTCTTAAACGGGGTCTCCTTGGGTCCCTTGAAACGCCTTCGGGGGGCTCGAACCTTTCGAATTCGCTTTTTCATCATGGCAATGCGGCCTTTCTGTTTCAGACGAGCTCGCTGTGCATACCGTCGAGCGCCAGCAGCTTCATCAATGCCAAGATACGCGACACTCGCTTTGCAAACAAATGGTGGCAGCTGCAGAGCCATGCAAACATCCCGAGCGAGCTCCTGAGAGGTGGAAACAATGGACAGCTTGCCTGGGTGCAGCTCCGCATTCAACTTCGAACTGGCCGCCTGGAACTGCTTCATCCCCGCAACTGCCGCTGACTTAGCTATTACATAATCACTCGAGGCAACGTGGAGGCCTGTGTCACCAATGTAGTTCTGGAAGTCCACGAACGGCGCCAGCCCAACGAACGTGTCGAAGGCGTCGACGGCATTGACCTTGATCGCCAGGTCGCTGTAGCCGTCACCTGCAGGCAGCCCATGAGTGGCCACCAAGGCCGTCTGAGCGCGGTGGCGCCCAAGTCGGATGACTCGTGGGCACGACCACATGTTGACAACAAGCTTCAGCCAACAATGTGGGGCTCCGTGGCGCTGAAACTTGCGTCGCAACTCGAGTAACGGAATCGATTCGTTGTATTTGACCCAGTCAACTGTGATGAGAACGCCATACTTGTGAGCAGCTTGGCTGCTCTCTGAACGAGCCGCCTGCAACCATGCACAGTCAGTGGCCGATCTCCCACGGCTGGCACCCCAGTATCTTCTGTCAAAGGGCATCATGCATGTGCGCAACCATGGGCTTGCGTGCTCTCTGCCACATACGGTAGATGGCGGCATACAATATTATCAGGCGATTGCCTCCAGACGGCTTGCCCAGCATCGGCATCTGGCTCCAGCAAAGCTGCTTGGGCAGCATGCCTATGGCTTCAGACGCCGAGAGCAGCAGAGCCAGGGTGTGAAGGCCATCGTCGTCGAGGAGCATGAAGTGCCTCGGGTGGAAGTTATCATAGCTGGCGGCCGTCCCAACTGGAAAAGACAGGGCAGCGCGCCGCAGATCATCTGGCTCCAGGAGCGGGCACATCGACCGATCAGGTACCCAAGGAGGGAGAGCAGCATCGGAGGCATGCCACAGACGACGATACAGTTCCACTTCTTGCGCAACAATAACAACAGGGTCGCCTGACTGAATACCAACTGCCACGGCTGGCGTCGGGATGGCCTTGACCTTAGTAAGTCGATGCAGGGGTCGGGCGCCGCCGCAAGATGCTGCACTGCACCAGTCAGCCCACGCAGCATTGGAATCTTTAGTCTGACCTTTGACTGCCAGGGTGACATCGTCAGCAATATCATCGACAAAAGATTGAATCTGGTCCATGTCCATGGGGATATTATTGATGAGGTTTCGCGCCTGCACAACCGTGGCGTCTAAACGAGCGTTGAGGCCTTGTCCTGGGTACGGTGACGTCACAAACAGAGCGATCTCATCGGAGCATTGCACCATGGAATCATCTTTCACATATAACGCTTGGATCGTGGTGACCATGTTCTGCAACCACTGCCAGCCTTGACCAATACTCTGCATATCGTCCGGGTCCTTAGTCGGGTATGTCACATTGACCCATCGAGGCTCGAGATTTCTGGCATATGCACCAGGCTCACGAAGCTCCACTCCAACATTCTGCGCGACGTACTCAGCAAAAGAAACAGCAAATCGCCCATACACGCGTGCGAGGAGTGCCCAGACCACCGCCACGTCACTGCTAGGGTCAGCCGCAATCTCGACGGTACGCTCAGCTAGGGCACGGTGCAGCGTCCAGTCGATGGGCCTCGCGCGCGGCCCTGGCGGCGGGGTGACAGGCAACTTGGGAGAGACCGAGTACACATAGTGCTGCACGTCCACCCCATTGTCGACTAGCTGCAACTGCACAGGGCGATGAGCCTTTTTGTGCCAGGTCATGACCGAGTTGACTCCCCGATAGCCACGGACAACAGCATCATTGAGGCAGAAAAAGTCGATAGTGCTCGCGCCCGTGCCTCCTCGGAACGTCACCTGAGCGGGGAAGGCCAGCACCATGTCCGCCTGCTGCGGGAAAAGGCTTTGCTCCAGATCTGTCGGTGACATGTTCCAGTCGCCACCCATGATGGCAGGCCCAGAACATGTCGCAAGCGCGCGGCCTGCAGCAGCTAACATCTCAGCATTGATTCCGACAGCCCCTAGGGAGTCTTGCATATACACATTGAAGATCGTGATGGGGGGCCATCCGCTGATGTCAACGATAACCTGCTGAGGGCGGTGGTCCCACATCAGCTGCCCTTGAGGTGGATGCCGAAGGCCCAGTGCATCTCGAGCAAACACCGCAACTCCACCTGAGGGAACGCTTCCTGACGTACGACGGGCAGGTATGGCCGAGCATTTCCACTGTCGGTTCTGAGCCCAGGAGTAGAGATCATCCAAGCTGTCCTCGGTGTATCCTATCTCCTGGCAAAGAAGTATCGTAGCTTTCGTCCTGGACAATCGTGTCTTCAACGTGTCGCGGCCTCCAGAAGCATTGAAGGCTTCGACAAAGAATGTGCCTTGAACATTAGGCTGCACAGGACGTCGAACAGCTCCACCACATAGCCGCAGACCTGACATAAGAGGAAGGTCAGGAACGTTTCCTGCGCTTGGCCATGTCGCCGAGTGTTTTGGCAAACGCCTCTGCACCTGACTTGGCCGCCTCGAAGAGCTGCTCTCTCTCATCCTCCTCCAGCTCATCCAGGGAGCGCTTGGGGTCGCCGCCGCCGTCACCGCCAGCATCACCAGAAACATCATCAGGCGCCTGGGGCATGGAGGCATCCTTGGGGGCAGGCATCTTACCTGCGAGGTGCTCACGGAGCTTGGCCCAGGCAGTAGACCCGAGCAGCGTTCGCACTTCCTCATCATCGACATCGTCTGGCTTGACATCGAGCGGGTTGGACTCTGGCTTGTCCGTGGTTGTGCCGCCAAGCTGCTGTGCTGCCTGGCTGACCTCCGCGCGCAGCACCGACCTCGATCTTCTTGGCCTCCAGCGTGGCGCGCTTGTTCTTGAGGGACTCTTGCAGCTCATCGAACTGCTTCTGCTTCTCAGCAACGTCCGCTTCCAGCTTGGTGACTGCAGCCGTAGCCTTCTGCAGATCCGACGTGGCCCTGCGGTGCACCACAGCGGGGGTGCGCAGAGCCTTCTGCTGGTCACGTATTCCTTCAATCTTCCGCTGGATGCTCGAACGGAGCTCATCGTTATCCGAGCCGCGGGGGACCGACTTGAGACTAGCCTCGAAGCATGCCAGCTGGTTCTAAAGCTTGCGCTTCTTGGTCTCATCAGTGTCGTCGTCCGCGATGGTGTTATCCTTCTTGGGGTCAGCACTGGCCTGCCACGGTGGGGGCTTGGCGCTGGCCTCGCCCTCCTTGTCAGCAGGCTGGGTTGTCTGCCCGCGCAATAGCTTCTCGATCTCCGCCAACCGTTTGCCGAGCTCGGACGGCACAGTCGACGATGGGGCCCGCTGACTGGGGCCCGCGCTCTTGCCCTTGCCGCCTCGGCCTCCGCCGCCAGCAGCATGCTCCTTCTCCCAGCGCTGGTGCTGCTCCACGGCCGTCTTGCGGATGCGCAGCGGGGCCTCCCGCCCACAGGCGCATCGCACACGGCAGGCCCAATTGGAGGGTGCCACGCCACAGGCCCCGCAGGCCCACGTCGGCCACCTGGGGCCGCGCAGGACATCAGGCAGGTCAGGCGGCGGCGGTGCCATCGGCCGCCGCACTGGGATGGAGCCAGCACTGTCGGGATGATCGTAGATATTGGCCCGCAAGCACGAGCCGCACTGAAGATACGTGCTTGCAAGCACAGGAGACTCGCCTGTGCCAGTACGGCTGGAGGAGGAGGAGGAGGAGGAAGAGGAGAAGGAGGAGGAGGAGGAGGAGGAGGAGGAGGAGGGAAAGGAGCAGGAGGAGGGAAAGGAGGAGGAGGAGGAGGAGGAGGAGAAAAGAGGAGGGGGGCGATGTTGCAATGAGCGACGACAGGCTCCCAGCGGCCTGACCCAACCCCGATCCGAGAGGTCGGCCCGAGGCTTCGCGAGGGGCGGGCGCGCGAGAGGCCCGACCCCCCTAGGCCTGGGGGCCGGCAGAGTTATCCGTTCAGCTACCCGTGAGTGTTTATACCTCGCGGGGAAGAGGCCACCCCACGCCCTGTGCCAACCCCTCGCAGGGCCTGTAGGCCATCGGGGCCGGGGTGGGGCGTCGTCCCTCGGGACTTTGCCCTGCGGGGCAGGCCTCGGCCCTGAGGGGAAGACGAGGGAGGGCCGGGTGGGTGACCCGAGGGCCTCCACAGAGGCCGTCGCCGAGCACGTGGGCCATCGGCGCGGGCAGCACACGCGATCCCCTCCGACGAGCCTCACCAAACACGCGGGCCATCTGCGCCCCTGGACAGATGCATTGTGCGCCCCCCCCCCAAGGGAATCCGCCCCGTCTGTCTCCGCCGAGCGGAAGCGCCGCCCCTGCCCTTCCCCCCCGCGGCCTCCCACCCTTGCCAGGACGACGACGCGGACAAGGAGGCGATTGGCGGCGCGCAGGGCCGCGCGAGGGGGGAACGGACGAACGAAGCTGCCGGCGCCGGGAAGGGCCGGCGTGCCTGCAGGGGGACAGGCGCGCCTGCGGTGCGCAGACCCTCCGATAGAACCGGGAACAGACCTTCCATACGGTCGGAACATGTTGCTTAACTTGTCGCGGCGGCAGCCGTGGCGACACATGGCGATACGCTATGCCCTGCGAGCCGATAGCATGTCACCATGCTTCGCGTGGCGAGAGGTCCGGAAAGACTCGGGCCGTTGATGCTGGGGGACCAGGAGGTGGAGACCAAGTCGCGCCCAGGCGTGGTGGGTCAGAACTGTCGGCCCGACCGCTACGCAAACGCACGACTCACTGGCGGTGGCGCGCAAGGGGTGAGCGTAATAGGCCCCCCCCCCGCCACCTCTCAGGAGGGACGGGGCGGACGTTTCAAGTGGGCCGATCCCTTCTGAGAGGGCCCATGCCCCTCGAGCGCGTCCGCGAGAGAGGGAGGACGAGAAGAAGGAGGCGAGTAAGGCTGAGGGTCCTCCTCACCGCCTTCTGCGTCCCTCCTGCTTCTCTCCTACCTCCTGTCGCCCTCTTCTTTCCTTGCTCCCTCCCTCCTCTCTCAATCCCGCCCCACTTCGTCCTTCTTCCCGCCTCGACCCCCTCAGCCCCCATCCCTCCTCATATCTCTTTCTCATGTACGTGTATACGTCGATGATCTGAACTTTGTGCTCCAACGGAGGAACACTGTATCAATCGTTGCAGGCATCAGGGCCACTGCAATGCGAATCCGGAGCAGCGCACCACAAACCAGGATATCCGCCGAGGCTGAACGGTCATCACCCGAGGTAAGATCTATAGTACAGTCACAACGCATGATGAGAATGCGTGGTAAGGGTGCAAGGGCCTTGGCAGACTATGTTGACGTTTTTCGAACGGGGTTGGCCAGCGAAGGTCGCCAAGGATGGGCCGAGGGGGCAAGGATGAAAGGGCAACCTTGGACAGGTGCTCATCCTTAACATGGAAACGCCAACCTGGGGCCCAGAGGATCACACTCTCTCCGCGGTGATGTAAACAAGACCCCCCCCCCCGCACCCTGCACGGGCCTCCGCGCTCCCTAGGACAACTACCTTCGCGCTTCGCGCTCCGCGAAGCGCGATCATCTTCACGCGCTCGCGCCACCCACCCCCCGGAACAGGATGTGGGACTCGCGCCTCGCTCCGAAATCGCCCAGACCGCGCAGCGAGCCGAACTTCGCGCCCTCGTGGTGGCCCCGAGCTCCGACCAGCGCGGCGCGCGAAGAGCTGCCGCACCTCTGAGCCCCCGCGCCCGCCCACCTCCGAGGAAGAGCGGCCCTCCCCTGCCCCGACCGCGGAGCGCAACTGCGCGCTGCTCTTCGCACCCGGGCCTGTGACCCGCCCAAGCGCTGGCCGGGGGCACGGCCAACCCGCTCCCCTGCTCTCAGTGTTCCTCGTTCGGTGCACGCAGCCGCAGGTCCCCCTCCAGCGCTCCCGCGCCGACCTGCATAGTCTGATCGGGCTCCGCCTTCGTCTGTTTCTCTCGTCTCTTGCTGTTCCACTTCGTTCCTGCCTGAGCTTCCGGTGCAGCCCACCGCTCGCTTCGACCGCGCCTAACAGTCTCGCACACTCTGGCGCACGCGGACTTACAGCAGGTTCTTGTTCGGCTGGGCACAGAAATCGGGGCCCAACTCGGGTATACCGCGCGGGGAACTTTGGCTCAGCGTGTCGCGGCGGCCGCCCCAGCGACACGCTGTGCCCTGCAAGCGGACGGCGTGTCGCTCTTCTCCTTGGGCGAGAGGTTTCGGCGGGCTCGGACGGTGACGCCTGGGGACCGGGACGCGGTCAGCGGGTCGCGCCGAAGCGCTGTGGGCCAAAGCCGGCGGCGCGACACGCTGGGCAAACGCTCCTGACTGTACACGACTGGGGAGGGCGTCCGTCCTCGATGGTGTTCGAAGGGCCCATGGGGGCGTCACTCCGAGATCCCCACCTTTTCTCAGCGGCCCCATTCCCGCTGAGATGGGGCACGGGGACTCACAGGGGCGAGGAATCGCATGACACCCGACGTCCCGACTTTGTCGCGACGCGGGCCCCTGAAACTCCCGACCCCATCCCCCCTGGACGGGCTCTTCGCCCCGCGCCGCTCTGTTGCTGATTACCCCGCGGCCCGAACCAGGCGCCTCCTGGAGGCCGAGAGCGTACAGAGACGGGCCGCCATTTCGAGGAAGACACTTCTCGTGTTGGGAGGAAGGGGCTGGGAGGAAAAAGGGCATGCGCAGTAGCGTCCGGATGCAATGAACGATCTCTTCGGCCGCCTGACGTGAAGGTAATGACATACATCCCCAGTGCTCCCGACCCCATCCTCCCAACCCGACGAACTGTCTTCCTGACACTTGCCTTTTCGCTGCGCCGATGGCCCAGGCCCCGAGCGTCACGGTCGGGCCCCAGGCATGTCGCGCGAAATGGCGCGCTCCCGAGGGCGGCGACGAGAGCGCTCCGGGTCTCCGACACGGGCTGCTGGCATCAAACCGGAGAAGCCCGAGAGGACCGCGAGACCCCGCGAGACCTCACCCGGCGGCGCGGCGGCGGCGGCTGCGGGCGGTCGGCGGGGGCGGACCGCTCCTGCGCCTGCCAAACGCCGGCGAGCCAGGCCTCGCGGCTGGGCGGCGGGCAGGCCCCGGCTCATTGGCGAGCCCATCCTCCCCGTGTTCCTCTTGCGCTGGCCTCGGGGTCGCTCTGCGTCCCGGGCCCACGTTCGACGGCCCCTGAGCCCGACGACGGCCCCCGGAGGCCGCAATCGAACACGAGCGCCCGGGCTGAAAAAAAATTAGCCTGGCGAAGGACCCAACCATATGCAGTTGAGAGTACCGCAATTGTGAATATCTTCTTCGGTGGCGCTCCCTATGGGGCCACGAGCCGTATGAGGGGTGTGCCGAAATGCGTGGCAGTGTACACAACACGAACGAAGACGATAGGTCCGAATATGAAAGCTTGAGCGCGTGCGAGTCGGATCGCGAGCGAGTCTGATTATGAATGAATCTGCGCGCGATTGATTCTATTCGCATGAATGCGTGCATGGATACGCCCAGTGTAAATGTATGTATACGACTGTGAACAGTTTGGGTCTGCGTGACTCTCGGTACTCGTGACTCTGAGCGTCGCCTCTGCAGGGGGCTTCCCTGGGAACCCCGACGGCAGCGCCCGCGCGCCGCGACGCCCATGTCGGCACGCCACACACCTGGTGTGCGGGACGCATGCGGACGGCAGCACTGGGGCCTTCGGTGGAGCTCCCTGTGGGGCCACGAAACGTGTGAGGGGTGTGCCGAAATGGGTGTGCGGGACGCATGCGGACGGCAGCCATGGGGCCTTCGGTGGAGCTCCCTATGGGGCCACGAAACGTGTGAGGGGTGTGCCGAAATGGGTGTGCGGGACGCATGCGGACGGCAGCACTGGGGCCTTCGGTGGAGCTCCCTGTGGGGCCACGAAACGTGTGAGGGGTGTGCCGAAATGGGTGTGCGGGACGCATGCGGACGGCAGCCATGGAGCCTATGGGGCCTGTGCCGGTGGCAGCTCCCTATGGGGCCACGAAACGTGTGAGGGGTGTGCCGAAATGGGTGTGCGGGACGCATGCGGACGAGTCCCCGGTACTCCCTGTGGGGCCACGAAACGTGTGAGGGGTGTGCCGAAATGGGTGTGCGGGACGCATGCGGACGGCAGCCATGGGGCCTTCGGTGGAGCTCCCTATGGGGCCACGAAACGTGTGAGGGGTGTGCCGAAATGGGTGTGCGGGACGCATGCGGACGGCAGCACTGGGGCCTTCGGTGGAGCTCCCTGTGGGGCCACGAAACGTGTGAGGGGTGTGCCGAAATGGGTGTGCGGGACGCATGCGGACGGCAGCACTGGGGCCTTCGGTGGAGCTCCCTATGGGGCCACGAAACGTGTGAGGGGTGTGCCGAAATGGGTGTGCGGGACGCATGCGGACGGCAGCCATGGGGCCTTCGGTGGAGCTCCCTATGGGGCCACGAAACGTGTGAGGGGTGTGCCGAAATGGGTGTGCGGGACGCATGCGGACGGCAGCCATGGGGCCTTCGGTGGAGCTCCCTATGGGGCCACGAAACGTGTGAGGGGTGTGCCGAAATGGGTGTGCGGGACGCATGCGGACGGCAGCACTGGGGCCTTCGGTGGAGCTCCCTGTGGGGCCACGAAACGTGTGAGGGGTGTGCCGAAATGGGTGTGCGGGACGCATGCGGACGGCAGCCATGGGGCCTTCGGTGGAGCTCCCTATGGGGCCACGAAACGTGTGAGGGGTGTGCCGAAATGGGTGTGCGGGACGCATGCGGACGGCAGCACTGGGGCCTTCGGTGGAGCTCCCTATGGGGCCACGAAACGTGTGAGGGGTGTGCCGAAATGGGTGTGCGGGACGCATGCGGACGGCAGCATGGGGCCTTCGGTGGAGCTCCCTGTGGGGCCACGAAACGCCGTGCATTGGGGGGGTGGAGTGGGGCCACGAAAATGGGTGTTGCGGGACGCATGCGGACGGCAGCCATGGGGCCTTCGGTGGAGCTCCCTATGGGGCCACGAACGTGTGAGGGGTGTGCCGAAATGGGTGTGCGGGACGCATGCGGACGGCAGCCATGGGGCCTTCGGTGGAGCTCCCTATGGGGCCACGAAACGTGTGAGGGGTGTGCCGAAATGGGTGTGCGGGACGCATGCGGACGGCAGCACTGGGGCCTTCGGTGGAGCTCCCTGTGGGGCCACGAAACGTGTGAGGGGTGTGCCGAAATGGGTGTGCGGGACGCATGCGGACGGCAGCCATGGGGCCTTCGGTGGAGCTCCCTATGGGGCCACGAAACGTGTGAGGGGTGTGCCGAAATGGGTGTGCGGGACGCATGCGGACGGCAGCCACTGGGGCCTTCGGTGGAGCTCCCTATGGGGCCACGAAACGTGTGAGGGGTGTGCCGAAATGGGTGTGCGGGACGCATGCGGACGGCAGCACTGGGGCCTTCGGTGGAGCTCCCTATGGGGCCACGAAACGTGTGAGGGGTGTGCCGAAATGGGCGTGCGGGACGCATGCGGACGGCAGCCATGGGGCCTTCGGTGGAGCTCCCTGTGGGGCCACGAAACGTGTGAGGGGTGTGCCGAAATGGGAGGATGGCGAGGAGGGGGAGGAGGAGGAGAGGAGGTGGGACGCGGGGCGCTGTCTCTTCAAAACGAGGACCCAACACCACAGGATGGTTGGGAAAAAAATCTCGGCTGCACGCAAGGGTGACCTTGCCATGGGCAAGAGTGGCCTTTGGCGCGCGGCCTTTGGAGGGCGCGATGGGGGCCAAGCGCAAGCGCGCAGGCCGCTGCTACCGCTTCGTCCTCAACAATCGGGAGGCCCAAGTGGGCCCGCACTAAAGGTCACTCTGGCCAACGGCCACCCGTACGTCTACAGTCGAAACGCTGTCATAAGGAACCCAAATGAAGGAACGAGGCCTCTTTAAGGAACGCTGAACCCCTCCCCAACGAAAAGGGTCCGCCGATGCGCCGCCGGCGCGGAGGAGGTCGGGCTCCGCGCCGCGACATCGCTGCTGCATCGGCGATGCGGCGCGGCCTTCCGACCCCGTCTGCTCGGACCCCACCAAGGAGGCCTGTGCTATTCGAGGGGTGCGAGAAGAAGGCAGGCCCTGGGAGGAGGAGGAGGAGGAGGAGGAGGAGGAGGAGGAGGAGGAGGAGGAGGAGGAGGAGGAGGAGGAGGAGGAGGAGGAAGAGGCAAGCGCACGACGACGACGACGACGTCCCACCCTACCCTATCCCGCGCTGTCCTGCCTGTGCAGGAAGGCGGAGATCCCGTACTGCAGCACGCGCTGCATCGTGGGCAGTCTGAAGGAGGAGGAGGACCTCGGGAGGAAGGAGACGAAACTGATGATACATGTGTGTAGCAACATAAATTTCTTCTACTATAGGGACGGTGCAATATCCAGGGATCCCAAGACGATCGAAGGGGTCGAGGCATAAAGGACGAGAGCGGAGGGAACATGATATGGGCCAAGCTAACCTGGGGCAACATAAATAGTGGCGCAAAGAATCTGGCTGATTTGCGCATCCAAGAAGACACGACAGCTTTCCTCGAGCATGCAAAATACGATGGCTCGTAAGCCACCCTCCAGACACCGTTCTGAGCCAGGGCCAAGCCCAGGACGGGGGAACTTCGTTTAAAACCTGGCGGGCGTCAACAAAATCCTCTCGGGCAATCTCAAAGGCCTTCGCTGGGAACATCTTGCACACGCGAGACATCAGGAGCGAATCGAGCGAGCGCGATTGCCAGCACTGCGCACAAGCTATCTTCGCAGCCCGCTGGGGCTTAAAGGCCTCGAGAGGGACTCGGGGGAGCCTACAAACACGGGCAGCCTCAGTCGCAAGCTCAGAAGTAGATCCACGGCAGGCGGCAGCCATATGCTCAACATACGATTTCGACTTCCAATGCCCTGGCGACAACCTGCCAGCAGGGATCATCGTCAACCGCAGCTCGTCAGCGCGCACGGCGCTGTCGTTCTGTGCACACAGCCACCGAAAGACACGAGCGTGTCCAGGAAGAGTGTGAATAGCAAGGAGGAGGAGGAAGAGGAGGAGGAGGAGGAATAGGAAGAGGAAGTGGAGGAGGAAGAGCTGTTCTGCTGCACCTTTCCCCAAGTTGTCTCGCTTTCTTAATAGTTTGGGCTTCACTGGTGGCTATGACACTTATCGACCAACCGACCGACCGCGCCAGAATCATGGGGAACGTTCAAGGGGGACTGGCTCCGGAGGGGTCAACATCGACCTGGAACCAGCGATGCATCGTCGATGGATTCGCGATAGGCCCTGGGTTGCGAATCCGAGCGTTCCTGGGCGGGGCACGCTATCGGGCCCCCGTCGGCAATCAGTGAGCGATTGAGGGTCGACGCGTTCCCTCTGAGCCTATCCCCGTCCCCGGTGGTTTTCGGGCCGTACATCGAGCCTCCGGCGGCCTTTCGGAACGATCCGGGCACCCCAGAAGCCTCTCGGCCAGACGGAGCTGCTGGAACGCGCCCTAAGGCTGGGAAGCCGTCGCCGAACAACCCACAACAACTTTCGATAACCATTCCCCACTGAGCCTGCCCCCCCCCCCCCAGCGCTGCCGCCGAGGTTTCAAGATCGACCCCGAGACGGCCAGGGAAAATCGTAGCCAGCAGCGCGACCACGATACCAACTATGCTCACCGTCAGGCACCTTGCTGGCCTCCAGGAGCACCTCCTCGGCCTTGGAGACCCAGCTGGCATGGCACGCGCTGGCGACGGACTCATCATCGCCTGCTACGCACGCCAGGCGATGCGCACCCAGACGCTCCATGGTCACGTTCCAGACGTCCAGTCTGCGTGGGATCCGACCTCGCAGAACGCCAAGACTCAGACGGCACAAAATATTCAGGCGACTCCCCACAGGCTGCCTCCTTGGGGGGCCCGGCCGCCGCCAAGGACAACAGCTCGCACGCCGCGGGGTCGAACATGCTGGAAGTCAATGCTGACGCCTGCCGCCCGATGCCGCAATATATCACAGGTTGCGGCCAACTGTCAGACCCACGATTGGCGACTTGGGGGCGGCAGTCTGCGGCCGCACCAGGCAGCGCCTGCGGCCCGCGCCCGCGCCAGTGCCAGCGGCGCGCGGCCCCGCCTCGGCAGGGCGAGGCGGACTGGGGGCCCGCGCGAGGCCCGGCGCGTCCATGCCCACGCAGAAGAAGGCCTCGCCGGGGGGGGGGCCTGTGGCCGCCCAGCTCGCCCCCGCCGCAGAACTCCACGCCGGGGCCGGCAGCGCTGCGTCCGACCCAGACTGCATCGCCACGACGTCGGCCTGCGGGCGTGCTGCCAGCGCATGGCGGCGCCGAGCCAGAGCGGCAGTGCGCCGCTTGCTGGCCTTCGACTCTCGGTTGGGCTGCTGTCTGGGCCTCGGCGGCGTCGAGATCGCCAGCGGGGCGACCGGCCGCCGACGCGCCCGACGACGCCCGCCCCTCGCCGCCCGCTGCCGAAGCCCCGCGTGCACCTGCCGGGGCACGTCCAGAACCGTCTCCAGCTCGACCAGGTCGCCCGCACCGTGCGAGCGCAAGCCGTAGTCGATGAGCCTGCCGCTGCCCTTGAAGCAGGTGGCCTCCGCGCCAAGGGGAAGCAGCAGCTCTCCCAGCACCTTCTGCGGGAACCTCGCGCGCATGACTCCTCCGGCGCGGCGCCCCAATCGGCCAGCACGACCCGCGGGTCCGCCAGGCTGGCGAGGAACGCGGCCAACGACTGGAACCTGCGTCGGCTGGCTCCGCCCACGCCGCAACCAAGGAGTACATGCGCCGCCGCAACCACAATCTTGCCCTGTTCGAGACGCAGCGTCAGCTGGCCGAACCCGTCGAGCCTCGCCTCTGGGAGGCCTCTGGGCGGTAACTGCTAAGTAACTGAACGAGGAGGTCGCCGTATCGCACCTGGCCGCGATCAGCTCGCCCCCTCTCGGGCCCGCGCTCGACTTCGACGAGCTCTCCGCAGCAGCGCCAGACGCCCGCCAGCCCGAGCGTGACAAGTTGCGCACTGCATCCATATGCTTCACATCGTTGCGATGAGTCCCAACTGCTGCCATCGCACCGTCATCGTCAAAATGATCACCGAGAAACCTCTCGGACTGGGCCCCCAGCGCTCCACGTTGGTTTAGAACACTGAGGGCCCCTTGGGCCCGAGACGAGGAGGCCCTCGGGCCATCGCCTCCTGGGGCAGCGGCTCCGACGCCAATGACGCCCCCCCTGGGGCCCGCGCCACGCGCATGTCAAACACGCGACTCCGACTTGATATTGATGCCGCCCTTGGCAGCAGCAGCAGCAGCAGCAGCAGCAGCAACAGGCCCAGCATAACCAATGACAGCATCGGCCTTGGCGCTGGTCTTGGCCGCGAGCTGCTCAGCATGGCCCTTGGCGGCCTTCTCACGCACGGACTCAATGTGCGCGAGGTGCTGAGCTTTGCGCTCCGGGGAAGGCTCGGGCACGGGCGCCTCCGCAGCGGGGCCGTCGACCTCCCTCGGAGCCCACGTCCGCGTCAGCATCCGCGCCGTCAGCCTCAAAGGCCACGGGGGTGGGCGGCGCAGGCGACTCGGCCGCGCCCAGGCTGGCAGCCGTCGTAGCCGCCGGGTCTGCAGGCGGCGTGTCTGAGCTTCGCCTTTACTTGGAGGTCCTGCTGCATGCGGGAGCCGCGCTGCCTCTACGCTCTGGATGCGGGTGGCCTCCTTCTGTGCCTGAATGAACTTGGCCTCCTCCTCCAGCCGCGCCCTCTCGCACAGCTCGGCACGCTCTGCGACTGTGTTGTAGGCCTTCGCCTGCTCCTCCAGCCACAGGCGCCTGGCTGACTGGAGCGCCTCCACAGCACCCACGTAGTCCTCGTCGGCGTCGTCCATGTCGGCGAAGAGGGACGGGTCCAAGTTGAAGGCGAGGCGCTCGGGCAGTGCGTGCGTGGAAGAGCCATCCTTGCTCGCAACAGCCGCGACCGCCGCCTCGTGCTCCATCGTCGCCTGGAGATGCTTCTCCGTGAGGGTGTCGAGGCGCGCCTGCACCTCCTGGACCTTGTGCTTCGCCGCCGCTAGCTCCCAGCAGCAGCGCTCGACCTTCTTGCCAACCTGCTCCTAGGCCGCCTTGAGCCGCTCTGCTGCCACCAGCAGCGGAGCCTTGGCAACAGACGTCGGCAGGGGAGGGCGGCTGGCGAAGCGCTGCTGGAGCGCCGCCTCCTCGGCTTGGCCCAGCGCGCTGTCATTGCCGACCAGCTTTTGGATGCTCGAAACCACCTGCTCCTGCGACGATCACCATGGCGGCGCGGGCGACGGCTGCTGCTGCATGCGGCCAGGCAAGCCGACCCAACTGCCGCACCTGGAGTAGCCATTCTGTTTGCAGAAACGGTTGTTATAGTCCCAGTGCCCGCAGGCGCCGCACACCGTGTAGCCGCCGCTGCCATGCGACCTGTCCATGACTGCAGCTCCTGCAGGAGCTCACTACAACGGTGCCGAAAGCAAACTCTCTGACTGCCGCGGACTAGCGGTATCCCTGTGTGGTGGGGACACCCCGAGCCACGATGCTCTTGAGCCAGAACGGCTTGAGCAAACATGGCTACGGAAGAATAAGAGGAGGAGGAGGAGGAGGAGGAGGAGGAGGAGGAGGAGAGGAGGAGGAGGAGGAGGGGGAGGATGAGGAGGAGGAGGAGGAGGAGGAGGAGGAGGGAGGAGGAGGAGGAGGACGACGACGAGGAGGAGGATGAGAGGCGGAGGAGAAGGAGGAGGCTTGGGGGAGGAGGAGGAGGAGGAGGAGAAGGAGGAGGAGGAGAGGCTTGGGAGGAGGAGGGAGGAGGAGGAGGAGGGGAGGAGAGGAGGGGGACGAGGAGGAGGAGGAGGAGGAGGAGGAGGAGGCGGAGGAGGAGGAGGAGGAGGAGGAGCGCGGGGACGGGCGCCTCGTCCAGCCCCGCGCCGTCTGGCTTCCCGGGCTCGCCCACGGCGGCAGCGGCAAAGGCCCCGAGGCAGTCGCAGACCTCGGCCGGCCACAAAAACACACGCTTTTTTTTTTGTTTCTCTCTCTCTCTCTCTCTCTCGATATATATATATATATATATATATATATATATATATATCGCACAAGGCATCAAACCAGGAACGATAATCTAAAAACCATGATCGACCAACGACCCAGGACAAGAATATAGAACCGTGAGGCATGGCACCGGTTTCAAGACACCTGATTGGGCGACGTGCAATCGCAATGCTGAACGTGTCTATATTGATGTACCGTGCCAAGCACTTTGCTGTGCTGTGTCGCGATACATTGCATTTCACCATGCCACGCTTGTGCACTATAGCAATGTGGATCGAGTCCTCCTTAGCATCCGAGTCCTTGCCGAACTGATCTGGATCTTAACCTCGAGCTGCCTGAGCACAGAGCTCGTTGAAGTCAAAACGTGCGGGATGCTCATTCAACTCAAGCTCAAAATCCGATTCCGCTCCCCACAGGGACGACACGACCCAGGGCTCAGGCTCACGCACGCGCCACAGAATGTGCCAGGGGCGCATTCGGGGATGCGTCAAGGGGACCCCCTGGTTTTCCCGGAGGGCCCCTTCTACTTTAATGTGCAGCGCAGGGTTGCTCTGTCAGAGACGGTGCAGGACTGGGGGTTGCAGTCAGCTGTAGCAGGTGAGGAGGGTGCAGCAGCATGCCAGGGCCCCCGCGCTAGCTTCTTTCTCTCCTCCTGTCCTCGCCGCCTCTCGTCGGAAGGCCGCCGCCGAGAACGGAGCGGGGTGTGAGGAGAGGTCACTTGCTCTTTTCTTTCGGTAGTTCTGGACCTCTGGTTTTGGAGTCCGATTCTGGTCCTGGCCCTGGGGGACGTATTCGGGGACGCCTCGCACCGATGAGAAGGACTTCGACCAACTCTCTTCCGAGGGCCTTGCTGGGCTCAGCATCAGGGACAACGGCGTCGGCCAACCCTTCGTCAAGGGCATTGCTATACTCTTCAACGAGGGCGTCGGCCACCCCTCCGTCGAGGGCCTCGCTTGTTGACGCCTCGTCCCAGGCGTTGCTGCCTGCGTCCCCGTTGAGGTCGGTGACATCGTGGGTGGCCGCCCTCAGCCTCGCGAACTGGTCGTTCAGGACCAGCATCTCCGCAAGCCGCGGAGAGGTCTTGACCTTGAGTTGCAGCGTCTCGTTGGCCGTGGCTGCACCGCCTGCAACGCAGCTGCTGACTGCTGCTGGGCCCGGCAGACACATGCTGCGCCGCGCGCCTGGTTGAGCGCAGTACGCCTTCAGGGCTGAGCATCGAGGTGCCTGCATCCAGCGCTGGGCGGTGCCTGAGCGTGCGCAGTGTGGGCAAGCAACGCGCACTATGCAGTTGAGGTCGGAGGTCTGCACCCAGTCGTCAACCGATTGCATGAGCTTGGGCGGCGAGGCATCATCAACACCACCCCCAGCATCACCGTCGCCATCATCAATACCACCATGATCATCATCCCCATAGGTATCCCCATGCACATAAGCATTACCGATCCCGACTCCGCCCCCCCCGCCCCCCACTCCTCATCCCGCCCCCCTCACTACCACCCCCCCCTGTGGAATGAGGGGGTGAGCCCACCACTCCTCTGGCAGTGGAGCCGCTAGAGAGGGACTGCCTGCAGGGCAGCCTCCCTCACCCTCCTGTTCCTCCTGCTCCACCCGAGCCTCCCTCCGCCTCCCCTGCCTGACACAGCCGAAGGGTCAAAACGACCCTCTGAACTTCGCCGAGGCCGCGAAGAAGGACATGTCCAGCTCCCCCACGCCCAGCTCCCTCCCCATCCTCCTCCTCCTCCTCCTCCTCCTCCTACTCCTCCTCCTCCTCCTCCTCCTCCTCCTCCTTCACCTCCTCCTCCTCCTCCTCCTCCTCCTCCTCCTCCTCCTCCCCCTCCTCCTCCTCCTCCTCCTCCTGCTCATCCTCCTCCTGCTCATCCTCATCCTCCATGCCCCCCCTCCTGGTTGCCTGGGGCCTGCTACCCCACCAGGGCCCGGCCGCGGGCCCTGCCACCTCGAATGAGCATGGACCAACCGCCCTGGCACTCCTGCAGGCCTCCCACCACATGTTCCCGGAACGAGAAGAACGCTCTGATCACACTCGCAACGTTCTTATACTCATAGCACCAAACCGGCGCATTAAAACAGGACGGCCTCAGCCAGAAGTGCCCTGACACCTCGTGCAATCGTCAACCCGTATAATAAGGATGCGCGGTAAGGATGCAATGGCCGTGGAAAACCATGTTGGCGTTTTCCGAGTGGGGCTGGCCAGCGACAGCGGCCAGGGATGGGCCGAAGGGGAAGGGATGCACCGGTGACCTTGAGAAGTTGTTCATCTTTCCCATGCGGGCTGACTGTCACGCAAAACCGACGCATGAAAACAGGACGGCCTCGGCCAGACCCAGCAGGCTCCTGTGGGCGCCTCCAGGCAGGCCAACGGACGCTTCGCCACTGCCACGGGCCGACGGCGCGCTCCGCGCGCCAGCTGGGACCGCCGACCAGGAGCCCGGCGCCGTAGAAGGACAGGATGCCCGCGCGCGAGCCCTGCGGGCCGGAGGGGCGGGGCCCGTCGCGCCCACGCCACTGGCCGCGCGCCTGCCACCGCCCGCGCCGCCGCCGCCCGGCCGCCTCGCTCTCCAGCCCGAGCCTGCGCCTGGCCAACGGCCGGCACCGCTGCCCGGCAGAGTCCCCACCGCCCGTCGCCGCCACCCGCCGCCACCCGCCGCCGCCACGAGGGGCCGTCGCCCGCACAACCCGCCCAGCTCCTGCTGCGAAGTTCTGCCGTCGGCCCTCGAGGCCCGCTTCGCGAGCGTGGTGGTGCCCGCCGCCCGGCACTGGGCTGCGCACAGGGGCTGTATCCCAGCGCGCCTGCATGCAGCACTCGTGTTCCACATGTTTCTGGGCCATCGTTTCTCGATGTGATGCTTGACGGTGCGCCGTCTAGGCGCTGTCCTCGATGCTCGTGGGGGCAGGATTTTCGAATTGTTTCTGGAGGTCTTGCCCCCCTCCTGCTGTCCATCCTCCTATTCCTCCTCCTCCTCCTCCTCCTCCTCCTCCTCCTCCTCCTCCACTTGTGGGCCCCTGGAGGGCCTCTTCGCCACATCGGGATCCCCGTCGACATCGACCAGAGGGCTTCCCAGGAGAGGTCGGGGGATCGATCCTGAGGAGAGGCAAAGGAAGAGGAGCAGCAGCAGCAGCAGCAGCAGCAGCAGCAGCAGCAGGAGCAGAAGGAGCAGGATGCGCAGAAAACAGCGCACGACAACGACGAGGAGCAGCAGGACAACGACGACGAGGATGAGGGGAGATCGGGATCGGTCGGGAGCGGGCTCGTGGAGTTCAGGTGTCTTATCTGAGCCATCGCGAGGTCTTGAAACCGTGCCGCGCGTGAACTACGAGAGGCGGAGCTCGTGTGGCCGCCACTATTGCAGGCGACCCCCGCTCTCGGACTGAGCCGCGCCGCCCGTAGGGGGGACCGTGACCCCCCGCACGGCCACGCAGCCAATGGGGGCGCCCCCAGAGGGCCGATGTGCTACACCGTGCCTTCTCGAGGGGGCCCTCTCGAAGGGGGGGGGGGGGGGCGGCAGGGAGGCCAAGGGCCGAGAGAGGCGAAGGCGGCGACATGACCAGCGGAGCGCCAGGATGAGGGGGAGCAGAAGCAGGAGGAGGAGGTGGAGGAGCACCACGGCGACGACGACGAAGAAGAAGAAAACGCAGGAAGCTCTGGAGGAGGTCGACGACAATCTTGAGAGGTGGGGCAAGGCAGTCGCGGGAACCACCGCGCGTCGAAGTTCGGCCCAGAGGCTGGGCCCCGAGAGGATGGCGACTGCTGCAGAGGACGGACCAGCGAGCAGGCTAAATCAGCTGCCCAGAACGGCTGGAGGGCAGGTAACCTAATCCGACTCTCTCTCTCTCTCTCTCTCTCCCTCCCTCTCTCTCTCTTTGTTGTTGTTTCTCTCTCTCTGTCCATCAGGCACACATACAGACAGACAGACAGACAAACAGACAGACAGACAGGCAGGCAGGCAGGCAGGCAGACGAACAGACAGACAGGCAGGCAGGCAGGCAGACAGACAGACATGAATACGCACGTACGTACGTATGACGTATGTACGTATGTACATATCAGCCACCGTACCACCAGCCATGAGTGGAAGGCCCAGGGCGCAGACTTCGGGGCACTTCTTGGCGTTCCTGGGGCTTGTCGCGTGACTTTGCCAGACGTGTTATCCATTGCCAGCGTTGCAATGTGAGGCAGGAGCACGAACTGGCCCCAGGATCCCTCGAGTGCGAGGATGGCCCCCCAGACAAGCAAGATGCCCCCAAAGGGCGCCAAGGAGGCCCCCAAGGAGACTCCAGGAAGCTCCCAGTAGATCCCGAGAGGCATGAGAAGATGAACAATTCGGCAGGGTAGGCGTCCTTTGGCTTTGCCGCTTGCTGCCCGGCCTTTGGCCGGGGCGTGCGCTGTCAGCCAGCTCTGAGGCCGCCGTGGCAGTGCAACCCTGCCGCCCAGCGCCCTTGCAGAGCCTTAGCCCGAAGACCACCCACCGCCACTGAAGGAAGAGGGGGCGCCGACCAGACCGCCGCCGCCGCCGCCCGCGCGAGGGGGAGGGAAAGGGAGGGAGGGGGTGTCCGCCATCCGCCGATGCCACCACGGTGGCCGCGGACGCCAGCACCGCGCCGCCAGCCCCAAGAGGCATCCGAGAGGACTCTGGCTCACAACCCTGGCACGGTGGCATGATGGGCCTCTTGGAGACATCTGGGGCCGTCTTGGCCGGTTGGAAGACCGAAGGGGCGAGAATTCCAAAGCCATGAAAAGGCGTAAGGAAATCAATGCGTGTGGCCCCTTTCGGGCCCTCCTGGAGGGCCTCTTGGCACTCTAGTTTGGCGTCTTGGGGGCTTCTTGGGCTGCCTTGAGGTCACTTGGGGCTGTCCTGAGGCCATAACTATTGGGCCGTCTTCAACGTATCTGAGGCCATCTTTGGCCCTCTTAGGGCAATATTGTCCGTCTTGAGGGCGTCTGGGGACCATCTTTGTGGCCATCTTGGGTTATCTAGGCGAACTTGGAGACACATGTTCTCGACTTTGGAGTGGTTTCGGTGGTTTCTTATGGTTTGGGGTGGTTTCCTGGTGGCCAACGGTTTGGACCAGAGAGAACTGAAACCTTTTGGAAAGGCGGGGTGCTTGGCGTGCCAGACTTTTGAATACGTGTTTGGGGCCCTCCAGAAATTTCCCAATGGCCTCCGACCCACCCCCGCCAGTCACATGGAGCACAGGAAAAGCAACATCCCGCTGCCCGTCCCGCCCAAAGGCTCCGAAAGGCCCTCCAGACGGCCAAGCTGGCCTCAAAGACGGTCCCAGGACGCTTCCAAGACGGCCAAGATGGCCCAAGGATGGCCAGAGATGGCTCCAACCAGTCCCTGATGGCCTCAAGACGGCCCAAGAGGCCCCCGACACTGCCCCCGATACGGCGAGAGAGCAGTGCATGACCATGCGCTGCACGCCGCAGCATAGGTGCAAAGGGTTGGGCCCCGATGTGGGCCCTTAATTATACTGGGGCTCACCTCGGGACAACGGCGACGACAACGACGACGGCAGACGACGATCACGACGACGATGAAAACCATTACGACCACGGTTTACAGTTTGGAACACCCATCGGATTCGACTGTGCCCCACAGGCCAAGCCGCCCAGTCTGTTAGCTCGTGCGCGCGCGTGCCGTCCGCATCACTCGCCGATTGAGAGAGGACCGCAAATCAGATCTACAACCCCTTTCGAGAGGGGTGGAGGCCGATGCTGCACTATGCAGCGCTGTACCGCCCAGGCTGAGACAGGTACCCAAAAGCACTGTCTCAGCATAGTGCTTTGGGGTAGGCGCGACGACGACGGATACGGTCAGAGATTCTTGCATGGCGTGTCGCGGCGGCGGCCCCGGCGACACGATATGCCTTGCAAGCGGATAGCGTGTCGCTCCGCTCCGCGGGGCGGGAGGCTTCGATAAGCCCGGGACGTTGACGCCTGGGGACCGGAACGTGGACAATGTGCCGCGCCGAAGCCCGGTGAGCCAGAACCGGCGCCGCGACACTCTAAGCCGAAGTTCCTGACCGTCCTTCTTCGTGGCAGGCCCGGCGGCCTCCAGCACGGCCATCAGGCGGCAGAGCCAAACGGCCTCCTCTTTGGTGTCGCGGCCGACCCCGCACGGCGTCTCGAACCACAGCCGCTGCAGCGACTTCCCGATGGCCTAGGTAGGCCAAGAGCGGCCCGCCTCCTCATGCCCCCTCACCATCCTCCCTCCTCCACTCCTCCCTCTCCATCCTTCTCCGTCTCCTGGTCCTCTTCCTCCTCCTCCTCCTCCTCCTCCTCCTCCTCCTCCTCCTCCTCTTCCTCCTCCTCCTACTCCTCCTCCTCCTCCTCCTCCTCCTCCTCCTCCTCCTCCTCCTCCTCCTCCTCCTCTCCTCCTCCCCCTCCCCCTCCTCTTCCTACCCTCTCCTCCTCCTCCTCCTCCTCCTCCTCCTCCTCCTCCTCCTCCTCCTCCTCCTTGACCGCGTGGCCGTTAGACCTCAGGAGTGGGGCTGCCCTGGACTCGGACGGGGTCATAACTGGGTACATCCACTATCCTAGGCCCCCATCCAGGGACCCAGGAGGCGACCGTTCAGGTTGCCACAGGGCTCCTCAACACCGACCCGCCGGTGCCACCTTTGTGAGGCGGCCACCTATGCCTCGGACTTCTTCCGCACAAGCTCGGCCGGCATCTCATGAGGACCGAAATGCGGGAAACGTTTTCCGGTCACTTGAAGACCGAGCTATGTTTGCACCCCCCAGGGGTGGACAAACCGTGCCCCCCATGGGAACGCACATTGGTGCTTGAATTCGGTTTGGTGCATTCTGTCGGCACCATGTTGACACAACATGGGGCTCACATTTACACATACACATCATGCTTGGGTCCATCATTCGTCGTCCCCTCATGATGGGACGTCTGACCCACATGCGTTAACCCGCCAGGTCACGGTGCTACGAGGCAGAGGTGGCTGCCACAGGATATGCGCTTCACGCATATCACTCACCATTACCAGGTGACAGCATCGAGCACCTTTTGCGAGGGTGGGAGAGCCCAAGTGCCTCATCCGATTCAAAAGGGTTATGCCTACCCTTCAGGGCATCAACACTACGCTGCAATCCTCCTCCTTCTCCTCCTCCTCCGCAATTAAACAATATGAATACTACTATCCTCTCTCTCTCCTGGTGACGTCCGGGAAAAGGCTGGCCCCCCTCTGCGTATTAGTATTTTACACAGGATTCCCGGGAAACGGGTTTCCGCTGGTTTTTTGTCAAAATGCTGCTCTCGCTGATGCGCTGGTCTCATTTTCGGGCTACCGCTCGTTCCGAATCGTGCTCCCGCTGCATCGCTGGCATCATGTCCGCGCTTCCGGTCGTTCCGAATCGTGCTCCCGCTGCAGCGCTGGCGTCATTATTTGCAGCGCCATGCCACTGCATGGTTTTCGATCCTTCCAAATGGCCCCCAAATCTAGAAAATGCCCCCCCCGAAAAAAACAGTCGGAAGTGATTGCACATTCGGTGTCGACTCGTTGATTTTTTGCGCAGCCGAAGCCCCCCCCCCACTTCTGGGCGTCGCCACGCCATGCTATGTCAGGCTATGCGTCCTCATTTCCGCGCTTCCGCGCTTGGTTGTTGTTTCAAAATGCTGCTCGCGCTGATGCGCTGGCCTCACTATCAGGCTACCGCTCATTCCGAATCGTGCTACCGCTGCAGCGCTGGCATCACTTCCGCACTTCCTCTCGTTCCGAATCGTGCTCCCGCTGCAGCGCTGGCGTCATTACTTCCAGCGTCTTGCCACGGCATGGTTTTCGATCCTCCCAAATGGCCTTAAAGTTTAACAAATACCCCTTATCGGAAGTGATAACACATTCGGTGCCGATTCGTTGATTTTTTCCGCCGCAGAAGCCCCCCCCACTTTGGGGCGTCGCCACGCCATGCAATGTCAGGCTACGCGTCCTCATTTCCGCGCTTCCGCGCTTGTTTTTTTCAAAATGCTGCTCTCGCTGAAGCGCTGGCCTCATTTTCGGGCTACCGCTCGTTCCGAATCGTGCTCCCGCGGCAGCGCTGGCATCATGTCCGCGCTTCCGTTCGTTCCGAATCGTGCTCCCGCTGCAGCGCTGGCGTCATTTTCCAGCGCCATGCCACGGCATGGTTTTCGGTCCTTCCAGATCGGCCCGAATATGTAAAAGATGGCTTCCCGAAGAAACCATCGGAAGTGATTACACATTCGGTATCGATGTCTTGATTTGTTGGGCCGCAGGAATCTGCCCCCCTCATTTTGGGGCGTCGCCACGCCATGCTATGGTATGCTACGCGTTAATCTTCAACACCATACTATGCCATATAATACTATGCCATGCTACGACATCCGATTGTGCGAATAGGGAGGATATCTGCGCCATGGTAAGAGAGATGGGAGGGAGGGGTAGGACGTCAGATATAACGAGCGCACCTAGCTTGTCCTTCTCCTCCTCCTCCTCCTCCTCCTCCTCCTCCTCCGTCGCCGTTCAAATCTTCCACCTCCTCCTCCTCCTTCACCTCCTCCTCCTCCTGGGCACAGACAGGTACACGGCGGGCGGACTGATGCCACAAGGCATCACACAAAACTGCTTGTGCACCGAGCACCAGGCCCTGAAATAACGCATCGCGTTCGGCCACCCACAACGCGGCGGCAGACGCAGACCCCCGCCGCGAGTGCGACCGAACGGAGCCAGGACAAGACCTAGCGCGGGCAGCTTGGGCCCCGAAGACGCCAGAGGAGGCAGCTCTAGCCCCCAAAAGGACAGAAACGAGAATGCGCAAAATCACAGCCAACATCCACACTCCTACCAAGCGTTTGTGGCTGCTCTTTGGGGTGGCGCTCGAGGTCTGTTTCACCTTCTGCCACTTCTGCCACCCAGGAGCCCTGAAACACAAAAAAGGGTACTAGGATGCGTTGGAGATTTGTTTCACCCTCCGCCGCAGAAAATCAATAAGACAGAAACGAAAAAGGAGGCAGCAACTCGCACCGAGCAGTCAGTTCGAGCTATCAGAACTGTCCCAGTCCCGTCGATACCCCGCTTCACCCTCCTCCCCGCGAAGACGGCGACGGGCGGCATCCAGCTGCTCACAGGCACCGCTGGCCTGAGCATCAAGATAGGCCATGGTGGGAGTAGGCTCGTTCGCAGGCAAGGGGGTGTCGGCATCCGCAGGCAACACTGCAGCTGCAGCGAGAACTGGAGGTGGCCATCGCCTAAGATCGGCGACAACATAGACAGTTTGGGCCCACTTCGGGATCAGCGGGGGACACGGCTTGACCAGTGCGATTCGGCCGGGTCGGGACCGAAAAAGAAAACAACTGGTGATATTTCAAACCCTGGGCTGGAGGGGTAACTGAGCACTGGCCACTCTCTCAGCTAGGGAAGGCGGCTGGGGCTTGGCAAGTTTAACAGAGGGAGGGGCTTCATCACGCGACCGCTTCGCACGATGCATGCAGTCCGAGTCGGATACTACCACTCCAACTTGTGCAATCCACACGCATAACCCACGCACTATGTTCTGATGCTGTGCAGCGAGGCGCTGAAAGCCGAGGGGAAGCCGTCGATCTTAGGCTCGCGCTTTAGCTTCCTCATCTGCGCACTTGTTGCCAAGGCCTCGGAGGGGCCAAACCCGAACGCGCAAGCCGCTGCCATCGCATCGCGTTCACCGACCGGGGGGATCCCCCGTGGGCCCGCACCAGGAGGTCACTCCTGCGGAGGGCCCCTCCGCATGGCCGAGCCTCACGCGTCAGGCTCCCCGGGCCGGCGGCCGCCCGGCTAGGAGCGGTGCCCCGCCGTGCGAGCGCGAGCGTCGCCGAGCGGGGAGGGCGAGGAGGGCGGGCCAGCGGCCGCACGCGCCCGGCGTCGCCCAACGCCCGGCATCGGGGATCCATGTTCGAGGCCGAGATTCATCCACATCCACCGCCTGGGGAACCGGCGCCCTTGGACCCTAGCAGGCGGTGGGTGTGGATACGCAGCACCCCGCAGTTGCGGATAAGAGTGAGGAGGCAGCGGGGACGTCGGCAGTCTGCGAGGCTCTACAGAAGCCCGCCGCAGGCGCAGAATTTTCAAGATACAGCGAGCCCGCCGTAGGCTCCGATCTTTAGTTAAGAACAATGTGGGTGGGTCGCGGGTTGGGTCACAAGTGGGTCGCGGGTGAGTCGACGGTTGGTCGCGGGGTGGGTCGCGGGTAGGTCGCGGGTGGGTCGCGGGTGGGTCGCGCGTGGGTCGCAGGCAGGTCGCGACCGGGTCGCGGGTGGGTCGCGGGGGGGTCACGGGGAGGTCGCGGGGCGGGTCGCGGGTGGGTCGCGGGCTGGGTCGCGGGTGGGTCGCGGGCTGGGTCGCGGGGGGGACGACGCAAAAAAACAAGCAGAATCCTCGCCGTGGATCCCCACTTCAGCCACGCAACCAGGGACAGCGAATGACCTTTCGGCCCCCTCACTCTGACTGAGTGGGTCGCGGGGTGGGTCGCGAGTGGGTCGCCGGGTGGGTCGTGGGTGGGTCGCGGGGTGGGTCGCGGGTGGGTCGCGGGTGGGTCGCGGGCTGGGTCGCGGGTGGGTCGCGGGGTGGGTCGCGGGGTGGGTCGCGGCCTGGGTCGCGGGGTGGGTCGCGGGGTGGGTCGCGGGGTGTGTCGCGGGGTGGGTCGCGGGGTGGGTCGCGGGGTGGGTCGCGGGGTGGGTTGCGGGGTGGGTCGCGGGTTGGTCGCGGGGTGGGACTACGACAACAATCAAACAACAACGCAACAACGCAACAACCAGAATCCTCACCACGTAGTCCCACTTCAGCCACGCACCCAGGGAGAATGAATGACCGTTCGGCACCCTCACTCTGATATGCTGGCCCCAGAGGGGTCCGAAGGGTATGGATATATGCTGGCCCCAAGGGGGCCCGAAGGGCCTTGCACCATCTCCGAGTGCGCGGGTGAAGTGGGACTCCGTGGCCAAGATTCTGCTTGTTTGCTGCCGGTTGTGATTGCTTGTTGTCGGTGTTTGTTTGTCGTCGTTCCGCCGGGACCCGTCCCGCGACCCACCGGCGACCCACCCGCGACCCACCTCGCGCCCGCCCCCTCATTCTTATCCGCACTTGCGAGGTGCTACGCATCCATATCTACCACCTGCCGAGGTCCCCGAAGATCGATCCTCCAGGCGAGGCTTCTGGAAAATTCCCCGCCTCGGACCACTGCCTAAGCCTGGAGATAGCGCGAGGGGCCATTAACGAGCGCCTCGCTGTCAGGGCGGGCCGTCGGTGGGAGAGGTGCGCCTCAGGGCGAAAGCATCTGCGGCGTGTTTTTGCGTAGTGTGGTGTGCGTCGTGTTTTGGCGTAGTGCTGTTGCGTAGTATGTTTGCGTAGTGTTTTTTTTGCGTAGTGCTCGGCATCGCTTGCATTGCTTTGCGTTGCCTTGCATTGTTTGGCACTGCTGCGCATTACGCTGTGCTGTTTGGTCTTCGTGTGCGTTGCTAGGCATTGCTCGGCGTTGATTCAAAAGCCGGAGAGCACGAGGAATGCTGGCTTCCCAGAACAATAAGAAAGCAGGACCAAAGGGACCTAGGGAACCAAGGCAACCCCGAGGAACGCGAAGAAGGAGACACGCGATCTCTTAGTCATTATTCTCCTCCTCTCCCTATCCCTCCTCCTCCTCCTCCTTCTCCTCCTCCTCCTCCTCCACAACATCATCCACCCTTCCATAATCGTAGGTGTCCATATTCCTACTCCCCCTCCACCTATCATCCTAGTTCCGCCGAAGAGCATAGACGACATGTATGCAGCGTACAGGCACCTCCGCATCGTGAAAATATCGCGCGCTGCTCCACGTCCCTGATCTGGGAAACTCGCCTGAGCATCGCTTCTGAATGGGCTGGTGCCGATACGCGGAAAAGGAAATTGGAATCCTTGTTCTTGGTCGTCCGCAGAGAGCGGGCCGCTGGAGGGCCGCAGGAGCGCCCTTGCGTCGGCACGCTACTCGAAAACACAGCGTGGAAAACGCTTATGCAGAAACGGAAAAAAACACGCGTACGCAATGCGGTCGCCCGCGTATCTCGTTAGCGTCGCCCGAGTCCGCAGGGAGCGGGCCGCTGGAGCGCCGCAGGAGCTCCCTGCGCCGGCGCGCTACTCGTAAACACTATCTGAAACCACGACGCAGAAAAGAGCAGACCCCGCGCGAACGCTGAGGTCGCCCGCGTCTCTCGCGAGCGTCGCCCGAGTCCACAATAAGCGCGCCGCTGGAGCGCCGCGGGAACGCCCAGTGTTGGCACGCTACTCGTAAACATTACGTGGAAAACATTAAATAGACAAGGAAAACCCACGCCCAAACACTACGGTCGTTCGCGTCTCTCGTCAGCGTCACCCGAGTCCGCAAGGAGCGGTCCGCTGGAGCT
Organism: Prorocentrum cordatum; assembly: GCA_963575745.1. Lineage (NCBI taxonomy): Eukaryota > Dinophyceae > Prorocentrales > Prorocentraceae > Prorocentrum > Prorocentrum cordatum. Next base: position 394,409 of record CAUYUJ010021059.1, on the reverse strand, counting down.
CCGCAGGAGCGCCGGAGCGGTCCGCTGGAGCTCCGCAGGAGCGCCCTGCGTCGGCGCGCTACTCGAAAACACATGGTAAAGACACTCCGCAGACAGGAAAAGCCACGCGCAAACGCTACGGTCGCCTGCGTCTCTCGCCAGCGTCGCCAGGGTCCTGAGGGAGCAGTCCGCTGGAGCGCCGCAGAAGCGCCCTTCGTCGGCACGCTACTCGATAACACGACTTACAAGCATGACGGACGCAGAACAGGAAAAGCCACGTACGAACACTACGGTCGCCCGCGTCCCTCGCGAGTGACGCCCGAGTCCGCAGGGAACGGGCCGCTGGAGCGCCGCAGGAGCGCCCTTGCGTCGGCACGCTACTCGAAAACACGATGTAAAGACACGACGCAGACAAGAGAAAGCCACGCGCAAAAACTACGGTCGCCCGCGTCTCTCGCGAGTGTCGCCCGAGTCCGCAGGGAGCGGGCCGCTGGAGCGCCCTGCGTCGGCACGCTACTCGAAAATACTACGCGCTACTCGTAAACATGTTGCCGAAAACACAACGCAAGAAAAACATCCCGCTGGAACATCCTGGGGAGTGCCGCCGGGAACGCCGCCGGTGCGCCGCGAGCACTCTGAGGAGTTCGTACGTCGGGTTTTGTTACGTGGTGCGTTTACGTAGTGCTTTTACCTCCCTAGTGCACTTCTACGTAACGTTTATTACAACTTTAAACTCTGCGATCTCGCCATGAAAATCTGCATCTCACCATTGAGCATAAGAGTCCGTCGGTGGGGTCCAGGCAGGCACGCACAGCGGTGTGGCGAGCCGAGCGCCTCTCCGTCGTCGTCGTCGCGCGGCGCCGGCGGCGACGGCGACGGCGGCGACCACCGACCGCCGACCGCCGAACACGACGACGACGACGACGACGACGACGACGACGGCGACGACGACTTCGACGACAACGACGACGACGGCGACGACAGCGGCGACGACGACGACGACGACGGCGATGGGGCCGCCGCGCGGGCCCTCCGCGGAAGCGCGGGGCGCGTCGACGTCGGCTACACGCAGGAGTGACCTCTTTGGTGCGCACGACGGCGGCGACGGCGACGACCACGACTGCGACCACGATGTCGACGACTACGACGACGATCACGACTCAGAGAAGGGAAAGGTACCGATATCGCACGCTTGACTCGTTTGCGCTTTGTTGAGCCTCCTGGCAGGCCCTCGTCGCCACGGCTGGATTCGCCTGGAAGCTCTGGTCAGAACGCACTCCAGGAGAGATCTGGGGGATAGCAGTATCGGGATCTTTTTTGTTTCCCCAGCGCCGACGGCCACGACAGCGGCGACGACCATCGCGACGATGAACACGACGTCGACGACGACCAGGACCACGACCATCACGACGACGATCACGACGACGACGACGACGACGACGATGACGATGACGACGACGGCTCAGAAACCCATGCGATCGTCCCGCGTTCTGAGATCAGGGGGCCCCCGTGTGCCTGCACCACAGGCCACTCAGGTGAAGGGAAGGGTCACTCTGACGGGTATCCGCCGAAGGGCGCGCGGGACGACCCTGGCTGGGCCCCCGGCCGGGAGGGACCTCGACGACGCGGCATCCTGGCGGGGCGGGCGCGCACAGCGGGGGTCTGGCCGCCAAATTTGCCGCCGACGCCGCCGCCGACGCTTGGCGCCGTCGGGTCGTCGGCGCTGCTGGCGGTGCCATCGTCGGCCGTCGGTCGCCGCCGCCGTCGCCGAAGGCGTCGTCGTGGACGTCGTCGTGGACGCCGTCTTTGTAGACATCGTCGTCGTTCGCTCGGCCGTCGTCGTCCCATCGCCGCCGCCGCCGCCGCCGCTTGCAGCCGTCGTCGCCACTGTCGCCGCCGTCGTTTGGGAAACAAGGGGATACCGATACCGCTACTTCCAGTACCTCTCGATGGATGCGCTCTGGCTAGAATTTCAAAGTGAATCCAGCCGTGGCGACGAGGGCCTCCCAGGAGGCCGCAAAGTGCAAAAACGATGGAAGGGTGGCGGTATCGGTACCTTTGCCTCCTTTGAGTCGTCGCCAGCGGGAAGGGGGTCGCCTGCGTGGCCAGCTGCCCCGCCGTGGTCGCGAGGAGCGCCCCGAGGGTGGAGAGGAGGTGCCTCGGTCCCGGGCTAGTGCGGCGGGGCGGTCCAGTGTCGTGCGAGGGCGAGGGGGGGGGGGGCACGAGGCTGTTGCTCTTTGTCCTCCTCCTCCTCCTCCTCCTCCTCCTCCTCCTCCTCCTCCCTCCTCCTCATCTTTCTCGCTTTCCTGCTCTTCTTCCCTCCCCCCTCCTCCTCCACCCGCTCCTTATAGATATCTCATCCCTGCCGCACCCCAAACGCGTCAGTAGGGCGGGTCAGGCGGTTCGCCTAAGACTTCCTCACCACTGATGAACCTGAAGCTTGAATGTAAAACAAGTTCACTGGTGAAGGCGGGTCGTTTTCAAAATGTGGCTCTCGACAGCGCCGCGCACACTCGCCATAAAAACTTGCAATCATATCAAGGATGGAGGGCGGGTCGTTTAAAAAATGTGGCTACCGCCTTAGCGCCGCACACTTGCGTCTCAAAAGTGCACAACCATTTCAGACACGGAGGGAGGTTCCTTTTCAAAATGCGGCTGTCGCCGTAGCACCACCCAGTCGCGTCAAAATTTGCAACCGATTAAAGAATTCGTATGGCACTGTTTCTGGCACAGAAAAAAACGTCTGGCACGGCTTCAGAATGTCAGGACGCAGCAGGATTATTGGCCCGTAGAGCTGAAGTCCCAGAAATGGTATTCTCGGAAATGGACGCAACAATCACGTTGATCCGCGGCGTTGAAATCCCAGAAATGGTGCTTTGGCACTGTTGAAAATTCGTAGACAGTTGACTTCCAATGGAGCACTTCCCGCAGTGACACTCCGCCACCGTGCTTCTGGCACGAAGTGGAGTGCCCCAAGGCTCATGCAGCACTGAGAGGGCCGTGCTGCTGCTGCAGCCAGAATTGTATGTTGTACGGGCCCAGACCAATCGTTTCCCGTGCCGGCCCGAGACCTGCTGGGCCAGCCCGGGGTCTGCCAGAATCGCTCGCGTCGGCCTACCCCGCCTAGGGAGGGGCCCAAAACGAGCCCAGATGGCTCCAAGAGGCCCCCAACTCAGTTAAAGAGAGCAACAAGTCGCCCCAAGATCGCTCCAAGACGCCCAGGATGGCCGAAGAGGCCTCCGAGACGCCACAAGAGGCCCCCAACAGGCCTCTCAAGAGGTAAGAATCATTGATTATCATGAGTTGTTTGAAGGACGCTCAAACACGGACCACAAGGCCCCCAAGACCACCCCAAAACGGCCCGAGAGGCCCCCAAGATGGCTCCATAAGACGGCCTAAGAGCGCCTCAAGACGGCCTATGAAGCGCTCTTGACGGCCCACGAGGGCACCAAGAGCAGGACCACTAACCGAAAATCCGAGCCTTCTTCTGCCAGAGGACCCCGGAGGCCCCAAGAGGCGCCCGCCAGGCCCAAAAAGGCCCCCAAGAGACCCCCAAGAGGCCCCAAGAGTCCCCCAAGAGACCAAACGAGGTTCGGCCCCAAAACGGCCCCCAAGAGGCTTCAAAACTGCCTCTACGAGGCCCCCGAGAGACCTCCCACGAGATCCCACCAACGAACATCCAATAGGCTCCATACCCACAACCTAAGCACGGTGGCGGGATGGGCCGAAGGCCATTCGCTACATTATTGTAAGGACCTGCAAAGAGAGAAATTGAAGAGTGGGTGAATTGCAACATCGTTGATGTGTCTTGGGTTTACGGTTGTCCTCTTCCTAATCCCTTTGATACTCCACCCTCCCCGAATCCTGCCCACCTTCCTGCCTCCGCCTCCTGCTCCGCCTTCTCCTCCTCCTCCTCCTCCTCCTCCTCCTCCTCCTCCTGCTCCGCTCCTGCCCTTGCCGTGTCCTAGAGGCGGCAATTGTGCGCATCAGGACCAGATTCCCCGAGCCAGGTGGCAGGGCGCCACCACGACGTTTTCGGGGCGGCGGGGAGCGGTGCTTCTGGGCACGGCGTGGGAAGAATTTCCCATGCCACTCCAGCATGCGTGTTGTCGGTTCTCGCTGGGCCTCGGTGGTATGGCGAAGGCGCCGCCTCAGGGGCCTCCGATGGGGGGCTGGCGTGCTCGTCCGTGGCGCAGACCAACCCGCGTGATCAGTCGTCAAAACACGACGCGCCCCCGCTGCTGGCGCTCATGTTGTAGACCTGGCACGATCCTGACAGATTCCCCCTCCCTTCCATTCCTTCTCTCCCTTCTCCTCCATCTCCTCCTCGTCTTCCTCCTCTCTCCTCCTTTCCAACTTCCTCCCACCTCTCTCCTCTGAGCCTTTTTCCCTCTAACTCCTCCCTGTCCCACCCCCAGATTTGCCAGTAAGGCGCATCGATTGAAACGCGCTCACAAATTATGATCCTGGAGCCCGCAATTTGCAACAGGTTCAGAGTGGAGGGCGTGTACTTTTCGTAATGGGGTTCTCGCCTGAGCGCGGCGCACATTCGTCTTAAATCTGCGGTGGACAAACCTTCCTTCAGTAAACCACCCTTTAGTGAAAACGGCCTAGGACCAAAACCGACAGACCTGGACCCACAACAATGACGGCCGCGACGCCCTCTTGCGAACCGAAAACGGCCAATTCGCTAATCGGCGTGTCAGGGTGGGAAATCGATCAACCTCCGATTAGAAGTTTGTAACAGTTTCAAAGGAGGACGGGGACGGCTTTCAAAATGGGTCTCTCGCCTAAGCGCCGCACGCATGCGCCTTAGAAATTCGTAGCAGCTTCAAGGCTTGATACGGGGGGTCCACATGGAGCCCCCGCCTGAGTGGAGCGCACATTCATCGTAATAGTTTTGGGCGGCTCCTGTTCAAAACGGGGCTCTCGCCCCAACTCCGCGCACAACCCTTCTTAAAGTACATCAGCGCTCCGGAAATTTATTCCGTTTTGCGAAGCACTGCTCCGCGCGGATGCAACGCAGCCGCATGACTGCACGCACAAGCGGGCAGACACCGCGGTCGGGCGCGAACGCTGACAAATCTTAATCTGACTCGCGTTCCAGACCACTGGTGGCCGAAAAACAAATCCGCGCAAAAAGTGCATTCTGCGGGAGGAGAAAAAAAGGCCAGCATGAGGACAACTTCCAGGTCCGTCGGACAGGACCCGCTAAAACAAAGGTTGCACAAGTCCCACGCACATCAGCCACTCTTGGGCTGGCCAGTAAAACTGCCGGGTCGTCTTGGGAGCAAGCCCGACAGGTTTTTCTGAGGGAGATCTACGCGGCTTGCATTTTCGGGTCCGTACACCGTTTGGAATTTAAATCTTTCGATTGGGAACCGAAGCCCGATTCTGGCCCAGAGGGCGGGGGGCTGGGTTCACAATGTGCCGGACGCCTGCGGCCAAACGGAGCGGGGCGCCGATCCCGCCCCCGCCTCCGAAGCCCATCCACGCTCGCTCCTCGCTTTTTGAGCGGTCCCCGTTGGCCACCTTCGACTTGGCGCCGGCCTCGATGGCGACGAGATGCACCATTGCAAAGTTGAGGGAACTTCCGGATCTGCGCAGCATGCAGCAGCTGCAAGGATAAAAATATCGGTTTTCAACATGGGCCTCTCGCTTTACCACCGCGCGCAGTCGTCTGAAAATCTCGCAGCACTTGTGAGGATGGTGAGCGGTTTCCCTTCAAACAAGGGCTTCCGATTCAGACTTCTACACCTTCAAAGACCAGGAGCTTGAACAGAAGCAACAGCCGGGCGTTCGCTTGAGACTTCTGTACAACAAAGTGCCAGCAACCTGAACATATATCAGATGGTACAACTTCACGGGGAGAGGGCGGCTCCGTTTCAAAGTGGGGCTCTCGCTTGAGACTTCCTCGGCGCTCTTGGCCAGAAGTGGCAACTTGTGCAATCGCACTGATGGGAGCTGTCCTTTTTCAAAGCGGGGGTCTTGATGGACACCTCGTTGAACGCAAGGTGACGCTTCTTGAAAAGGAGGGGGGTAGGTTTGTATGGACGTATAATGAGGGGACGAGGGACGGGCGGGTGTATCACAGCCTCGTTGATGCACAATGGGTTCCTCTGGTCCTCCCTGGTCCTCCTTCTCCTTCTCCACTCCCATTCCCTCTTCCACATTCCTGGTGCTCGAAACATCAACAATTCCAGTGATCATAGCCGTTGCAGTGTAAATCTTCCAGGGCGCAAAGGAACCCGGCGCCATCCAAAACTAGACATTTCATGGCACAGCTTGTAGATTCAAACTCGGCTAAGGACCACGCATTGCAACAACACGCAATACAGAAGTAATGCAACACAATGCAATGCACAAGCAATGCAAGGCATTAGAATGAGAAAGCAATGCCACGCAACGAAATGCAACCCAATGCAAAATCAACGCAACGTACCTGCAATGCAACAACAATGCCATGTGATACAGCAGCAATGCCATGCGATGCAGTGCAACGCAAACAAAATGGCACGATACGCACAATGCAATTGCATTGGAATGCAGTGTGAACGCATTGCAGCAAAAGTGCATATGACATGCAGATGCGACAACTATGTCAAATCAGATAGCGGTATGCAATACCAAACGATCCGATGATATGGTCAACAATGCAACGGCAGCACCGCAATGCAATGAAGGCGACACGAAAACGAAACACGACTGCAATCCCGATGAAATGCAAAAGTATGATGCCACAGAAGAAACGCAAGTGCAATGCAATAACTGTGCAACATCAAAGCGCACGCAATGTAACACAATCGAAATGCGCATGTTCACCAACGAGAGCAACCCGCAATGCGAACGCAATGCAATAACAGTGCAAGGCCCTGCAAAGCTCATTGCGCCATGAAGCTCAAGAAATCTGCACAGTCAATGCAAACCCAATGCCACCATGATACCATAATGCGATCCCAACGCAAACAATAGCACGCTGTGCTATTACATGAAATGATTCCGACAACAGTGCTTGCACGAACCGGGCTCTTCATTGTGTTGTAACGAGTTGGCCCTGAGTGCCGCAATCGGCGGTTCCATATGTCGATGCTCTACGCCCCAGGCCCCGCTCTGCCCTCCTTGGCTGGTGCCGCGTGATTGCTGTTCGTCCGGCAGTCGGCCTCTCCCAGTCGGTGGCATATGGCCATTCCCGCTGGGGGCCTATTGTTGGTGCCCGACGGTTGGTGCGCGATGGCACCCTCTGGTTGGTGGGTCCCCGACGAGTGATGCCCTGTGGCTTGCGCTCTCTGATGCCATATGATGCCCATCGACGAGGTGCCACCGATGTGCCAATGCTACTTGGGCATGGCGCAGTCTTCCATGGCACCACATATGTGATGCGATCCGCGTGGTGGCCCTCGAAGGCATCGCTGGGCACCAGCCGCAGAGCACCACCCATAGAGAGCACCCAGGGGGCAAGAGCGAGAACGTCGTGCCAATCAATGGCACTGTTGTTGGGCGCCGGCCAGGACAAGGGCGCAGGCACGACCCACAGGGCACCAGGGCAAGAATTGGGCAACCCCAACACTGAAAAGCATCATAGAGCACCAGCCGAAGAGCGCCACCCACGGGGCACCTCGGCAGAAACGAACAAGCGCCACGTTCAGTACATTCACAGTCATCACCATACAGCCCATCCATGGAGCACCACCTATGCCGCACCAGGGCAAGAACGAGAGCACCGCAAAATGCGAAAGCATCAGCAGGCAACAGCCGTAGGGTACCACCCACAGGGCACCAGGGCGAGAACGGGAAACTCACGGCTTGCACTTTCAGGTTCTCCCCGCAGGAGTGCCCCGATGCAAGCACGCCTGGGGAAACGAGAAGGCCTCTTCAAAGGCACGGGGGGGGTACAAGAAGGCGGGGAGGGGCCTTCCCGCAAGGGGCCCCTGCGCGCAACCGAGGCGAAAGACGCCTCCTCTGATCTGAGCTCGCCCCCTCTCGGGCCAGACGAAAGTGGGGGTTAGCACAGGGGCGGTCATCAAAACAGCTCACGCCAATAATTTCTCTGGCGTCTCATGGCGCAGGAGGCGCCAATGTATCGAGGAAGGGGCCCGACGGCGAGGCCGAATCCAGATGCATGCTGGGGCTGATCCTCCTCGCCCGTGCAGCAGTGGCCTCCGTCGGGACATCACCAATCATTCCTTCCAGCCGCCTCTGGCCACCGACCGTGGCGGCCCGACACGGGTTGGTCGCCCTTCGAGTCCCTCTGTGGCCTGCGGCCTATCCCACCATTCGCGCCAGTGTCGTGCACCAGAGGCCTTCTCGTAGGGCCTCCGAAATAGTCGGCGGAGGCCTCTCGGGGGCCTCCTGAGGGCTCCTGAGGCCTTCGAGACATACAGGGGCATCAGCGGGGCCTGCCGGCGGTCTCGCAGGCTATCTTGGGCCCCTTGGGGGTCCCTTCGAATTCCCCCCTTCGGCTCTCGGGAGGGCCCTCCAGGGAAGTACCGCTGGGGAGCATCGCGGTCGAACGAGTAACCAGGAGGCGCAGGCGCCCCGAAGATCTCGCGGCCGAATTTCGCCACGCGGGCCGACCTCATGCCAAATTCAAAATGTTGGACGCCCGCAATGGGTACGGAAAAATGGGTAGAATGCCCAACAACGACTGTTGTCCAAAACAGACAGCGGCCGCTGTTGGGCAGGCAGCTTTTTTTCTTCAAAGAACAATGTCCGCGGCGACGCGGACAGCCAATCCTGTTGAAAATGAACAGGAACCGTTGTTGGGCATCGTGACCATTCTTTTAATACCCATTTCGGTCGTCCCGAAACAGCCAAGCCTTTGGCCCTCAAAAGGCCAATTTGTGGCGGGGCCTCCTGGGCAATGCGGGGAGGAGGGGGGAAAGTCAGGGCTGAGCAGGGTGACTGCAGACTCAGGAGGTGGGCGGAGCGGCTTACCTGGCGGGACGCCCTCTCCGAGAGCGGGCGGGCAGCGAGGCGGCGGCTGGGTACTCCCTTCGGGTGTTGCTAGAAGTGACCCTGGCCCACGGCGCCCCAAGCCACAGACGACCTCCAGATCACCCCTCGCGAGGCCCAGAGGGCCCCAGGCCCCAGGGGCTCCAGAACGAAAGGCTGGGGGCACCTTGGGCCAGAGGCACTTCTGGCAGCACCCGATCCCTCGCTGCCCACGCTCGTGCAGTCTCGGCTTCAAAAACCGCGCCGGCACTCGCCGGCCTTGCGCCAGGGGCGAAGGCCGCGATCGGCTTGGGCACACACAGAGGCCACGAGGAGTGAAGCGGGGGTACTCTGGGAGGCTCAGCTCCGTACAGATGAGGGGCAGAAGAAGAAACTTCGAGAAGTGGAGCAGGGATGTATCCGGCTGGACCCGCTGCAGACATGTCCACCACGGTCTTGGCCGTAGCTCAGAAAAGGCTAGCCTGAAATCTGGGACAGCTTCCTGCCAAAACTTTGAGCAAACGCTCGGCCAGATCTGCCAATACAGATATGTTGTGCACGCGGCATGCGCGAATGTGCTGGTTGAGCCAGCTTCCTGGAAGCTGCTGAAGAAACGCTGGGCCCAAGCGATGGGCACAGGTCCATCATGATCAGCGCAACTGCGCAGAAGTTGCCGATTCTCTGGGCTCGCTCTCCAAAATAACGCTGCTCTGCAGCCCCATCAAGTTGGCAAAGGCATAGGACGAGGGAACCGGCATCACCACGCGAGCGGGCTGCGCCGCTAAAGCGTGTCTCAAACCATCAGCCCACGTTCCCCTTGGCACCGGGAGCCGCCGTGGCATTGCCTCAACAAGCTTCAACCTTGGCCGAGGCGGCGATTGAGCCCAGCTTATCCACGATGCGCTGAAATGCCCTGGGAGCTGTCTCTTTCAGTCCTCCGACGAGGTCCTGCGGGAAGGCGACCAGCAACAGCTCCTGAGCGCTGCGCCTGTCAAGCCCCCGGGACATCAGGTAGAACACCTCGCTCTCATTCAGCTTCGCCACCGCGGCACCGTGGCTGCAGACCACGTCGTCAGCCTGGATCTGGAGGGAGGGCATCGCCTTCACCTTAGCTTTCTTCGTGACCAGCAGGGAGCGGCAGATCTGGTCGCTCGTCGTCTGCTGCGCCGCCTTGTCCACGCGGATGGAGCCTTTGAAGATGCACTCGGCGCTGTCGGACACGACGTGCTTCTGCTTCTGGCTGCTCGTGCACGAGGGCACGCTGTGGTGGATGAGCGAGTGCAGGTCGAGCTGCTGCTCCGAAGCCGCGACCATGACCCCGTTCAGCGCGCAGGCGGCCGACTCGCCCAGGAGCGCCACCGCTACGTTGACGCGCGCGGAGCAGGCGCCGGTCTGCACCAAGCAGAGGTCGTACCGGCCGCCGGCGGACACCTCCGCCGTGACGGACTCCACCAGCCGCGCGGTCTCCGCCTATGGGGGAAACCAATAAGTACCGATACCGCTACGCCCGGGGTGCGTTCTGACCAGAATTTCGATGCGTCTAACCAGACTTTCGAAGAGAATCCAGCGGTGGCGACGAGGGCCTCCCATGAGGCCCAAAAAGGGGAGAACAAGGAAAAGGTAGCGGTATGGGTACCTTTTCCCCCTTCTTAGCCTTCTGCTGCAACAAGACGTGCCTCACCTCCGCGCCCTCGCCGACCACGACTCTGCAGACCGCGTTCGACAGCGAGGCGTCGGCCCCCCCGCCGGCCGGGCCGATGCTCAGGTGGGACTCCGTCACGTGGAGCCTCCGGTTCGCGCCGGCGTCGACCACGACGCGCGGCGAGCAGCACGCGTGCGAAGAGCCGCTCGTGATGAAGACCACCTCCACTCGCAGCGGCTCGCCGGGCTCGGAGGGCCCGTCCGCCCCAGGGCAGTGCAGCCAGGCGCAGTCCTCAGGGGCAGCGTGACGGGTGGCACCGGCTCCGGGGAGGGAGCCACCGCCCCCGGATCGGCGCTGCGTCGCCGCGAGATCGGCGCCGCGTGCACCCGATAGCGAATCCGCGCACTCCCGGGCGGGGTGGGCGACGCGTCTCCCCCCGGAGCGAAAGTACCCCCCCCCCCGCCCCAGAGTGGCCCGCTGGTTCGCGAGCCACAGCTCGGCTCTCCAGCGGCCGGTCGGGAGGATCCGGGCATCCCCGAGAAGCCTCTCAGCGAGGCGCAGCCGCAGGAGCGCCCCCCGAGGCCGAAAGGCCCCCGAGAAGCGACGAAAACGCCCGATGAGCCCGGCGCGAGCACCATCAAGGGAAAGCCTCCTACTCTCTAGGCGCATTGCCCAGCATTGCTTGGCACATTGCCTGGCACAGTGCCTAGCATACTGCTGGGCATTGCGTGGCCGTGCTTGGTATTGCGTGGCATTGCTTGGCATTGCTTGGCACTGCTTGAAATTGATCGGCGTTGCGTGGCATTGCTAGGCAGTCCTTGCAATTGAATTGTGTTGCTTTGCATTGTTTGGCCTTGCGTGGCGAGGCAGCAAGGAACCAAGACCAAGGAACCGAGGAACCAGGACCAAGGAACCAACGAACCAGGACCAAGGAACAAAGGAACCAAACCCAAGAACCAAGGAACAAAGACCAAATAATCAAGGAAATAAAACCAAGGAGCCACGGAACAGAGGAACTAGAAACCAAGGAACCAAGACTAAACAAACCAGGGAACTAAGACCAAGAAATCAAGGAATCAAGACAAAGATCACAAGACCAAGGAATCACGGACCAAGGAACCAAGGAACCAAGACCCAGGAGCCAAGGAACCAAAAGCAAGGAACCAAGGAACCAAGACCAAGGAACCACGACACTGTCACCAAAACCAAGGAACCAAGGAGCCAAGACCAACGAACCTGGGCAACGCTCTGTGTAAGGAAACAAAGCCAAGGACCCCTGGGGACCTCCATCGTGAGGAAATAAAACAAATTAGGCCCAAAAATTCCGGCGACGACCGCGCCTCGAACCCACCGGCTCTTCTCAACAAGAAAGAAGGCCCGTCGTCTCGTCGTCATCGTCGTCGTCGTCGTGGTCTTCGTGGTCGTCGTCATCGTCGCTGTCGTCGTCGTCGTCGTCGAGGTCTTCGTGGTCGTCGTCATCGTCGCTGTCGTCGTCGTGGTCTTCGTGGTCGTCGTCGTCGTCGTCGTCGTTCAGGGTCGGCGGCACTGGCCGTAAGGGCTCTCCAATAAAACCAATGAAGCGAAGAGATTCCGGCGACAACCGCGCTTCGCACCCGCCGGCTCTTCCCAACAAGAAAGAAACCCCATGGCGAAGCCCAACTGGAGAAAAACCTCGAACCTTGAACCCCCTGAGCCTATCCCGCCCTCACGTTGCCCCTGAAGTCCTCGAAGAGCGCATGGTTCAGGGCTGCCATCTTGGCGCAGCCCAGCGCGTCGCGCGGCGCCGCGGGCACGAACGTGTCCACCTCGGGGCAACGAAACGATACCGACACCGCGACTTCCAGGACCTCTCCCAGGGCGCGCTGTGATCATAATTTCGAGGCGAATCCAGCCGTGGCGACGAAAGCCTCCCAGGAGGCTCAAACATAAAGGCCTCTCGCATGGGGTCCGAGCAGATGGGGTCGGAAGATCGCGCCGCATCGGCGATGCATCGGCGATGCATCGGCGACGTGGGCGCGGAGAACATTGGGCTCCACATCGAGCCGCAACGCCGACGCACCGGCGATGCGGCGCGTTCCTCCGACCCCATCCACCCTGACCCCATCTGGGAGGCCTGGAAACAGGTGGAAAACGAGGGCAGGGCCAGCGGTATCGGTACCTCTTCCTCCTCGGGTACCTCGGGCAGCGACTGCAGCAGCTCCCCCACCCTCGCGCGCAGAGCCGCGGGCTGCAGGGGCAGGGCCGCGGCGCCGCCCGCGAGCAGCGCCCCCGCGCCCGCGGAGCCGCCCGAAGGCTCCCGCTGGAGCGAATGCTCTGCGGAGAGCGCGCCATCCACGAAGACCAGGCGCAGGACGGTGTCGTCCTCGTCCCTCGCCTGTGAGAGAGGCGAGGGCGGCAGAGGCCCATTGAGGCGTTCCAGAAGGGGCCTTGCCTCCGAGGAACGGAGAAGTTGGCATCGCTTCCGCAGCGGACGGCGGAACAACAAATTATCCTGGCGAAGTACCCAACCATGTGAAGCTGTGTGTGCCGCAATTGTAAATATCTTTTCGGTGAAGCTCCCTATAGGGCCACGAAGCGCTGCGCTGGGCGGGGGGGGAACGCATGCGGGCGGTAGCGCTGGGGCCGTCGGTGAAGCTCCCTATGAGGCCACGGAACGCTGCACTGTGAATGTAAAGATACCAAATTAGGCGTGTGGGACGCATGCGGGCGGTCCCATTGGGGGCTTCGGTGGAGCTCCCCATGGGGCCGCGAGGCGTTGTAAAGGGTGGGTGAAAATGTCAAATTGGGTGTGGGGGACGCATGCGGGCGGCCCCACTGGGGGCTTCGGTGGGGCTCCCTATGGGGCCACGAAGCGCTGTACTGGGTCTGTGAAAATGCAAACTTGGGTGTGGGGGGCGCATGCGGGCGGTCCCACTGGAGGCTTCGGTGGAGCTCCCTATGGGGCCACGAAGCGCTGTACTGGGCGGGTGAAAATGCCAAATTGGGTGTGTGGGGGACGCATGCGGGCGGTCCCATTGGGGGCTTCGGTGGAGCTCCCTATGGGGCCACGGAGCGCTGTACTGGATGGGTGACAATGCCAAATCGGGTGTAGGGGACGCATGCGGACGGTCCCACTGGGGGCTTCGGTGGGGTTCCCTATGGGGCCACGAAGCGCTGTACTGGGTGGGTGACATTGCCAAGTTGGGTGTGGGGGGCGCATGCGGGCGGCCCCACTGATGGCTTCAGTGGGGCTCCCTATTGGGCCACGAAGCGCTAAACTGGGTGGGTGAAAATGCCAATTTGGGCATGGTGGACGCATGTGGGCGGTACCACTGGGGGCTTCGGTGGAGCTCCCTATGGGGCCACGGAGCGATGTACTGGGTCGGCGAAAATGCAAAATTGGGTGTGGGGGACGCATGCGGGCGGTCCCACTGGGGGCTTCGGTGGGGCTCCCTATGGGGACACGAAGCGCTGTACTGGGTCGGCGAAAATGCCAAATTGAGAGTGGGGGACGCATGCGGCCAGTCCCACTGGGGGCTTCGCTGGAGCTCCCCATCGGGCCACGAAACACTGTGCTGGGTGGGTGGCAATGCCTAGTTGGGTGTGGGGACGCCTGCGGGCGGTCCCACTGGGGGCTTCGGTGGGGTTCCCTCTTGGGCCACGGAGCGCTGTACTGGGTGGGTGAAAATGCCAAAATGGATGTGGGGGACGCATGCGGGGAGCTCCCTATGGGGTTACGAAGCGCTGTGCTGGGTAGGTGAAAATGCCAAATTTAATGTGGGGGGATGCATGCGGGCGGTGCCACTGGAGGCTTCGGCGGAGCTCCCTATGGGGACACGAAGCGCTGCACTGGTCGGGTGAAAATACCAAATTGGGTGTGGGGGGCGCATGCGGCCAGTCCCACTGGGGGTTCCGCTGGAGCTCCCCATGGGGCCACGAAACACTGTGCTGGGTGGGTGGCAATGCCTAGTTGGGTGTGGGGACGCCTGCGGGCGGTCCGAATGGGGGCTTCGGTGGGGTTCCCTCTTGGGCCACGGAGCGCTGTACTGGGTGGGTGAAAATGCCAAAATGGGGGGGACGCATGTGGGCGGTACCACTGGGGGCTTCGATGGAGCTCCCTATGGGGTCACGAAACGCTGTACTGGGTGGGTGAAAATGCCAAATTGGGTGTGGGGGATGCATGCGGGCGGTCCCACTGGGGGCTTCGGTGGAGCTCCCTATGAGGCCACGAAACACTGTACTGGGTGGGCGAAAACGCCAAATTGGGTGTGGGGGACGCACGTGGGGCTTTGGTGGAGCTCATGGGGCCACGAAACGCTGTGCTGGGTGGGTGAAACGCATGGAAGAAGGAGGAGCGAGGGGAGGAGGAGGAGGAGAGGAGGAGAGGAGGAGAGGAGAAACGCGGGGCGACGTCTCTCCAAAACGAGGACCCAACACCACAGGATGGTTGGGAACAAAACGGGGGCGGCTCCGCCAGCAGAAGCCAGCAGAACGCCAGCAAAAGTGAGAACCGGCCCCTCCAGGGATACCAGTTCGAGGAAGCACAGGGTTGCCCAGACCCACCCAAAGAAATAGTCAGAAATCCGGGCGGACTCCTCGGGATCGCCACCGGACGCCCGCGCCTGCGGCGCCCCCGGCACCGCCCCTGGCGCGCTCCAGCGCGCCAGGGAGGGGGCTCCTGCGCCGCCGATCCGAGAAATCCGCGCGGACCTCCGAAAGTCCGAAAGGTCTTGTCTACAGCCTTCGTGCTGCCACCAGGAAAGTTGAGTAAGGAACGGCGGGGCCTCTCTGGCCACGTCGAGGCTCTGCCGCGAATGCTTTCCCCGACCTGGATCTGAGGAACGGCCCGAAAACCAGAGCCCCTCCCGAGCCCAGGGTGGTCTTGATTGCAGCGTCCTGCCTGTCAGCGTGCACGTCCCGAGCTCCGCGCGGATTCCATGGGACCGGCGCTGGACACACCGCTTGCGGCGTTCTGGCGCCGCCCCTGGCGCGCTCCAGCGCGCCAGAGAGGCGGGTCAAGCGCCGATCCAAGAAATGCGGGCGGACCTCCGAAGGTTTACAGCCACCGTGCTACCCTAAGGAACGCCAAATATGGCGAGCCGCCCAAGAGCGCTCCAAGAGGACCCCAAAGAGGGCCAAAATAAACAAGTCAGTGATATTCCGTGTGTGCGTGTGTGTTTTTATATATGTGTTTCGCGTTCTGGCGTGTTCGGGCTTCTGGCGCTCCAACATGGCCCCAGAAACCCCCGAGACCACCCCGCGACGGCCCGAGAGGCCTCCAAAAGGGTCCCAAGACAATCCAAGAGGGCCCCAAAACGGCCCCAGAGGCGCCCAAGATCGCCCAAGAGACAAGAGGGGCCCAAGACGGCCCCAAGAGGGAAACACGAACCACCAATTCGAGCCTTCCGCCCCAACAGTGAGGCCCAAAATGAGATCCAAAATGAGGAGGCCCAAAATGAAAACCCCAAACGGCCCCCAAGAGGCCCCAAGAGGCCACGAACGCGCAGGCAAGTGCCTGCGATGGCACACTACGGGCCGGCGGAAGAAGCGAAGCGCTCCTTCTCTGGCCATGGCGAGCCTCCCACGAGGAGGCCCCTCGACCCAGACCGAAGGAACGGCCCCTGCATCGCCGATGCATCGGCGGCAGCGGCGGTGCATCGGCGACGTCGGCGACGTCGGAGTGGAGAACATCGGTCTCCACATCCAGCCGTATCGAAGATGCATCGGCCATGACGCGCGCTCCTCCGACCCCATCTGCCCAGACCCCGGTTGGGAGGCCTGGGGAAGCAGAAAGGTGCCCATACCAAGCATCCAGCCGAGGCGACGAGGGCCCCCCCAGGAGGCCCAGGATGGGCAAATCGAGGCAAGGGTGGCGGTATCGGTATCTGTTCCTCCTCTGGCTTCGAGCCTCCTCGGTCTTGCGCCGAGCCGAGAAATCCGCACGCAACCTTCGAAAGGTCATGTTTGTGCCGCTGTTCATCGCTGTGGTCGTCGCCATCGTCGTCGTCGCCGTCGTCGTCGTCGTCGCCGAGCCTCCAGAAGCTCCGCCACGGCGGTCCGCCGCGCATCCTCAGACACCGCGGGCGCCGGGGCGGGCTCGGCGTACAGCAGCGCCTGCAGGTCCGTGTACCGCCAGGCCTCCTGGCGCCTCGTCGGCGCAGCGGCCTCCTCATGGGACGCAGAGGGACATACTGCTGCTGTGTGTCCTCCTTGGCGGCGTGCGTCCGACCCGAACATGCAGCACAAACATATCTTGTAGCGTATCGTTTCCCGAGCGATATGACCCAAAGAAGCGCCCGCCGTGGAGCTTATGCGACAAGAGTTCTCGGCACGCGCGTCGCCCCTCGGGTGGGTGACGCACACATGGTATTAGCATGTTGGGGTGACGCCGACCTCAGGGGGGGGGGACCGCGAGGAGGTGTGCAGCTAAGACACTCGAGGAACAAACAATTGCATAAACAAAATGTTCGGAGGTCCGTGCGGATTTCTGAGGTCGGCCCTGGACCCCTCTTCCTGGCGCGCGGAGTGCACTCGGGACTGCGCCGGAGGCGCCGCCATGGGGGCTCCAGCGCCGATCCCAGGAATCCGCGCGGACCTCCGAAAGTGCATGCTTGTGTCATCGCTTGTTCCTCGAGGCACGCTCCTGCCCTGACGACGCTTGCCCGGGCTTCGGCAACCGCCTCGATTTGCAGTGGTCTCCGCCCCCCGCACCCCCGCCGAGGGGACCCGGCCCCATCTCGGCTACACGTAAGGAGTGGCCCTGGGCAAGCGAGTGACCTCTGGTTCGCGGCTTGCTGGCCGCTGCGTGCGGTGCGACAGTGGCGGCCTGCGTGCTTGGGCTCGGCCCCGAAGCCTCCTCCGAGATCTCGAGCCGCGGTCATTTCCCGTCGGCCCCAGGGGCCCGATGAGCAGAGCCCCCGAAGTGCACCACTCAGTCTCAAACGTCAGCGCCGGCGCGGCGGCTCGGACGTGCCGCGATTACCCCACCATCCCCTCCGCGGTCCATTCCCCCCTCTCCATCCCTCTTTCGATTTCTGTCTCGATGACCTCAAGATCACTGGCGGCCTAATTACAGCCATCGTGCTGCCACAAGGAACGCGAATAAGGAACGAAGGGGCCTTTCTGGCCACGGCGAGCCTCGGCCACGAAGAGGTTCCCCCACCTAGATCTGAGGAAAGGCCGGAAATCCAGAGCCCCTCCTGAGTCCGAAGCGGTCCTCATTTCAGCGTCTTGACTGCAGCAGTGGCTACTCTAAGTCCCGAATCAACCACGCATGCGCCCGATCTAATGCAACCGTCTCCGTTGGAACACCGTGGCGCCTACTGGGATACACCTGCCTTCAGCATACCAAAGCTCATACAAACCTGCGCCCCCTCAACAGTCCCGAACACGCCAACGATGACGGTTATCAGCTTCTGCGCCTCGCTCAGACCTCCTCCGTCACTCCTCAGCTTGGACCCGTCCCCTCTCCCTCGGACTCCCCCCTTCCTGCTTGGCAGGGGCGAGTGTGTGTGTGTGTGTGTGCGCTTGTCTGCGCTGCTGCTCCCCGGTCCTCGAGGACCGAGACCCCCCTCTCGGACAGGCCGGCGTCAAACTTCTGGCGCCCGCTGGACCGCTCCATCTGCCGGACGAACCTGAATGGGGGGAGGGACGCGTGGCCCTCGCTTCGGGGTGCCTCCTCCGGAGGGGGGAGGTCGCCCTCCCTCGAGTTGCTGCGGTCCGGAGCTGCTGCTTTTAGCATGTCGCAGCCGCGGCCCCGGCGACACGCGCTATGCCTTGCAAACGGAGCGAGGGGGGCCAGAACCGCTGGCGCGACACGCCGGGCTAAAGTGCCCGACCGTAATCCGCTCGTGAGGGCCCGAGGCGAGCGAAGCACTGATGCCTCGACTCGAGGCAGGAGGCGATGCGGAGCTGCCTGCAGTCATGCACAGGGCGGCCACCCCGAGCCCTGGGATCCGCCCAGAGCCCCAAGCAGGGAGCGGCTCGTCGTACAGGAGCCTCGCCCTTCGAGCGGAGCGTCCCTCACCCAACGCCCCCGCCGTGCCACAGCGGGCGCCAAATGGAAGAGCACAGAGGCGAGCCAGTGCGCCTGGGCTCGCGGCGCCCTCAGCCTCTCCCCCCTCAGAGCCTACCGCGCGGCAGGCGCCGCCGCAGCGCGGCCGCCGCTGCGCGACATCTGCCGCGCGGACAGCCCAGACATCCGCCGAGATGTTTGCTCCGTTCACTGTCCCAGAGGTCTCGACCGCGTCCCCAGGAGTAGTTTGTCGTGCGGGATCCGTCTCAACGGCCCCAGAGAGCCCAATTCAAAGAAAAAACGCTGACTGAACAAATCATGGCCGCGGAGATCTGGGAGTGTGGAAGGTGGAAGCAGATGGCACGGGGAAGCGAAGCTGACTTGATCTGCCGAGCCTCTGAAAGCTGGGGCTAAGCCTCGCTGGGGGCCGACAAGGCCTGGGCCCTCTGATTGGGCCTCTGAAGACTCGGTTCTGGCCAGGCTCCCTCTCCCGACTCGGTATTCGGCGGCGCGCCGAAGGGGGAAGCGAGAGGCGCAGGCCTTCTTAGAAGGCGGCGGGGCTTATCAGCAGCCCTGCGGCCTTCTGGGGAGCCTCCTGCAGCTTCGGGAAAGGCTCAGAAGACTTCTCAGAAGGCCGGCGGCCTTCCGAGCCTTCCGAGAAGGCTCGCGCCCTCGGCGTGCCCCCGCTTGCGCGCGCCGCCGAGGTATGGCTTTGGTAGCGAGAGCCCCGCTCTAAGAACCACTGATCCACTTCGTTCGCATTGCCTCCGTCCCCGACCGC
>CAUYUJ010021059.1:351505-369005 GCA_963575745.1 Prorocentrum cordatum | reverse complement strand
GCTACTACTACTATTACTACTACTACTACTTACTACTACTACTGAGATTACGAATACGACGACCTACTACACGGAATACTACTACTACTACTACTATTACACTTACTACTACTAATACTTACTACTTCTACTACTACTACTACTAACTACTGCTGCTACTACTACTACGACTACGACTACTACTACTACTACTACTACAAAAACTACTACTACTACTACTACCACTACTACTACTACTACTACAACTACTACTACTACTACTACTACTACAACTACTACTACTACTACTACTACTACTACTACTACTACCACTACTGAGCTTACGACTACGACGACTACGACGACTACTACCACTACTGCTACTTCTGCCACAACTACTACTACTATTTCTTCTACTACTACTACGACGACGACAACCACTACTACTACTACTACTACTACTACTACTACTACTGTTACTACTACTACTACTACTACTACTACTTCTTCTTCTTGTACTACTACTACTACTACTACTACTACTACTACTACTACTACTTCTTCTACTACTTCTACCTCTACTACTACTACTACTACTACTACTACTACTACTACTACTACTACTACTACTACTACGACTACTACTACTACTACTACTACCCGCTACGGCTGGACTATGCTCAAGAACCTGGTCAGAACGCACCGTGGGAGAGGTCAGGGGAGTAGCCGTATCGGTACCTCTTGGTTTCCCCAACAATGTACGATGTCGCCAGCGTCTAGGCGGCAGCAACATTTTGAATGGGAGACGTGGCCCGCGCACAGGCCGGAGAAGCATTCAGAGATTGGCGTGTTGCCAGAATGCAGGTGTCACGCTCACTTCGCGTGGGCAAGGCTTGGTGACACCGAGGTCTGGCTCACGTTGGGTGGGTGGTCCACGTTAGGGGGGTCGTAACTGTTCCCAAACATCGCGCCTCGAAACAATCAAAGTATCCTAGTATTCGGCCTCCTGGGGCCCGCGGGGCCGTCCAGAAACAGCTCAGGATGAAGAACCAGTCCCGAGGAAGTGGTCGAGAGGTCGGGGGCTCGTGTCTCGAGAAAATCGAGACGCCAGATGTCTGGGCGAAGGCGGAACCGATCGCTAAGTGTTTCGCGACAGCCAGAAGAGGCTGCTGCATTCGCAGCGGTCTCTCTCGCCTGGGCACTGGCCAGGGGAGCGTGCATACACCCACTGTCCGCGGGAGAGCCCCCAGCCCTTGTGGTGGCTGGCTGGTCTCGGGAAGTGCCGTCCAGACGAGATGGAAGTAGATGGGGTCGGAGGATCGCGCTGCATCGCCGCTGCATCGGCGACGTCGGCGGTTTCCACGTCGAGACGCATCGCCGATGCGGCGCAATCCACCAACCTCGTCTGCGTGGACTCCATCTGGGCGGCCTCGAAGACGGGTCCTGAAGGAAAAGCGGGCCCTGGGCCCAGGGCTTCTTCCACAGGGCCCGCTCCCGATCCCGAGCCGCCGCCCGGCGGCCCCAGGGCCGACGGGAGGGCGGCAGGTGTGAGCGCCGAGAGCAGCGAGAACGGCTCCACAGGGCCCGTCTCGGCAACACGCAAGAGCGACCAGAAGCACGAATGACCTCTTGGTGCGCAGGGGACCCCTCATGGGGGAGCAAAAGCAGTATCACCAGAACGCCGCCGTGGAGAAGCCATCAGCGCTCTACTGCTGGAGTAAGACCAGGCACTCGGACAAAAACGAGGGAGCAACACGCTACCGGGATCCTGACAGCGCTGTGTGCCATTGCTGCTCTGTTCCCTCCTAGCTCTCGCGTCCGTCGTGCTCCGACAACGCGCCGCACCCCGATGAGGGCGCCGCAGCCGCCGCCGCCGCCGACGACGACGCCGACGACGACGACGACGACGACGACGACGACGACGACGACGACGGCGACGGCGGCGCTGGCGGCAACGTTGGCAGCTCCCGTTGCTGAAGAGAGTGGATGCCGGCGGCGGCGAGCAGGGAGATCATAGGATGGAGGAGGGCGGGGAGGAGGAAGTAGGTGAAGGAGGAGAGGGCGCGTGAGGTGGAGCAGAGGAAGATGAGGAGGGGTAGGCGAGTTGAGGAGTTGAGGGGGGAGGAGGAGGGCCCAGAGATACGACGTCTTGATTTCTCGATACGGGGTCCTCAAAAAGTCTAGAAGCCTCTCCCCAGGGCCGGCGTTTCGCCCCTATTCGTTTTTTGGACGGTTCCGGGGCATGGCGAGGGCAGCCATGTGCCGAAAACGGCGAAAGGCCTCCGCCTTGACTTGTTCAATGCGTTGGAGGTCTGGGGAGGCTCCCCGGACCCCTCCTGCGGCGCAGCTTGACCAGAATTTCCGCGAGAATCCGCCCGTGGTGACGAGGGCTCTACAGGACGATCTTCGGTATCGGCATCTGTCCTTCTCCTCTGAGGAGGAAGATCGTTTCTACAAGCATCCTGCGCACAACATGAGAACACCGCAACTGAGGAGGAGACCCTGGGACAACTCCCCAGACAATCGGCGACTGCCGGTCGTAGACTGCTGGTCGTCGTGTGCACACTATACCAACCCTCTGCCCGAAGATCTAAAGCAGTGCAGCGTGCAAATATTCCCCTGGGGAAGGAGGGGTGGAAGTGGCGGAGCTAGTGGCCCAGACACCCGACGTCATGTTTTTTGTTTCATAACGTCGACCCTTGACGGTCTCGACCCACTACCCCGACCAGTTGTGACAGTCCCGAGGCCCAGTGAGGGTCCCATAGTAGGGCCCCCAGAGGCTGCAAACAGCAAAACCCCTTGCGTCGCAATTTTTCCATGACGCGAGGGGGCCTGGGGGAGAAGGGTGAGGCGAGCGAGGGAAACTCCTGCGCCGCCGCGCCGCCGCCGGGGCGGCCACCGCGCCCACCACCGAGGCGCCGACGCAGGCTGGCCGCCGCCACGGCCGCCGCGCGCTGGCCTGCCGCGCAGCATCCTCTGGGGCCCCCGCGGCAGCTGGGGCGCCCACGGGCCTGGGCAGGGAGGAAAACGGAGCGGCGCCAGCCGAACCCTGCCCCCACCAACCATCGATTCTCCTGAATCGATCGGAATCGGGGTCGGAGTGAACACCGACCCCGAACCGTGGTCGACGATGTCCGAACCTTACACCCGCCGCCCATCGAGTTGCCTGAATCGTTGATCGGCGAGGGTAGGGTTCGGATTTCCTCGCCGTGGAACTCACTGAGGTGGGGGCAGGAGAGCCCAGAATCGAATCGATAAGCCGGATCGACGATCGAAATGAATCGGACCGGCGGAAATCGGCACCCTAGTCGGGAAAAGTCGAATCGGCGGAAATTCGGCGGGCCAGCAGGCCTCCGATTCGGAATCCCACGTCGAATGGGATCGGGATCGGAAGCCATCGAGATCGAGATCGAATCGAGCCGAAAGAATCGAAACGATCCCTGGGGGGAGGGGCTCGAAGTCTGAGGCTTTCGGGTATGTTGGTCGGCCCTCGGCGGTCTGCACCTCGCCGGGAGCGCTCCAGGGGTGCCCAGAGCGTCTCGAATGGCCGCTGCAGACCACGAGCTCTATGACCCGAAGGGCGGCGGCGAGCGAGGGGGGGAAGTGAGAGGAGGAGAAGGCCTTCTCAGAAGGCGGCGGGGCTTCTCAGAAGGGAGGTGTTCTGCGTTTTCGGGGAAGGCTAAGAACACCTCTCAGAAGGTCGGGAGACTTCCGAGCCTTCTGAGAAAGCCTGCGCCTTCTCACTTCCCCCCCTGGCTCGCCGCCGACGAACACTGGACTACGAACTACGAGGAACCCTCGCTCACCGATCTTGGCCAGACCCATCCTGGGCCAAGGATCGGTGCGTTCACCCTCCTGGCTTGGCCAGGCAGGCACGCGAGCACCGATCCTGGGCCCACGTTGGGCCCAGCCAGGGCGGGTGCATGTGCAGCGTTCTCGCCGCCCGATCGGCCTCCGAGAAGCAGGCCTGGCCAGGGTCGGTGCGGGTGTGCAATCGCTCGTCGTGCTGCCACGAGGGACGCCACAGAGGAAGCTGAGGAGCTTCTGTCTCCGGATAGCCCGGATAGCTGATTGCAGCAGGAGCGGTTGAGAAGAGGAACCCGGAGAGTTGTGAATGGCCAGGCGCACGCGCTCGCCAGTCGGTCCAGGGTCGCTGGCGAAGTTGCCGGAGCGTGCAGCGTGCCCCCAAGCCTGTCTACAAAGGCGTTCCCAATACGCGTGCGGGAAGCGTGGGCAAGTGCCGAGGCAGCGCTTCCTTGGCTCGCGCGAAGCTGCTAGGCAGCTCCTGGGCAGCGCTTCCAGGGGCTCGTGCGCAGTCTCCAGGCTGCGCCTCCAGGGCTCGTCCGCGGTCCATCTCTTGCGCTCGCGCCCCCCCCAGCCTGTGCGCTCGCGCCTGCATCCAGCTGCTCTGCCATCTGGACCTGGACCACGCAAGTGGCCACGGCGGGCCTCGGCCACGAATGGACCCCCCGACCTGGATCCGAGGAGTGGCCAGAAAACCGGAGCCCCTGCTGAGCCCAAAGTGGTCCTGCTTCCAGCGTCTCGTCTGTGTGTGGCCAGCGCCCATGGTCAGGAGGTCTTGAAAAATCCCACCAGCCATCTGGGCGGAGGGGGCTCAAAAGGGGTTTCCTTTTCTAGCGTCTTACTCAAACCCCTCTCCCTGCCATCTCCACATGGAGTCTGCCCCCCCCCCTCTCCAGACCCATCCTCCCTCTACACACCCCTCCACCCTCCCCTTCAGGCCCGCCTCCAGGCCCCCCCCCTCCACCCTCCCCCCCCCACCCTACCCCTCCACTCTCCCTCCACCCCCCGCTCCACCCCCCCTTCCAGCCCCTTTCCACCCCCCCCTCCAACCCCTCTCCCCCCCCACTGCAATCCCTCCCCCCCTCGGGAATCTCCAGGGAGCCCCGAGAAAGCCACCAGCCCTCTGGGCGGAGGTGGTTTAGCGAGTTTCCTGTTCCAACCTCGTGTTTCCCCTTCGGGAAGGGGTTTACCACTGGTCCTTCTTAATATACGCCACCCCCCTCACTCGACCAGCGACAAACGCTGGCCAATGCAGGCACCACCCCACGCCAATCGTGTCAAAGAAAAAATGCAGTTTGTGCTAAATTTGTGGATCATGCTCGGGGGGCGCGAGTATTGTACTGTTGTTTGACAGGGACGGTGGGGGTGCCAGCATATGGCCTGCTGCACGCAGGGTCACCAACCCGATCTAAAAATAGATACAAACTGCACTCCGCGGCTAAATCTGGGTCATGCGGGGGCACGCCGCGATCACGTTGCAGTGGTTTTTGAAAGGGACGGCGGGGGGGGCTGGCATGGTGCCTGCTGTGTGCAGGCCCACCAGACGTCCTGATGGCCAATCCGCCGCGATTGTGCCCTGGAATTCGACAAGGATGGTGGGGACCGACGTGGCGCACCTCGCCCCAGTGTTGCGCACCTGGAGTCTGTATTGGTCCCGTGTAGCTGCACATCCAAAGACAACCGCTGGATATGCTCAGACTCGGATACTACTGATGTGTCGGGAGGGCGGGTGGGAGTGAGCCAAACAGTCAGAGAGCCCCAAGCGGCCTCCAAGCTGGTTCAAGATAGGGTAATGTGGCTCAAGATGGCTTCCAACATACTCCAAGAGGTCGCAAGAAATACCAAAGACGGGTCCGAAGTGGGCTTGGGGACTCCCCTGGTCGCGTCCAAGAGGCCCAAGCCTCAGGAACCAAAATATAATTGGCCGTCTCGCCTTTTCGCGTCCCATGGCCTTTCGAGGCCCCAAGGTGGCCCCAAGAGGGCTAAGCGAAACCCACGATGGGCCCAAAGACGGCGCCGAGAGAGCCCAAAAGCGCCCCAAGAGGGCCCCAAACGGGTCCCAAGAGGCGATTGCTGGGCTCTCTGAGACGCGATGCTAATAAGGCTCCCCCTTATTGACCGATGTCCTCCAAGATGGGCCCTGAGGCTCCCAAGAGGGCCTCAAGAAGACCCCTAGAGAGGCCCAAAGGCTTCCAACATGTTCCCAAGTGGGCCCCAAGAGCCACCAACAGCGCCCAAAGAACGTTCCCAAGAGGGCTCCAAGAGGAGACGTTTCGAGCCCGAGAGATGCAACCCTTATCCGCGCCGCCCCCTCTCACTCCTTCTCTTCCCCCCACCTGCTCAGCATCCCTCTCGTCCTCGTTCTCATCCCCCTCCCACCGATTGTTCACCAGGAGTTGAATGAGAACATGCTCTATAGAAAACACCACTATTCCTTGTGCTCGCCGTCCTCTTCCTCGTCCTCCTCCCCATCCTCCTCCTCAATCTGCTCATCCTCCCCCGCATCATCATCATCATCATCATCATCATCATCATCATCATCATCATCATCATCATCATCATAACCATCATCATCAGCAGCATCGTCAACATCCTCATCATCATTATCAGCGTCACCATCATCATACTCATAACCAGTATCATCATCATCATCATCATCATCATCATCATCATCATCATCATCATTTGCATCATCATCATCATCATCATCATCATCATCATCATCATCATCATCATCATCGCAGTCATCATCACCATCATCAGCATCATCATTAGCAGCAGCATCTTCAACATCATCATCACCATCATCAACGTCATCATCATCCTCATCCTGATCCTCCCTCATCTTTCCTCCTCCGCCTCCTCCTCCTGACTGAAAACGTACTCTATCAAACAACCACGATTCCGTGTGCTCGCTGTCCGTCTTCTCCTTCTCCTCCTCCTCCGCCTGCGCATCCTCCCCCACATCACCATCATCAGCATCATCAGCATCATCAGCAGCTTCGGCATCAGCATCATCATCATCATCATCAGAAGCATCAGCATGATCATCAACCTCATTATCATTTTCGTCATCAGCAGCATCATCATAATCATCACCACCATCAGCATCAGAAGCAGCAGCCTAATCAGCATTCGCAACATCAGCAGCAACATCAGCGACAGCATAAGCATCCGCACCCGCATCATCATCGTCATCAGCATCACCATCATCATCATCATATTGATCATCGTCATCATCGTCTTCTTCGTCGTCTCCTTATTCTTCATCATGGCAATCATCATCCGCATCATCAACCTCATCATCAGTATCATCATCAGCAACATCATCATCAGCAGCATCAACATCATCATCAGCATCATCATAAGCAGCAGCATCGTCATCGTCATCGCCATCGCCAGCAGAAGCATCATCATCATTATCATCATCATCTGCAGCAGCATGAGCATGAGCATGAGCATGAGCATGAGCATGAGCATGAGCATCAGCATCATCATAATCATCATCATCAGCATATGGTACAGCAGCATCATCAGCATCGTCGACGTCGCCGTCATCGTAAGCATCACCACCACTACCACTATCGTCATCATCACCCCTATCAGCATCATCATCATGATCAACGTCATCATACTCATCATAACCATCATCACCATCAGCATTGTCATCTTTATCATCAGCACCATCATCACTATCATCACCATCATCGACGTCATCCCCATCATCATCATTAGCAGGCAGCAGCATCGTCTGTATCATATTCGTCAGCATAATCATCACCAGCAGCATCATCATCACCATCGTCACCATCATCAGCATGATCAGCATAACCAGCATCAGCATCATCAACATCATTGTTGCCGTCATCGTCAGCATCATCACCATAACATCATCAAGATCAGCATCATCATCATCAGTATCAGCATCCCATCCATCATCATCGTCATCATCGTCATCCTCATCATCAGCAGCATCATCATCAGCATCATCACCAACAGCATCATCATCCTGATCATCATCACCTTCATCATTAACATATTCAACATCGTCCTGATCCTCCCTCATCTTTCCTCCTCCGCCACTTCCTCCTGATCCTCTTCCTCGTCCTCCTTTCCCTCCTCCCGCCTTACCCGTGTTCTCCGCCCTTCCACCTGGTTCGGCTCAGGCTGATTCAAAAGTTCGATTTGACGTGTTTCCCCAGCTCTCTGTTCCACTGCATGCCTCACCACTTCCCTGATCAACTTACATGGGCATTGTTTTGGGATGGGATGGTGGGGATACGCGACGCGTCAAGAATATGCCCAAATGCGCCCCACCCGCTGGCACCCGCTGAACAGCCCCCAGGGTGGACGACCTGGACGACACCCGGACACGAGGACGAGGGGACACGACACCCAGGGGGCAGAGGAGGGAACGACACCCGGACACCAGGACGAGCCTGGAGCCGGGGGAGGGAGAAGAGCGAGCGACAGGGAACGACCGCCACGAGGGGGCGGGGGGAGGGCCAAGCCTGGACGAAAGCCCGAGGGACGAGCAGGAGGGAGAGCAGGCAGAGGAGCGACGCAAAACGGGAGGGGGGGAGCCCACGTCTCCAACCTCTGAGCCTCACGCGCGGAGAGCCACGTAGGCCACTGCGGCGGCCACTCGGAGGGCGGCCGCCGAGGTGCCCCTGCGGCATCTGAGCGCGCGGGCCCTGACATCTGCGGGCCTGGTATCTATTCAGTCCGCAACACCAGATCTTCCCGAAGCGCAGAACAGGACCTCCCGATCACAGAACCATCTGCGCAAGCGCATTCCAAAACAGCCACCCTTAGAGAAGAACAGCTCGCGCCGACAAACACACGCTGGAACGACGCGACCTGAAATGCTGCGCCCATCTCCACGCCACCCCACATTTCTGCACCCATAGATCGACATCACCCGAAGAGCCTGCCAGCTTTGGTGGCATCGTGAATGCGAATGCTTGTATGGCCACAATCAACCCCAAGGGGGTCCGACCTGGATCCATGTTTGATGGTCCCCGGGGCCGAAAACAACCAACGGGGGCTGAAATCCAGGAAAAGCGCCAGGATTCAGAAAACGGTCTCGTCGGTGATGAGGGAGCGTGCGGAAGGCAGAGGTCGAGCGAGGACCCCGTCTTCCAGGGTGCAGTGAAAAGGCGGCCCGCGGCGGCTGGCACAGGCAGGGCCGAGAGGGCTCAAGGCAACCGAGCAACCGAAGACAGCCCGCGGGCCTCGACGGGCAACCCGGCGGAGGCGCCGAAGCCAAAGCGAGGCACCCGGGGAGCTGCATGGCTGCTGCCACCAGAGCTCGGGGGGCACGCGAGGGCGCCCGGCGTGCCCCGGCGTGGGCCAGAACGGCTGCGGCGGCATCTCTGGGCGTTGCGGCGACGTTTCTGGGTGTATCCTCCTCCTTCGCCTCCTCCACCTCCTCCTCAGCCTCATTTCCGAATCCTTATACGTACCTATACGACCACCCTTCGGGTGATAAGGAGGTTCGGGGGGGGGGAGGAACCAACGTCTCACTCGATCGGTCTCACTATCGATCTCACTATCGATCTCCCTCGATCGATCTCACAATCGATCTCACTCGATCTATCTCACAATTGATCTGACTATCGATCTCACAATCGATCTCACAATCGATCTCACAATCGGTATCACATTCGGTCTCACTATCGATCTCACTATCGATATCACAACCGCTATCACAATCAACGTCATCATCATCAACAACATCAACATCAACATCATCATCACCAACATCATCATAATCGGGATACCGTCCTCATCATCAACACCAACATCATCATCATCATCATCATCATCATCATCATCATCATCATCATCATCACGGTCATCAACATCATCGGGACACCACCATCATCACCATCATCATCACCATCATCACAAGCATCATCAACATCATCATCATCAGCAGCATCGGGACACAGTCATCGTCATCATCATCATTAGCAGCAGCATCATCATCGGGACATCATCATGATCACCATCGTTATCATCATCATCCTCATCATCATCAGCATCATGGGGACACCATCATCATCATCTCATCCTCATCATCGACATCATCATCAACATCATCAACATCATCATCAGCATCATCATCATCATCATAATCGTCATCATCGGGGCACCATCATCATCATTACCACCATCAGCATCAACATCATCATCATCATCATCACCATCGGGACGCCATCATCATCAACATCATCATCATCACCATCAGAATAATCATCATCATCATCGGGACGCCATAATCATCATCAACCTCATCATCATCAACATCACCATCATCGGGACACAATCATAATCAGCATCATCAACATCAACATCATCATACTAATCATCATCGGGACACCATCATCGTCATCGTCATGATCATCAGCATAATCATCATGATCATCATCATCCTCATCATCGGGACACCATCAGCATCATCATCATCATCATCATCATCATCGTCATCATCATCATCGACATCGTCATCATCATCATCATCATCATCATCGGGACACCATCATCATCATATCATCATCATCATCATCATCGTCCTCATCATCATCATCAGCATTACCATC
The DNA here is from genome assembly GCA_963575745.1 of Prorocentrum cordatum. Taxonomy (NCBI): domain Eukaryota; class Dinophyceae; order Prorocentrales; family Prorocentraceae; genus Prorocentrum; species Prorocentrum cordatum. The sequence goes on along the minus strand of CAUYUJ010021059.1, from coordinate 358,617 downwards.
ATCATCATCGTCATCATCATCATCAGCAGCATCAGCATCATCATCATCATCATCATCATCATCTCGTCATCATCATCATCATCATCATCATCACCATCATCATCATCATCATCATCATCATCATCATCATCATCATCATCATCATCATCATCATCGCGGGACACCGCGGGACACCGGCGGGACACCGCGGGGCACCGCGGGACACCGCGGGACACCGCGGGACACCGGGGGGCACCGGGCGGGACACCGCGCGCCACCAGCCGCCCGGAAGAGACACATTTGGTCCGGCCGCGCCTCAGCCACAGGGACACCGACGGGACACCGGCGGGACACCGGCGGGACACCGCGCGCCACCGGCCGCCCGGCGGAGAATCATTTGGTCCGGCCGCGCCTCAGCCACAGGAGACTTTCCTCTCGCCCGCCCACGCAGCTTCGCCTCGCCCGCGCGCACGGCACGCACGAACACGAAACCGAAATCGATTTCCCGGTAGGGGGGCTCTCCGTTCCACTTCGATCTCACCCCCTCACCTCCGAATTCCTCCCGCACCCCGAGGCCAGTGGGAAGGGCGGGCCATGCGTTTCGCCTGAGACTTCCCAACCACTTATGACCCTGAAGCTTCAAAGTGGCAGCAGCATCACAAATGGAGGGTGGGTCGCTTTCAAAATGCGGCTCTCGTCTTAGCGCCGCGCACATTCATTTTAAACATTCACAACAATTTCCCAATTTGAAGGCAAGTGGTTTTCAAAATGTGGCTCTCGCCATAGCGCCGCGCACATTCGTTTAACATGTTTGTAATAAGTGCACGGATTGAAGACAGGTCGTTTCCAAAATGTGGCTCCCGCCTTAGCGCCGCGCCCACCCGTCTTAAAATCGCGCCAGAGGTTCACACATGGAAGGTGATTCCGTGTTCAAAAAGTGGCTCTCGCGGGAGCGCCGACGGCAGGTTGCCTCGAGGACCTCGACTCTGAACTCGTTTTGAGTTTGCTTGATGCATGTCGAATGCGGTGGTACCTTTCTACACCCGTTGCCGAGCTCCGACTCCTCCAACTCCTCCACCTCCTCATCCTCCTCATCCCCGTCCTATTTTGTCCTCCCTCCCTCCCCTTCCACCTCCTCCTCCCCATCCCCTCTCCCCCTCTCCCTCATCCCCTTCCCCCTTTCGCCCCCTCCTCACCCTCCCCTCATCCTCCCCCGCCGCCCACTCATCCACATGGGGGCTTCCAATGCCCCAGTTATTTCTTATATGGCGTAGCCTTATGTGCGTGGAAGCTGCTGGCCTCATTCCCCCATCCCTCCCCCCTCCTCACTCCCCGTTCCTCCCTCAGCCCTCACTCCCCCGTCCCTCACTCAGTCCTTCCTCGTCCCCTCATCGACCTCCCCCAGCTCCTCCCTTCCCTCCTCCCTCTCCCTCCTTCCCTTCTCCTGCCCGTCCTGCTCCTGCTCCCCCTCCCTCTCCCCGCTCGCACCTATCGCAGAAGTCACATCGGCTCGGATCCTGGGCCTCCCCGGCCACTTCTGGGCTCGGCACGTGGCGCAGGCGGCACGCCGTGAGCCACCTCTCCGAACCGCCAGCACCGTGATAACAGCACCTGCTCCTTCCATCGCTGCGCGCGCGCACTCGTCCCGGGCAGCACCGAGCCCGCCTCCGCTCGGCCCGGCGCTCCCTCGATGGAGCTCTCGCGGGGGGAACCCCTTCCTGCGCCGCAGGCCGCCGCCTCCCCGCACCGCCGCTGCCGGCGCGCGGCTGGGGGCGACGCCGAAACAGGTCGACGACGACGCCGCAGGCCTGGGGCGGGCGGCGCACCACGGGGCTGAGGCCTCCTCGGATCGGCGCCCCGTCGGGCGCTGCCAGAAGTGGTCCTGGCCCGGGGGGTCGGCGACTCCGAAGGGTGTGGTTTGCAGAGGGTGTGGCTTGCAGCGCATACGCTGGGGGGGCGGGCGAGGACCTCGACAGAGTTCTCTGCCGCGCCCCGAGGGCCCAGGCCCCAACGATGCAGATCGCAAACAGTACCCCAGCGTAACCACACCCTTTTGCAGTCGCCGAGAGGTGTCCCCAGCTTCTCGCTCCCTCCTGGAGCCCCTGGGGCCCTCTGGAGGCCGTGCGGGGCCCCTGGAAATCCTGGCGATGCCCTGGGCCAGGGACACTTCTGGCAGCACCCGACCTCGGCTTTCCAAGGGGGTGGGGGGGGAGAGAGGAGGAGGAGGAGGAGGAGGAGGAGGAGGAGGAGGAGGAGGAGGAGGAGGAGCAGGAGGAGGAGGAGCGCCAACACGACAATCAGGAAGAGGAAGAGGAGGAGGAGGAGGAGGAGGAGCAGGAGGAGGAGGAGGCGGAGGCGGAGGCGGAGAGGGAGGACGAGGAAAACGAGGAGGAGGAGGAGGAGGTGGAGGAGGAGGAGGAGGAGAAGAGGGAGGAGAAGGAGGAGGAGGAGGAGGAAGAGGAGGAGGGGGCGGACGAGGAGGAGAGGGCGGAGGAGGAGGAGGAGGAGGAGGAGGAGGAGGGAGAGGAGGAGGAAGAAGAAGAGGTGGACCAGGACCCTGCCGAGGGCAAGGACGAGGCACGAGCGGAAGGAACAACAGGACCTGGATCAGGAAGCGGAGGGAGGGCACGGCAAGAGGCGGTGCGCCTCCTCCGGGGTCGCCGCATCCAGGTGGACGGATGCCATCGCTCACGCGCGGACCGTCCGACGGGCACGTCGGCGGGCGCTCGAGGCCAAAGCGCCGTCCAGCATCTTCCTCCTCCTCCTCCTCTTCACCACGCTCGTCCTTCGCCTCTTCGTCCTTGTCCTCCGACTTTCCCGTCCTTCGCGCTTTTTTTTGTTTCTCTATCTCTCTCTCTCTCTCGCTCTTCACCTGCGGGTGTTCACCAGTTGCCTCCTCCTCATCCTTCCGAAACCATCACTGACATGTGTTCCCCCTCCCCCATCCCTATCTCTCAAGCTGCCTATGTGAATACGTATGTATGTCGACATCAATCTGTGTATATCAAAATGTTGCCTCTCCCCCTCTTTCTTCTCCCCCTCTCTCTTTCTCTCTGTCTCGTTACCTCCGTATCGCTCTCTCTCTCTCTCTCTCCATATCCCTCTCTCTCTATCGTGTCTCACTCTCTCCCCTCTCTGTCTCTCTCCATATTTCTCATATCATCTCTCTCTCTCTTTCTCCCTGCCTCTCCCTCTATATATATATACATTCATCACCATATGTAAGTGTCTCTCTCTCTCTCTGTCTCTGAATGTATGTATCCCTCTCTCTCCCTCTATATTATATATGTATATATATGGTTTGTGTTCTCTCTCTCTCTCTCTAGATATATGTATAGATCGATCCGCCACCGTGCCTGCACGAAGTGGGCGTGTTAGAATGCCCATCTGGTGTCTGGGAGAATTGCTTAATACGTTCTGCCACCCCCCGCTCCTCGTTCCCCTCAGAAATTATTTCGCGGGCGGTGTTCAGCCTGCTAAAACCAAGATGACCTCCAGGACGGATTGTGAGACAGTCAAGACGACACCAAAACGGCTCCAGACGGCGCAAGGCGGCTCGAGAGGCTCTCAAGACAGCCCCATGACGGCCTGAGAGGCCCCCAAGACGGCCCAAAATAGCTCCAGTAGGCCCTGCAGGAGAGCCCGAGGACGCACAAACCAGTAATGTTGCGTAGGTACTGGAAAGGTTTGAAGGTCTCGCCGAGTTGGGGTTCCGACCGCCAAGGCGGCCCAAAGGGACCCAATATAGCTCCAAGACAGCCTATGAGGCCCCCAAGAGGGCCCCGAGTCGGCCCAAGAGTACCCAAGATCGCCTAAGAGGCCCCCAAGAGGGCCCCGAGACGGCCCTAAAGCGCTCCAAGAGGGCACCACGACGGCCCAGGGAGCCCTTCAAGTCGCCCCCCTAAGACGGCCCGAGAGGCCCAAAGAAGCCACCCAGGAAGCTCCCAGGAGGCCCAAGAAAATGTCTCCCCCTCGTCCTCATATTCTCCCCCCCCCCCCCTTTCTGTTTCTCCTCCTCCCCATCCTCCTCCTCAACCCGCCCCCTCCTCCGCCTTCTCCTCCTCCTCCTCCTCCTCCTCCTCCTCCTCCTCCTCCTCCTTCCCCCCTCTCCTCCTCGCCCTGCTCCTCCTCCTCCTCATCTTCCTCCTCCTCATCCTCCTCCTCCCTACCGAGCGGACGAAGACAATGCCGAGAACACGACACTCCCCAGTTCAGACCACTCGCTGAACCGCCGCGGGGTGTGAACTAGACCTCCTTCCTACAGCGCGGACGAAGACAAGGTCGAATGTACGACCCGTCCTCATCATACCACGTGTCGGAGTTGCGCTGTTCCTGCACCCAGCCTCATTCCTGCAGCGTTGTTACACCGGCACGGTGGCGGGGTTTGCCGCGGACAGCTGGATACAAACAGACATCCAGATGCACACATGTATATGTATAGTTGTAGCGCTATCACCCACGGTTGATGCAATCGACGTCACAATCTATAATTCAACCGATCCTCTTTTGATCAAGCTCTCCTTCCCCCTCCTGCATCCTTCTCCCCCCCCTCCCCCTCCGGCTTCGCATCCTCGGCGCATTCCCCTGCCTCATCGCGCGGAGCATATGCGCTCGTGGCCCACACTCCCGTGCACAACGTTCTCCCCAACATTGCTTACGCTGACGCGCGCTCGGCCGAAGGTGGAGCAGCACTAGCAGCAGCAGCAGCAGCAGCAGCAGCAGCAGCAGCAAGAAGAAGGGCAACTGGAGACGAGGAGAAAGAGGAGGGGGAGCGATCTCTGCGAGACCCCCGCTCGGAGAAATGCGCCTACTGTCCAGGTCAGTGTGAGATTTGGAGGCCCGCATGCATAGCACCCATGGGAATTCCCCGAAGTGGTTCACCTCATCGTCGTCCTCGTGATCGTGGAGGCCACCTTCCTCTCTCCCCCTCGCCCTTTCCTCCTCGCTCTAGCGGGGGCCTTACTCCCGCCTCCTGCTCGGCCGCGTCCTCCTTCTCCCCCTCGCACTCCTCCTCCTCCTCCTCCTCTTCCTCCTCCTCCTCCTCCTCCTCCTCCTCCTCTTCCTTCTCATCCTCGCCATTGATCAGCATCATCATGCCTTTTCCACATCCTGTGTCTCCTCCTCCTCCTCCTCCTCCTCCTCCTCCTCATCATCATCATCATCATCATCATCATCATCATCCTCCTCATCATCATCATCCTGCCTCTTCCCCTCGTGCACCTCTTCCCCCGCCCTGCTGCACGGGCGCGCATGTAGATTTTCCCTCGGCGCCGTCGCGTCCTCCGATAGCAAGATCGCGAAGCCGTTGGGACAAGCCCGAGGGCCAGGTCACTGAGACAATTCCCCCGGTCCGCTGGGGCGCTAGATCCAGCCGTCAGGACAATCCCCGAGCCCCCCAAAAAACGACATTGTTACAGGTGTTGGGTGACCCGCTCGGCTTGCACATATAATCTGGCGGCCCCAGGGGGGGGGCTCCCGCCTGGCCCATGACTCCCACGATGGCCCCCAGACGGCCCAAGGCGCCTTCAAGAAGCCCCAGGAGGCCTCCAAGAGACCTTCCCACAGACCCCCGAGAGTAACAATTCGTGTTGTTCCATAGTTTCTTGAAGGATTTTGGCGTTCTCGTCCCGTCGGCTTATGGGCGCACTGAGACGGCCCAAGAAATCCCCAAGATCGCCCCAACACGGCACAAGAGGCCTCAAAGAGCGCCTCAAAACGACCCCAGAGGGCCCCAAGACAGACCCAAAGGCCTCCAAGATGGCCCAAGAGGCCCCCAAGGCGGCTCCAAGAGCGGGCCCAGACGGGGGACCCGAACGGACATTTCGAGCTGTAGGCCCCGAGAGGCCCCAAGGAGGCCTCCGAGAGGCCCCAAGAGGCCCCCAAGAGACCTCAGGAGGGCCCCAGAGAGCCCGCCCCCCCCCCCCAAAAAAAACAACAACCCTAAGACGCCTCCCAAAGAGGCGTTTGTCCACGACCAAGTTTGGCCCCACAATGGCCCAAGAAGCTATCAAAAGGCCTCCTCCTCCTCATCCTCATCATTTCCTCCTCCTCCTCCTCCTCCTCCTTCTCCTCCTCTTCCTCCTCCTCCTCCTCCTCCTCCCGTCCTCCTTCTCATCCTCCTCTTCCTCCTCTTCCTCCTCCTCCTCCTCCTCTTTCTCCTCCTCTTCCTCCTCCTCCTCCTCCTCCTCCTCATCATCATCATCATCAGCAGCAGCAGCACATCACCATCACCATCAGCATCAGCATCAGCAACAGCATCTGACGTTCATAATGTCAGCATCGGCATCATGATGATGATGATGATGATCATCATCATCATCATCATCATCATCTAGTGCCGCCACCCCTCACCCCGCACAGCCAGCCACGCCGCTCGAGCACCTGCCTGTGCACGCGCTTTGCGAGTTACGGAGTCCAGCCCTCCGTGCGACGGGATTCTTTTCGAAGCGGTGGTATAGCCATCGAAGCCTTCTTTTTGCAAGACTCCAGCCATCCATTCAGGCCAGAGCACTCATCCCAGATGTCGACGAATAAAAAAAAAAAGCAGCATACTCACCATCACCATCAGCATCATCAGCATCGTCTTCAGCAGCCGCATAAGCATCACCACCATCACCACCATCGCCATCATCACCATCATCATCAGCATCATTATCAGTATCGTCATCATCATCGACATCAGCATAATCAGCATCATCATCATCATCATCATATTCGTCATCATCATCAGCATCAGCATCATCATGTTCGTCATCATCATCATCAGCAGCAGCATCATCATCATCATCTGCATATGCATCATCATCATCACCACCACCATCACCATCATCATCATCATCATCATCATCATCATCATCATCACCATCATCACCAGCCCATCATCAGCATAATTCTCAGCACCATCAGCATGATCATCCTTCTCGCTCGCCACGAGCACGCCAACGAATAGCACCAATGATACAATATGGGCTCAGGGCCCATCACAAACCGGACCGCGGGACGGAAGACCAGCCCCCGAGGAGGTCGAGAGATCCGGGGGCCCGCACATTGAAAAAACACGGCGTCGGATGCCTGCAGTGATGGGGGGGCTCTGCGGGGGCTCCACCTCGTGATCGTCCTCGTTCTCCTGCTAC
>CAUYUJ010021059.1:235000-346405 GCA_963575745.1 Prorocentrum cordatum | reverse complement strand
CTAGGAGTCTCTGTTCTTGGGACCCCCCACCCCAGCATTTCTCGCCCAAAAACGACCTACGCCCCCCGCCATGCCTCCCACCTCGCCCCGACGCCCCCACCTCTTGGGAGCCCCTGTGCTTGGGACCCCCCACACGTATATGGTCGCCCATCGTGTCTCCCGTGTGGCTGTCCGTATAGTCTCCCGCATGGTCTCCCGCATGTCTTCCGTGTTCTCTCGCGTATGGCCTCCTGCACGTGCAGTACAACAGAGTGCTCCCTTCACTCTGCAAGCGTGGTGTGCAGTGTCTTCTCACGCCAGGCTGCAAGTTTGATCTGCAGGTTGGATTGCATACCCATTGCAATTGAGTGTGCATTCTGAGAATCATGCAATTCAGTTTCAATGTGCACGCCGTTTCGCAATTCGAAATGAATTTCGATCTGCATGTCGATTGGATGTCGCCTTGAACTTCAATGTGCCCACACAACCCTCGGGACAACCACAGGGAGACCCACAAGACGACCCACCAAACAACCCACGAACCCACGGGAGAACCACGGGACAACCAAGGAACAACCCACGGGACATCCCATGGAACAACCACGGGGCAGCCACGGGACAACTCACGGGACCACCACGGGAAAACCAGACAACCCACGGGACAACCAACGGGACACCCCACAGGACAACCATGAAACAACCCGCGGGGCAACAACGGGACGATGCACAAGACAACCACGGGACACCCCACCACGTGACAAAGCTCTGGAAAACAACACGACACCTCCAACTTCTTAGCGCCCCCGCGGGACAGGAACCCAAACAGTGTGCCCGACTTGGCTGTAGCCACAGCCGACACATCGTCGCCCTCGCGCAGCATCGCCTCGCCTGCGCGCGCGACACGATCAGAGACCGAAACCGATCTCCCGATTGGGATCACCCCTTTCTCACCCCCAACCTCCGATGCATTCGAAGGCCTCTGAGACGATGTCACCAAATCTGGGCTTGCCTGCAGCGTTCTTACTCTCTGCTGCGGCTTGGGCATCCCTGGCTGGAAGCGGCCTGGCCGGTGTGCCTCCCGTGTGCCTCCCGTGAGGGCTCGGCTGCTTCTGCGCTGTCGGCTGGACTGCTCACCCCGAGCGTGCTGGCTCGCGGCCCCCGCGCGCCGCATGCTCGCACGGAACGCAAAGGCGATCGCCCTGAGCTTGCCCGCCCGCGGCCTCTGCACGTCGAACTGACGGTGAAGTCGGCTGGACGATCGCGGCGAGCGTCCCAGCTCGCTGCCGTTGCACATAGCGCTGGCAGCGTGTGCCAGGAAACTGGGCTACGCGCAAGAGTGACCCTGGGCAACGGTGACCTTTGGTGCGCGGGGGCCGGCGTCACTCTCGGCAAATGTGGCCTGCCCTAGACAATAGCAAACCCCGGCAGCAGTGGCCTTATGCAGCCGCGGGGGATCCAAAGCCAAGCGCCCAGGCCAGCACTGAGGGCGCTCATACGGGCCCGCACCAAAGGTCGCTTCGACGAAGGGTCACTCTTGCGCGCAGCCGAGAAGATCATTGTGATCGCGACCGTTCGCGGCCGGCGCACATTCAAGCCCTACCCGCGTTCTAGTCAGACCGCCCGACCAGCCCGCCAAGCACAGCCAGTCCAGCCTTTCCAGCCAGCCGAGTCAGCGAGCCCTCCTGGCTCTACCGGCCCAATGAGCGCAGCCTGCAAAGCCGATCCGTAACAGGTCGGCTGGGCTGGCTGCGCTGGCTGCGCTGGATAGTCTGGCAGCCCCGCCAGCCCTGTATGCCCAGCCAGCCTGCAGCCATCGTGATACCATTGGGATCGATGAAGAAATCACGAGGCCAAGAACAGGTTCCCCGACCTAGATCTAGGGAACGGCCCGAGCAGCAGCACCCCCGCTGAGCCCAAAGTGGTCCCTATGTCACCGTCTTGGCTGTGCCTTGCCTGCCCGCCTGGCCTCCCCAGCCAGCTCTGGTAGCAAAGCAAGCCCAGCCAGCACGGCACGCCCAACAGGCCCGCCCTGGCCCACCCCATCGGGCCAGCCAGGCGAGACCAGCCAGCCTCACGAGCCGAGGCCTATCCCGCCCAGACCCGCCAGTCCAGCTGAGCCAGCCAGCACGGCCTGCCTGGCCGACCAAACCAGTCAACCCCACCTGGCCCTCTCGCTCCCAGTGCACCTCGCGTTGCTTGTGCAGATCAACAGACATCATCCAGACTTACGATCATATGTATATAGCATAATACCAGTGAGGTGATTGTCTGGGGTCACCCTCCTCGCACAGTTGAATACATGACATGTGTAACATTGTCAATGCTCTGGCTTCGCGTGAGAAGACTGAGGGCCACGCCAAGGAGGAAGAAGAGGAGGAAGACGACGGCGACGGAGGGCAGTAACGCAAGCAGCAGCCAGACTGGCCAGCTGGCCAGCATCAAAGGTGCGCCCTGGGCAAGCCGACGGTCACAGCATCCGGAAAGCACAGACACCGAAAGCCCGCTTGGGCTTCCCGAGAGACCTATTGGGCCTCCTGAGACGCCTCTTGGGCCTCCTGAGACGCCTCTTGGGCTTCCTGAGAGGCTTCTTGGGCCTCCTGGGAGGCCTATTGGGCCTCCTGGGAGGCCTCTGTGGCCTCCTGAGAGGCCTCTTGGGCCTCCTGAGAGGACTCTTGGGCCTCCAGAGAAGCCTCTTGGGCCTCCTGAGGCCCCGGGCCGAACCCCGGGGCCACCTTGTGGGGCAACGGGCGGAACCTTCGCGGGCACCCGACGCGCGTCTCTCGTGCCGAGCGCCGCATGCTCAGACCGGCGCGGAGGCCTCGGCCCCTCGTGGCAGCCTGAAGAGCGGCGAGCCACGGGCAGGCGTGTCTCTCCTGCAGGTTCGGATGCTCACGCCTGGCACCCAGTGACACGACGGCCAGTCGGGGCCAGAGGTCCCGGAGGCGTGGCAGGGCTCATAACCCAGCGACAAGATGAACATCGATGGCGCCTCCAGGCCTCGTAGGAGCTGCTGCTGCTGCTCAGCGATCAGCTACATAGAAACGAGCTGGAGGGCACCCGAGAAGACGAGGAGAGGAGCATGACACGGAACCAACTGCGAATCCGCACCACCACTGCGACCAACAAGCCTCCGAGCACGGACAGCGCTGCCCCCCTCCATCGAACACGCTCGGCGGCCCGCGCATTAACAAAAATCGCAAGAGGGCGAACGAAAGAGGAGAAGCAGAGATGAGGGCAAACGTTATGGGGAGACTGGTTCAGCGCGGGGAACATCGGCATGGAATCGGAATACATCGCAGACAAATCGGCGCCGACAGCGAAACCACACGATACTGGGCGGGTGAGCAACTGGGCCCTCTATCGGTGGGCGATTGGGGGTCGATGCATCCCCACCCGAGCACGTCCCCCTATGACGTTGCCCCTGGAAAAGGGCGACAAAGGAAGGAATAGCAAAAGGGAGGAGGAGCAAGGACACCGGCCGCCAATCCGAAATATCCGCGCGGACAGTCGAAAGCATACGTTTTCGCAGTCTGTTCTTCGGCAGGCTCATTCAGAAACGCCAGCCCAGCTCTTCGGCAGGAGGTCTCCTAGCCATCTGCTCGACCGTATTCGCCCTCTCGTCGCCTCTGGAACCTCCGGTCCCGAGGCATGAGGGGCAACAATAGGGTGGGACTGGCACAGGGGGGGGGAACAACGTCCTGAAATCGGCGATACATCACCGACGCATCGGCGATACGCCCCCCATAGCGAATCCACACGCTCCTGGGCGAGGTGGGGCTGTCGAGCCCCATATCGGCCAGGAGTGGACGATTGGGCGTCGATGCATCCCCCCTTTTGCCAATCCCCTCCCCCTTCATGCTGGCCCCTGAAATCTGCATGGGGGAAACGGGTCCTGAGAGAACCAGGTCCTGGACCCTGGCGCCTTCCCCAAGGACGAGATCTTCATCCTGAATCGCGTTTTGACACTCCCGGGGCCTGTGCAGGAGCTCGAGAGCCCGAAAACGGCCAAAAACCCCAGGACCCGCTTCCCCCATGGCGACGAAAGCAGCGAGGAGAAGCACGCGCGGGGGCCGCTGGGGCGCTCTCCAGAACTGTCCGTCGGCCTCGTCTTCCGCCGACGAGCCCAGGGCGCCCTGCCGCCGCACGCTGCCGACGCACACCGCCCTCGCCGTCGTCGTCCGCTCCGCCGACCCGCCGTTCCGCCGCCTCCTGCCCCCTGGTCCTCCTCCGTCTCCTCCTCCTCCTCCTGTCCTCCTCCTCCTCCTCCTCCTCCTCCTCCTCCTTCTCCTCCTCCTCCTCCTCCTCCTCCTCCTCCTCCTCCTCCTCCTCCTCTTGCTCCTCCTCATCTTCCTCCTCATCGCCCTGCGGTCCGAAGGGCTGAAGGCCAACGCTTTCTGATGTAATTCGGCTCCTGTTGCCAATTCGTCGGGCTCCGAATCGTCTGGACCTCCCGTGTCCTCATCCTGAATGCTCCTGAATGCTCCTGAATGCTCCTCCCCCTCGCCCTCCCCATTCGTCGTCGCCTGCTGCTGCTACTCCTCCTCGTCCTCATCCTCCTCCACCTCCTCCCCTCCTCCTCCTCCTCCTCCTCATCCTCCTCCTTCTGCTCCTCCTTCTCCTCCATTTCCCTTCTCGTTGCCCTGCCCCTCCTCGTTTCCCCCACCCTTTATGCAAGTATTCATGTACTCATATTGTTCGTTGTACCTGTTTGCGTTAGTTCTTCGATGTCTAACAATCGTTCCTTGTTTCCTCCTCCTCCTCATCCTCCTCCGTCTCTTACTTCTCCTCCTCCTCCTGCCCCTCCTCCTCCTCCTCCTCCTCCTCCTGCTTCTCCTCCTCCTTCTCTTTCTCCTCCTCCTCCTCCCACTCCCTCCCCTCCTCCTCCTCCTCCTCCTCCTCCTCCTCCTCCTCTCCTCATCCTCATCATCATCATCACCACCACCACCACCACCACCATCATCATCATCATCATCATCATCATCATCATCATCATCATCATCATCATCATCATCATCATCATCATCATCATCATCATAATCAACATCATCATCATCATCATCATCATCATCATCATCATCATCAGTATCATCAGTATCATCAGCATCACCATCATCAGCAGCATCATCAACAGCAGCAGCAACATCATCGTCATCATCATCATCAGCATCATCATCAGAATCAGCATCATCATCCTACTCGTCATTCCTTCTTGTCCTCGTTCGCCGTATCCGTAGTATGTTCCTGTTTCTCCTCCTCCTCCTCCTCCTCCTCCTCTACCTCCTCCTCTTTCTCCTCCTCCTCCTCCTCCTCCTCCTCCTCCTCGCCCTCCGCCTGTGCCCCCGTTATCGTCAACATGCCCTACTCTCTCCTCATCCCTCTCCCTCCATCCCTCCAACGCGCTCTCTCTCTCTCTCTCTCTTTCTCTCTCTCTTTCCCCCCCCCGCCTATCCCACTCACGCTCTGCAAGCTGCAAGCATATCACTATCCGGGATGGAGGGGGGAGGAGAAAGAGGAGGACTTAGGCTGAGGAGGCCATCAAGGGGAGTAAGATGTGAAATGATGCCACAGATACTGCAGCAATTTCTGTCTGGCACCTGAGGCGTTCATCACCTCACCAAGCGGTGAAATGATTACCAATGCATTTTTTCAATAGGCCTTGTATGCACATACCAAATGTTATATAAGTAATTAGTTTCCTCCTCAATTCGTGGTCCCCGAACAGTCCGTGCAAGCACTGGGTGGGGATGGTGGCTCTGCCACAGTGCAGCAGTGTAGCAGAGCATGGCGTAGTTTGGAGCCGAACTTCGAACTGCCCTGGAGCCGAAATTCGAACTTTCCGGCTGGTCGGCCGGGCCTGTCGGAGTATCCCTGTTTATGGAGATGGGCTACCTTCGCCCGCCCTGGAGCCGAAATTCGAACTTTCCGGCTGGTCGGCCGGGCCTGTCGGAGTATCCCTGTTTATGGAGACGGGCTACCTTCGCCCGCCCTGGAGCCGAAATTCGAACTTTCCGGCTGGTCGGCCGGGCCTGTCGGAGTATCCCTGTTTATGGAGACGGGCTACCTTATGTAAGTAACAGGTCCGATGGCGTAGCTGTCCTGAATCTCGGAACCGGGGGTGTGGCTGGATTCTGGCCGCCTCTCGGTTCTGGTCCCGAGGACGTGCGATGCGGCGAGTGTGGCTGGACTCCGGCTGCCTCGTCGTCTCATGCATCCTCCCATGATGTTGTGCAGCAGCATGTGCACTGTCATGCGGAGAGGGGTGAGGTCAAAGCGCCGTACCCACGTCGGCTCAAGACGCCCGGAGTTCAGGGACCTCCGAGCAGAGAAAAACGATCTGGCCCGGGCCGAGCGGCATCATCATCCGTTGCTGCCTGGCGCCCCGGCCAATCACAGGTTAAGAGCCTTGGATGCCACACAAGCGCGGTCCTGAGGCGAGGCTGGACCGCGCGCTGAAGCGCGCTCAGCAGCGCGAGCGCACCGGCGCCTCCGCCGCTGGCGCTGAGGCGGCGCTGGCGGCTAGGCAGGAGCAGCACGTGACGAACCACGTCAGCGATGTCGTGGAACGATCCAGCGCCGCTGGAAGCGGGGCTGGCGGCGAGCATCGTGGCCAGCGATCGCTCCCAGAACAGAACCCCTCCCAGTTGGCGCCCTCAGGATCCCCGGCCTGCAGCCGAGCCAGGGGCAACAGCTGGCGCCGCAGACGACAACAGCGCCACTCCCTCTCGGAAGACCGAGTGGATTTGAAGGCCATCTGCAGGCGACCGCCAGCGTCGGGGGGGTGGCCGCTCCCGCCGCCCTCCGGCTGCCGCCATTGGGCGCCTTGACGGCGATCCCCGCGCTGGCAACGTCAGCGCCGGCGCCAGCTGGTCTGGGCTTGCCGCCGCAAGCAGCGCAGCCGCAGCCAGGCCAGGATGCTGCCGCTGTGCCGTGTGACGAGCTTGATTTGTCGGTGGATCTTTCCAGGATGATTGATATAGTGGACTTTGAGACGGAGATAGAGAGTAGGGTCGCGGCCTACGAGGAACGGCTGCAGGAGGCTGCAGCTGCCACAGTGCGCTTGGCGGTCCAGGCGCAGGAGCAGGCGCTTGCCGAGAGCGTTGCTGACGAACGCGCCCGTGCCCAGCACGAGTTGGGTGCGGCGCTGGTGGCCCAGCAGGCCCAGCAGAGCCAGTTCATGGCCGAACCCCAGGCCATCACGAGCTACAACGAGGCGCAGTTCGTGGCGGGCGCCCGCACCGAGATGCAGCAGTACGAGGCGTTCCTGGTGCAGCAGTGCGCGGCGGACCAGCGCGAGGCCATGCAGAACGGCGTCAACCAAGTCCAAAATTACTTCGAAGGGGTCTTCGCGCAACGCGTGGAGGACATGCAGCGGCAGTACCAGGACAAGTACCAGAACCTAGCGGAGAGCATGAGGACACACGGCCACGCAGAGCTGTTGAAGGCCGAGGCCCACATCGGCGGCGAACACCAAGCGATGGCGGCACGACTCCGGCTGGAGTCAGAGGAGCTCGCCAGCATGGAGCGGCGCGCCGTAACGGCGGCGAGGTCGAGCGAGAGGTCTCTCCACCTCGCCTCGGTGAGGGAAGAGAGGCGCGTCAAGTTCGTCGCATCAGAGGCGAGCGATCGAGAACGAGCGCTCCGCAGCGAACTGGCAGACCACGACCGTGCCCTACGGCAGGAGGTCCGTGATCATGACGCGCGGTGGCGCTCCGAAGTGCGCCACGCCAGCGAGCAGGCGACTGCGGCGGCTCGGCAGGCGGCCAACCAGGAGGCCGTCGCGACCCGCGACGCGACGCAGCGTGAGGTAGACCAGTGGGCTGCGGAGCTGGTGGCTGCCAGTGACGAGCGGCTTCGCGAGGTCATGAACGCGGAGGATGAGGCGATCATCGAGATGCAGGACGCGCAGTCTGAGCTCCACAGCTGGAGAGCCGAGGCAGAGGCCTGCCGCGACGAGCTACGCCAGGCTGTACTCCGAGATCTGCCCCCTCCAGCGCCGATGGCAGCTCAGTGGCAGCCGCCGCCGCGCCTGGCGACGGCGCCGCCGCAGTCGCTGGCGACAGCCGCCCCAGGCTTTCCACAAGCCAGCGGGGCCCTGGCAAGTGCGGCGGGGGCTCGCGCGACCGTCATCATGCCGCCGTTGCCTGGGCCGTCCTTGCGGATGCGGCCCAGGACCGAGTCCCCCACAGGCGCGGTACCAGTGGCCACTGTGGGCGCTACAAGTCCACAGCGGGATGGCAGCGCCGCTGGCCACGCTGGCGTCGACCTGCATTCATCCGAGGAGTCTTCGGGCGAGGAGTTCGCCCGGAAACGGACGGTGGTGAAGCCCATCGACCTGGGTTCGCCGCCCACGCCTGCTGGTTTTCGCAGTTGGCTTGCGGACGTGTACACCAAGTGCACGGCGGCGTCCAACAGGTCACAGCAACGCACAATCAGGTACATCAAGGGCGCGGAGGGCTGCGCCGACCCAGCAGTGCTGCTGAGCGTGCCAAGGAAGTGGCAACAATTCGACGCCGAGCTCTTCTCGGCAGTGATGCGGTACTCAGCGGGTGAGCTCAAGCGCAAGCTGACGACGTACCGGGAGCAGTGCTACAAGCAAGGGGCCCCTCCGTCAGGGCGGTGGGCCTTCTGGCATGCTATCCGCAAGTACGTCCTCGAGCGAGGCACCGCTACTCAGGTCGACCTCACGACGTTGATGAAGCACGAGTTCCAGGGTGACCTCAGCCTGTACCTCGACGGCCTCGATGCCATACTTGAGCATCTTCGCGATCCACCAGACGAAGCTCTTCTTCATGCTGTTGTCGTGCCGCAGCTGTGGAAGTGCAAGCCTTTGGCATTAGATTTCGAGCTCTACGACCGCGCCGACGAGGGCTCGACGGACAAGACCGTGCAGTTTCTGTACGACAGGGCGAGGGACTACGTCAGGCGCAAGGAGATGCAGGACGTCTTAGATTCCCTCCTGAAGCCGGCGCCCAAAGTAACGCCAGTGAAGCCGAAGGGCGCAGGCAAGGGTGACAATGTCGTCGAAGGCGCTGGAGACGCCGCTGCCAAGTCGAAGGACGTGTGCAGGAAGTTCGTTGCTGGTACTTGCGTCAAGGGCGACGCCTGCAAGTACGCGCACGCGGGGCCTGAGGTAGCAAAGGCCAAGGCGAAAGCCAAGGCCGATGCCAAGGCCAAGCCAGCGCCGAAGGCCAAGGCCTCGGCAGAGCAGCCCAAGGAGCGCATTCCAGCATTGTGCCACCACGTCAAGAGAGGCAACACTTGCCGGTACGGCCAGGACTGCATCTTCAGGCACTACTCCACGCCGCCGACCAAAGGCGACACCAAGGCGATTGAGCTTGGGGCCCCCGCCAAGATGCCAACGAGCGCCACGGGGTCTGGAGCTGCCGCGGAGACGCCCAAGAAGCAGATGATCTGCAATATCCAGGCGTCTGTGTACGACGAGTGGGCCCTCGACACGGCAGCCGCCCTCGACGTAGCCAATCCCAGGGTCGCCGGCTCCAAGGGCAAGTCGGACGTCGCCACGGCCATGTGGTCAGCAGGGGGGATTGTCGACTCGATCGAGACCGTCACTACCGACCTCGCGCCCATCGGTGAAACGATCACGGCGCATGTCCTCCCAGACACGCCCAATGCCTTGGCACTTGGGCGACGTTGCGCGGCGAAGGGCTTCGGCTTCTATTGGTTGCCCTACGCGGAAAAGCCATCCTTCATCTCGCCGTCCGGGGTGCCATGCGAGGTCGAGGTGGACGAGAATTTCGTGCCGTTCGTTCGCTGTCGACGGCCTGGGCGAGGACGAAACGTGATCGCAGTGGCAGCTGCGGCGCTCGCGCCGGCCGCGCCCGACCTCGAGCGGCGGCAGGAGAGCGTCGTCAACATCGAGCCCATCATCCCACCGATACCAGAAGAGCCTGGCGCAGCAGATGACTCCGAGCGGACTCTCCTGGCAGACGTCCAGAGAGTGTTGGACATGGCCGACAGGACGGAGCACGACGTCGTGGCCGACATCATCGCCAACGACTCCAAGTTCGAGGTCTCGCAGGTGGACGCCAAGGACGAGGAGCAGGACTACTGCAGTCCGTGCCCAGGCGCGCACGCACCCGAGCACCAGAGCATGCACCTGCCTCGCATGAAGGGGTGCCCAATTTGCGACGACGCGAAGCACCTGCATAAGTATAAGCTCCGGCGCTCGGAGCACATGGTGCACGTCACTGGCCAGGATGCCATCGACAAGCCGTTCGGGGCGATGCTGCACATCGACTGGCTGGAGATCCGCCGTGGCACCCAGGCCTTCAAGACGGCGCAGCGCGCGTTGATGCTTACGGACGACCTCACCATGTTTCTCGGCGCTGGGCCCTCGAACTCCAAGGAGGCCAGCGTGGTGGTGGAGCTGATCCATCGGTTCGACGAGGTGCCCCCTACCATTCGGAGGTGGTGGTCTGATCGAGCAGCTGAGTTCCTGGCCGCATCTCGTCAGGTGCGGTCACTGCGACCTCTGGCGCACTTCACGTCCGTGCCGTGGCGGCACGCCCCGAAGGCGGAAAGAACGAATCGGACAGCGTCGGAGGGCACGAGGGCCTTGCTCATCCAGTCAGGCCTCGACGAGGCGTGCTGGGCGATGGCGCTGCTCTTCTGGGTCGCCATGTGGAACGGGTTCATGATCGGGAAGGACGGCATGACCCCATACCTCAGGAGGCACGGCACGCCTGCACCGTACAAGCAGTACGCCTTCGGCGCCCTCGTGCTGTTCCACCCGCACCGGCCAGTACCGCAGCAGGGAGCGGAACCGCAGCATGACAAGCTGCAGTCGCGGCTCGTGCCCGCCGTGCTGATCGAGGTCACCATCGGGCCAGGGGGGAGATGGGCATCCAGCTACGGGGTCGTCCCTCTGTCGAGGTTCACCTCGGAGAGTCGAGCCTCCAAGGCGGCCATCCGAAGGACGGTCGACGTGGTGCTCCCAGAGGACGTCACGTTCCCCATCAAGCAGCGCCTGGCGATCTACGGAGCCGTGGTCGACAAGACGCTGCCGATGCCCCACGTCGTTGACGACAGCGGTTCCTGGGAGATCCTGGAGGAGAAGGGCGACGTCGACACGGAGGCGGAGTTTTTCGACGGGATGTGGAAGGAGAACGCCGCCAAGTTCGACTCGAGCGTGCCTCTGGGCCACGTGCTGGCTCTGGAGCCCGATACCCACGGCGACGAGGTGCAGCTTGAGGTCGTTGCGCCGGCTGGCGACTTCCAGCCAGTGGACGCCGACGTGGTGGAGGCTCAGAAGGCCGTCGACGACATCCAGCCTGAGATCGCGATCGTCGAGGGGGGAACTGCTCCCCCGGGCTGGCGGGTCGACAGGTCCCGGCGCGGCGACAGAGTCCGCCTGGTACACGTGCCGCCCTGGTCACGACGCCCGCCAACATGCGAACCCGAGGCGTGGGTTGGCATCGGGCGAGCTGCTCAGAAGGAGCTCCGCGCAGAGTGGGAGCGAGTCGATGCTCCGGGCTTCGCGGCGCAGGAGGCCAGACGGTCTGCTTGGTTACAGGCCAAACGAAAGGGCGTGGTTGCACCGGCCACTCCCCTGGCAGCAGTCGCGAGAGGTATAACTCCGATTGCCGAGTGCCCCAGGCCGCCAGGGAGCGACGTGGAGAAGGACACCGCGACCCTCGAGCTGAGCGATCGGATTCCTCAGCCAGCATGCCCTGCGATGGCGCTGCGCCCGTCAGCGACGCACCTCGCCCAGCAGGCTCGCAGCATGATCATCACGGGCGACTACCGCTTCCTCTTGTTGGAGTTGGGATGCTCCGCGGACAGCGAACTCAGCGCAGCCGTCCAGGAGCAGTGCCTTGCGGTGCGCATCACCGCCAGGGATGACTTATTACTGAAGTCAACAAAGCGTGCGATTCATGGCTTGATCAGGTTTTGCGTCCTTCACGAGGTGGAGGTGCACGCTTGGATCAGCATCCCGTGCATGTCTGGGTGCCCCCAGAGGTTCACCAGCACGACCCCGAGTGCGACCACCAGGGACGAGAGCCTCAACAGCCAGCTCATCGATGCAGCCATCCAGATTTGCGAGCACGTGAGCAGGACGGACAACACGTTTTCTTGGGAGTGCGCAGAACGAGATTGGTTGGTGCAGGACCCGAGGGTTGTTGACATGCTGACTCGACGGGGGGCCGTTGATTTTTACGTCTCCATCGCTGCCGTGGGGATGTCTTTCGACAAGAGCATCCAGGGCACGACGCAGCAAGTCTTCATCAAGAAGAGGTGGAGGATCGCTACGACACACTCTGGGATCCCTATCGAACTAGCGCTTTACTCCGACCCTCCCAATAGCATCCAAGATCAGAGCTTCGTGGAGTGCCGCGGCAAGATTGCGGCTGCCAGCGCCAGATACACGCCGATGATGGCGAATCTGATTTGGAAGGCTCTGAAACCAAGTACTCTCAAGGCGATGCCATGCACGCTCCCGGAGCGCATCATGGAGCGCGTGCTGCCTCCAGGCCCTCCTTCAATGCCGTTGTGGTGTTGCCTCATTACTAGGCTCGTAAACATGAAGTCGCAGGAGGCTAAGACTGACAAGGCCAAGGCGGCGGTCGAGGCGGAGCTCGAGGGGCACCGAAACAGAGGCACCTGGGACATGAGCAAGGTCCGCAGCCTGAGCGACTGGATGGCCGACGGCTCGTACAGTGACGTCGTTGTAGGCCGCGTCTTCGTCATCCTGGGCTGCAAGAACAGCGAGATGGCCGAGGACCAATGGCGTTACAGAGCCAGGGCGGTCTTCCAAGGAAACAACATATGGACCAGAACGGGTCGGAGTGCATACGAAATCTTTGAAGATGTTTCCAACAGCCCTGCGAGCCTGATTGCGGCCAGGTGCGCATTTGCCGTGGCGATGCTGACCAACATGAGTTGCACCTACCGCGACGCGTACCAGGCATACCTCCAGGCAGCGATGGAGACCGACCCAGCCATCATGAACCTTGTTGAGCTTCCCAAGGACTGGTGGCCAGACAGCTGGTTTTACGATCGTGAGAGCAAGCAGCCAAAGTACCATCGACCAGCTGTCCCCCTGGTGTACGCGCTCCCAGGACATCCCAAGAGTGGGAATATTTGGGAGTCACACACCGACGCCGTGTTCATCGTGGAGATGACCGGATGGAGGAAGGTCGAGGGTTGGCACAGCATCTGGCTGCACACCGATGGCAGCATTATGGTGATCTGCGTGGACGACTTCTTGCTCGCGGCAACGCCGACGAACGCCAAGAAGCACTGGTACGAGCTCGGGCAGCACATTGTGTTCCAGGAGGCGTACGCGAAAGTGCTGCGCTACCTGGGCGCCCTTTACCATTTTGACTGCGCAGACCCCGCGGAGCCGCTGAAGGTCCGAACAGTCGCCACCAGCATGAGCGGGTACCTCCGCAACCTGGTGGACAAGTTCAGGCTGGAGTTCAAAGGGGCGCTGCGGAAGGTGACCACGCCGTACCCCACAGATGGCGACTACAACGCGGCGGACGACGAGCCAGGCGTGTTCCAGGCGTCGGCCGCTAGCTACGTCGCCTCGGGCCTGTATGCCTCACTGGTATGCCGGCCAGATTTGTCGGTTGCGATCCAGAGGATGTGCAGTCGGGTGACAAGATGGACTGTTACAGACGATGTGGCGTTGATTCGCTTCATGTCGTATGTGGCGGAGCATCATGATCTTGAGCTGGTTGGCCAGCTTAGCCCAAGTGACCTTGAGCATTTGGCAGTTCGAATATGGCCCGACGCCGATTGGAACGGAGACAGCACCACGACCAAGAGCACAAGTGGCTTGTATTGTGAACTGGTGGGCATCGAGTCGGGGAACTGCTTCCCACTGACGTGGAAGGTGTCGCACCAAACAGCGACCAGCAGTAGCAGTGCCGAGTCCGAGACCGTCAGCATGAGCTCAGCGGTGCGGCATTGCGCTCTGCCGGTGCAGACGCTGATCTCGGACATGCTAGGCGTCCTCGTTCCTGTCGATTGCCGTGTCGATAACACGCAAGCGATACAGGCTATCAAGAAAGGATATTCTAAGCGTCTGCGGTGTCTTTCACGAACCCACAGATGCTCTATTGGGGCCATGCACGAGATCTACAACGATCCAGAGGCCGCGCTCGACGTGGAGTACCACGCGACAGCCACGCACAAGGGCGACTTCTTCACCAAGTCCCTCAACCCCGCGCCATTTGCCGAGGCGAGGGTGCGCATCGGCCTGGGGCGCGCCGCCGAGCGCTGAGGGCCAGCAACCCACGATGAGATGTTCGTCCTCTCGCACTTGCGGCCTGCGGCCTGAGCTCGGGCCGAAGAGATTCTGAGCGACAGGGCCAAGGGGGGTGTGAAATGATGCCACAGATACTGCAGCAATTTCTGTCTGGCACCTGAGGCGTTCATCACCTCACCAAGCGGTGAAATGATTACCAATGCATTTTTTCAATAGGCCTTGTATGTACATACCAAATGTTATAAGTAATTAGTTTCCTCCTCAATTCGTGGTCCCCGAACAGTCCGTGCAAGCACTGGGTGGGGATGGTGGCTCTGCCACAGTGCAGCAGTGTAGCAGAGCATGGCGTAGTTTGGAGCCGAACTTCGAACTGCCCTGGAGCCGAAATTCGAACTTTCCGGCTGGTCGGCCGGGCCTGTCGGAGTATCCCTGTTTGTGGAGACGGGCTACCTTCGCCCGCCCTGGAGCCGAAATTCGAACTTTCCGGCTGGTCGGCCGGGCCTGTCGGAGTATCCCTGTTTATGGAGACGGGCTACCTTCGCCCGCCCTGGAGCCGAAATTCGAACTTTCTGGCTGGTCGGCCGGGCCTGTCGGAGTATCCCTGTTTATGGAGACGGGTTACCTTCGCCCGCCCTGGAACCGAAATTCGAACTTTCCGGCTGGCCGGCCGGGCCTGTCGGAGTATCCCTGTTTATGGAGACGGGCTACCTTATGCAAGTAACAGGTCCGATGGCGTAGCAGTCCTGAATCTCGGAACCGGGGGTGTGGCTGGATTCTGGCCGCCTCTCGGTTCTGGTCCCGAGGACGTGCGATGCGGCGAGTGTGGCTGGACTCCGGCTGCCTCGTCGTCTCAGGCATCCTCCCATGATGTTGTGCAGCAGCATGTGCACTGTCATGCGGAGAGGGGTGAGGTCAAAGCGCCGTACCCACGTCGGCTCAAGACGCCCGGAGTTCAGGGACCTCCGAGCAGAGAAAAACGATCAGGCCCGGGCCGAGCGGCATCATCATCCGTTGCTGCCTGGCGCCCCGGCCAATCACAGTAAGAGGAGGAGGAGGAGGAGGAGGAGGAGGAGGAGGAGCAGCAGCAGCAGCAGCAGCAGCAGCAGCAGCAGCAGTGGCAGCAGCAGCAGCAGGAGCAGCAGCAGCAGCAGGAACAGCATGAACAGCAGGAGGAGGAGAAAGAGGTGCGCAAGAGAGGTAATCCGGGAGGAAAGGTTCCCCACGAGATTGTCTCACAGATGCGACGAAATGCTGCGAGCTGCAGGGGGTGGGGTCGATGGGCGCCTGAGTCCCAACCCAGCCTGCCCTGAGGCGGACTCGCGCATCGCACAAGATGTCCCGGAGGTGGTGGGGGAGGTGGAGGGACAAATGAATACATGTAAGCGTGAGGTGGACGATGAGGAAATACCTGGGATGACCGAGGGAGGGAACAAAAGCAGCACAAGACAATCCCCTTGCCCCCCATTCCAACCAATATTGAATGCTGTGGAAAAGTTCCCCACGAGGTTGTCTCGCAGATGCGACGAAGTGCTGCCAACTGCAAGGGTTGGGGTCGATGGGCGCCTGACTCCCAACCCAGCCTGCCCTGAGGCGAACTCGCACATCGTACGATCAGTCCCCATCGAGGCGATCGCGAGGCGCGCACCCATCGAAACGCGATCCGAATCCTGTTTGGGAGGAAAGAACAGAGAGGAGACAGGAAAAGGAAGACGACACAATTTTTGACGCTTCGGGTTCTGCTCGGAATCTGAATGGTCAAGCCTAGACACAGCGGCCTCCTCCAATTGGTGGGAGCAGAGATACCTGAGAAAGGCGGCGCTTCTCCGGTCTCCAGCAGCCAACAGCGTGGCCAGCGAGCCGCCCGCGTCGACGTCGCCCCTCTCTGCCAGTCTGATCACTTGCCGAGCACGCTGCGCTTGCAGGGCGAGGCGCGGACGCGGCGCAGGCGCCGCCTTGCGGATGCCCCGCCGCACCTGTTGCAACGCTTCCGTGTCCCAGGTGTTGGGCAGATGGACGAACCGGTGTGCCCATCACAAATGTTTGAGGTACGTAGTGAACGCACCCGCGTTCGCAAACATACCAAAGTTCAGCACAGCGCACTCTGTGGCAGGAAAATGGCATGATATATGGGCAGCCGAACAATTTGCTGCCCAGCACAAGATCCCTGCAACGTATGCCAGACTCGAAGATCGGATCGTTTCAATCATCAGTCTCTGGGCGTGCTCCGCCAACATGCCCAAAGCAGGCAAGGTCTGCGCCGCCTCCAAGATTTTGACCCGCTTCCTCGGCCCACACGTGGAAGAAAGCTCGCCGAGACCTGCTTGTCGCATGCGGTCAGCAAAGGTTTCACGGTGCAGCGCGGCAGCTAGCACCGCTTCCTTGGAATACTCCTCGAGGCATTGCGCGATCACCCATCCAGTTCTTTGTTCAGCAGGGAGGGGCAACGCCCTCCCGATCCACCGGTCGCAGGCGTTCGCACCCGCAGGCGGGGCATCACAGGCCCCCGTGGACCTCGGCGTGTACTCCGCGACCTCGTAGGCGTTCGCGCACGGGGGCAGAACACCACAAGCCCTCGTGGGCCGCGGCGTGGAAGCAGCCACCTCGCCCGCGCCGGTGCTGGCTCCCTGCCGGATCAGGAGCGCTGGCACGAAAGGCACGTGCGCCGGCCCATCTTGCGAGGCGGCCGACCGTGGTTGGCGGGGGCTGCTGTTTCGAAGCGTCACTGGCGTGAACGGTCTCATGTCCGCCCTCTTGGGCCGACGGAACAACCATAAGCTAGCAAGACGAAGCGGACAATGGCGATAGGGGGAAGGGAATAGGACGGCGACGACAATTACACGATGAATGGGCATTGGGCACCAACCGACATGCACGAGGAATCCAGATCGCGCTGTAACTCCTCTTCCGTCTCGTGGCGGAAACCTCCAACTCTGGCTGTGAGAGGGGCCGCCCGTGCGGTGAGCCATTCCCGTTGAAGACTTTACATCCGCCCTCGTGGGCCAACACAGCCATGAACGACTTCCGCGATTAGCGCAAAGATGAGGAGGAAGAGACGGGGGGGGAGAGGGAGGAGGACAAGCAAAGGGGGAGGGTATAGAATGGCAACGCGTGGTGTGAGTGAGGTGATGTAACGACAATGACATGTATACACAAGCAAGGATAATCAACCGACATGCATGCATGGTACAATCCCCCTCACGCTCCGCAAGCATTTCACAAAAAGTACCAGACTCAGCACTCCAAGCGATGCTAGTCGGGCTGGAGGAGGGGAGGAGCAAGAGGAGGACTTAGGCTGAGGAGGCCTTCAAGGGGAGGAAGAGGAGGAGGAGGAGGAGGAGGAGAAGGAGGAGGAGGAGCAGCAGCAGCAGCAGGAGCAGCAGGAGCAGCAGGAGCAGAAGGAGCAGCAGCAGGAGGAGAAAGAGGTGCGCAAGAGAGGTAATCCAGGAGGAAAACCTGAGAGGGCGAGAAGCCCAGGGAGACCGACGCCTTGAGGCAGAACATCCGACTGATCACCATCCGAACTACCTGGATGCCTCCTCCCTGGTACGGGTTCGCTGGGAAAGAGCGCGAAGACGATCCTTGTCGACCAGGAAAGGGGCCCTCGGGCTGAGGAGGCGAAGCACGGCGGCGGCGGGAGAAGGCGCGCCTTCGAGCCGCCCGACGTCGAGAAGACCTTCACCGCCACGACGCGCCCCCCGCCTCTGGGGCGGTCGGCTGGACCCGCCTGGCGCGCGCGCGGGGGGGGGGGGGGGCGGAGGGCGAAGACGCAGCCGTGTTCCTCCCCCTTAGAGGGCAGACGAACCATCCTCGTGATAAGCGCCCCGACAAGCGAAGCCCCTCAGGAAACGCACCGAAAGAGGGAGTCGAACAGGGAAATGTTGTTTCGTAAACATCCAGGGTTATGTAGTAAACGTCAATTCTGAGGGTCGTGGTGTTTTTTTCTTCCCTTGGCTCCTCCTCCTCCTCCTCATCATCATCATCCTTCTCCTCCTCCTCCTCCTCCTCATCATCTTCCTCCCCCTCCTCCTCCTGATGCTGCTGCTGCGCGCTCGCCATGGCGCGCCCGCACCATCGTGTACGCGTGGCAGCACCCCCCGTCTGACCCCTGCCATCCCCCACCTGCCCTCCCTCCTCTCAGAAGCAGCGAGGGAGCGAGAAGCGCCAGGGGGGGCGGGGGCCGCCAGTCCCGACGCCTTGGGGGCGCCAACGGTACGCTGAGTCCCCCCGTCCCCCCTGCGGCGTGGGCAAGCGGGGAAGTGAGGGCATCCATACCTCCCCGCGGCCTCGGCCGCGACCGCGTCCTCGGAAGTCCGCCTCGAGGGTCGCTGCGTCAGGCCCGCTGTCGGCGATGACGCGGCCGACGTGGGGGCCGATCACGACTGGGCCCAGGTGATTCTTCTGGGTGCCCCTCGTGGCGAACAAACATCGGAATACGTGGTGCCACGGGCGCAGAGCCGGGCTTGGGAAGCCCACCCCGAAGAGCAGAGCGTAACTTGTCCTGTGGCCGAGCCAAGTTTGCGCTGAGGCGGGCCAGTGCGTCCCCGACAGGCCTCCGCTCTCCCAGGCTCCGAGAGCGTCAACAGACCGAAGGAAGAGGAAGCGGGACGCACCCAGGGGACGCTTCGTTACGGCACGCTTACCTCCCATCCGATTTTGGCTGCTCGCACCTCCTCTGGCCAGTGGGACAATCAGGCGAGAGGGGCGACAGAAATTGAGGGAGGCGCTAGGAGGAGGAGGAGGAGGAGGAGGAGGAGGAGGAGGAGGAGCAGAAGAGAGTCCAAACACAGGGAGAGGGGAGGACTGGCGCAGGTGGGGGGACGTCGACCTTGAATCGGCGATAGATCGCCTCTAGTTTGGCGATCGGCCGCCGATGGCGAGTCCGCACGATCCTTGGCGAAGTGGGCTATCGGGCCCCTATCAGGCATGAATGAGCGATTGAAGGTCGATGCGTCCGCCCCTGAGCATATCCTCCCCTGGCGTTGCCGCTGAATGCGGAGGGGACCTGGGATGGGAGGGCGCACTGCAGAATCAGTGTAGCGTGCTGGGCTTACGGTCGGGACCTTTTGCTCAGCTTGTCGCGGCGGCTACGCGGCAACACGCTATGCCCTACGTGCTGATAGCGTGTCGCTGCACTGGCTCGGGACGTTGACGCTTGGAAACGGGGACGTAGTTAGCGTGTCGCGCCGAGGCGTGGTGGGCAAGATCCGGCGGCGCGACACGCTAAGCCAAAGTTCCTGGCGTTGTAGATAGGTCCTAAAAGCCTGACCCTCCGGAGATCCGTAGGATGGAGAGGGTATGCGTACACAGACACGTCTCCTCCCTACTACAAGCTTTCCAGCTCTGAGTTGGGCCCACTGGTATGGTGCTGAAGCGGTCAGTGAACGGCCTGGCGACATGCGGGTAAAGAATCATCCCCACCCTCTCTTCCTCCTCCTCCTCCTCCTCCTCCTCCTCCTCCTCCTCAGTCTCCTGCTGCCGCTCCCACCCCTGCTCTAACATTACTCGCCAGCCTCTTTGTCCTTCGACTCTCCTGGACTTTCTGACTCCGTCAGCAGTCCCTCACATTCCTCTCTCTCATCCTTATGCGTAATATTTGTTGTTCCTTGGTTCTCCGACTCCTTAACGTCGGGACGTCGCCGTCGTCGTCCTCCGTCTCCCCTCCCCAGCCTCCACCCCATGCAGCCTATGTCTCTATCCTGCGGGCCCCCCCCACGACGCATCAATGCACCTGCACCGAGAGAGGAGACGGTAGGAGAGAGGAGGAGGAGGAGGAGGAGGAGGAGGAGGAGGAGGAGGAAGAGGAGGAGGAGGAGTAGGACAAGATGGAGGAGGAACTTCTTTTATCTCCACGGCTACACCAGGGTAGCGGGAGGAGCTCGACATCCTCTCCCGCTCGCTCTGATGAAGACGCAGAACGCTGACAGGTGCAGCGAACTGACCCATCTGTGCAACCAGCACGAGCGCAGCAGTGGCCACACGGTCTCTAAAAATCTGTGGAATTCAAAGCGGGAGGCGCTCTGCAAGAGCCAGGGGTCGGGCGCCAGGTTCCTCTCTCCCCTCGCGAGCGAGCAGGCTTCACGCTGCCAGAAAATTGAGGCCCAGGCTCAGGAACGACCCAGGGGATGCGCTCCGACCGGCTTCGGCGGAGGCTTTATGTAGTCGAAGGCAAAGGAGGAGAGGTAGAGATTCGGCGAAATCCGGCGATCGAACGAATGACCTCGGAGCGTCCCCCGATGCCCTCGCGGGCCGCGTTCTGCCACCCAAGCTGACCTTGGGCGCGGCGGAACCTTCGCATGTCCCGCACGGGCTGATGACGGCACAGCCGCTGACAAAGGAAAGATGTGTTCGCCGATGACGAAGGAAGGAAACGATGACTTTATTCACTTGCGCATCGGGGAAACAATCTAAGACGCGGACGTTTCGTCGGCCAGCAGCGGATCCCCCGGCTCCGCCAGGGGCGCTGCCGATACCGATGCGGCTCCACAGCGCCCAGCCCCAGAGGGAGGGGGAGAAGAGGGGAGGAGAAGAACGAAGAGAAGAACCATGGCTAGGGTTGCTGACCTGCTGCCCGCCTAGCTCCTGCCTGAGCCCAAACATGCTGTCGAAAGGGGAGGAGGTCACCTAAGATGACCTCGGGCAGGAAAAAAGGCGGAGGAGCGAACGATGCAGCTGGGGCGTACCGCCTGGTTATGGAGAGGCGCCCGACAGCCCGACGCAACCGCGCAGGCTCGGCGAGAGCCTCCAAACGGAGCGAGCGGCTTTCGCGGCGTCGATGTTCTTGCGGTAGTGCAGCTCCCTGTCGCCGATGGGTAGGTCGCGCGTTGATCATGAAGTGGTGATATTTAATAAGAATAATAATACGACTAATAATAATAATCATCATAATCATAAGCATAATCATAATCATAATCATAATCATAATCATAATCATAATCATAATAATAGTCATGATAATAATAATACTAATAATATGATAATATGATGATACTAATAATAATAATAATAATAATAACAGTAATAATAATAATAATAAAAATAATACTAATAATAATAAAGGCAGAAGGAGGAATAGGAGCAGGAGGAGCACGAGCAGGAGAAGCAGAAGGAGGAGGAGGAGCAGGAGCAGGAGCAGGAGGAGCAGGAGCCTCCTCCCGCGGCCATTGCAATCGAGGCGCCCTCCCCCCCCCCCGCCCCCCCCGCCTCTGGCGCCTTGCCCGCCCAGGCGGGGACGGGCAGCATCACGGCCTCGTGCTCTCGGGCTCTCGCGCACGCGCTGATACATATATATATATATACAGCTATTATTTGGAATATTCAGATTAAGAGAATGTACCCTCTAGAAACACACTCTAATGCCACGTCTTTAGAGGCACGCACACTCTCCCTCTCTAGAGTCGCGACCGCCTCCCTCTAATGCCCATTCTAGAGGCCCTTCTAGAGGCCCTCCTAGAGGCCCTTCTAGAGGCACCTCTAGACACGCCCCTAGCGGCCCGTAGAAATTCTGCACGTATGCTCTACTTCATCAGGCCCTCTACAGCTTCCCGCACACCCCTCTACTCCTTACACACTTCTAGAGACCGCAAAATTGTCCTCAGTCCAGCTGCGCCCCCTAAAGAACACACGATCGCCGCTCGCGAACCCCATTTCAAAGAAACAGAAACGAAGGAGCAGGAGGACGAAGGGACACAAAAGACGCAGACATATTTTTCTCAACTTTCGTATTCTGTCCGCTTCCCGAACCTCCGCGAGCCAACGGCTGGACCTGCTTCGACATTCGCCGCACCCCTAGACAATCCCCAGTTCCACGTTTCACCCTGGACCCTGCGTTCGAGGATCGCGGTTCGAGACGGTTTTGTGAGTTTCTGGGATTTCCCTCCGTGTAGGTGGCCTGGAAAACTTAAGCAGGGTCCGTCCTGAAGTTTTGATCCCGCCGCATCTTCCAGGATCGTGTTCCAGACGCATCTGTGAATGAGCCCTCCGCTCGATGTTTCCACCCAGCGCCCACTTCTCTTCCCCGCGGCACCCCTTCCAGCAGCTGCGCCACGCCGACGCCGCTCCGGCGGTGCCCGAATCGCCCCGAACGGCCGCCCACGGCCCGAGCTGCCGCCTCGAAATGCCGTCACCGACGCACCCCTGGACAAATCCCAGCTCCACGTTTCATCCCGGACCCTGCGTTTGAGTATCGTGGGCGAGGGGTCCGCGCATTCAGTCTGCCACTGCCGCCGCCGCCACCGCGGATATTTGTCTTGAGAAGCAACAGGCGACAAAGAAGGACGAAGGAGAGCGACGTCGGAGGAGGAGACGGGGGCGAGGCAGGGGAGAGGAGAAAAGAGGCAGTAGGAAGGAACGAGAGGAGGGAGTGTGGGAGGCGAAATGGGAGCGACGGAAGCGACACAGGCAAGCCGCGAGATCGTCCAGCCGGCTTCGCCCCCGCCACCGCCGCCGCCGCCGTCGTCGTCGTCCTTGTCGTCCTCGTCCTCGTCGTCGTCCTCGTCATCGTCGTCGTCGTCGTCGTTGCTTTGTCGTCGTCGATTCGTCGTCGTCCTCGTCGGCTCTCTCTCTCCTTCTCGTTCCCCCCTGTAGCCACGCAATGCGTACCTATGTTCACGCAACCATGCTCTGGCTAAATTTCCGACGCGTAGTTCAGTGTGCGTCAGGAGGAGAAAGGAAGGCCAAGAGCGGCCCCAGAGCTCCCCAAGACAACCCCCCAAGATCCTCGGGAGCCCTCAGGAAGTCTTGACGAAGCTTCACCATGTGAAATGACCCCGGAATGGCTCCACACGTGCCCCCCATGCCCGACAGACGAGGCCAGCGGGCCCCCAGGAGGCCCAGGAGCGATCCGAGACGCGTCCCACCATAACCCGAAACGCTATGATCATACATCCCCTTTCGATGTTTGAAGGACTTTGACGTTTTCGCTTTTTCGGCTTGCGGACGCTCCGCGTCCCATCAGAACCCGCAGCGCTAAGATCATACATTCCCCTTTCGGTTTTTGAAGGACTTTGGCGTTTTCGTTTTTCCGGCTTGCAGACGCTCCACGACGCCCCCGCGCGCCCCCGATACCGCCCGAGACACGGGGGGCGCCCAACACGACCCCGAGACGGCTCAACGGAGCACCCTACGTTGGACGGTCCAACAGGTCCCACAGATGGCTTCTGACGGCCCATCGTCCGATCAATTTCAGCGCGCTTCTCCTCGCCGATCGCCACTCTTTGCCCCCGCGCCAGAGCCGCCTAATGAATCAAGGGTTCGACGGCGCAGCGTGGCAAGCCGTAGAAAACTTATGTCTATACATATATATATATATACATATACAAGACTGCAGTGGCGCTTCGCGCCATGCACCTTGGTCCTTGAAGTTTGGCATGCAGGCGGAAATGGCAGGAAGGTCAAGCCGACAATGTAGCGAGAGCTCCTTGCTGCCTTTTCTGGCATCGCCGTGGTAATAATGTTGTTCGTTGTCCTTCCTCCATGCTTATTTTTCCTCATTCTCGCCATACCCTGGGCATTCTCCCCATCCTCCTCAGCTCTTTTTGCGAAGGCTCCTCCTTGGAGAGCCTCTGGGGGCCTCACTAAAGTTCTCAGGCTTTCTTAAGGCCTTCTGGAGGCCTCCTGGACGTGTTCTGGGGGCCTCTGGGGCTTCCTGAGGCCAACCTGCCTCTAACCGCGGTCTCCCTGAACGCCCCAGTCATGATTTGGAATACTTCGGAGGGTGTCTTGGGGCCATCTTAGGCCGCTATGGTGCTCTCTTAGGGCCATTTTGGACCCCTGTTGTGCCGTTTTGGGGTTCTCTTGGACTGCCTGGAAGCCCTTTCGGATGAATGTGGGGCGATTTTAGAGCCTCCCAGGCGGCTTCGGACGCCCAGAAGACCGCCGTCTTGGAGCGTCGGGAAGCCGAAAAGAGGAGAACCCCAAATTCACCAAAAACCTACATAGAATCAATGATTCTTCCCTCTTGGGGCCTTCTTGGGGGTGCTCTTGGAGGCCTCTTGGTACGTTTTGGAGCGATCTTTCGGGGTATGACAGCTTCTTGGAGCGCTCTTGTGCTGTCTTGGGGATCTCTGGGACGTCTCCGGTGACCCCCCTGATCGCACTGGGTGTGCTGCGAAGGCTTGGCAAAACGCCCTGCGAGGCCCAGGGGGCCGCTTCGAGGCCCGTCCGGAGGGTCCCAAAGCTGCAGATTCCGGGGGTCCGGTTTTAAGGAAGGGGGGGACGGGTTTTCCCCCCGCCCGGGCTTATAAAAATATAGGAAGAGGAATATACATGCAAGACTGCAGTGGCGCTTCGCGACATGCACCTTGGTCCTTGAAGCTTGGCATGCAGGCGGAAATGGCAGGAAGGTCAAGCCGACAATGTAGCGAGAGCTCCTTGCTGCCTTTTCTGGCATCGCCGTTGTAATAATGTTGTCCGTTATCCTTCCTCCATGTTTATGTTTCCTCTTTCTCGCCATACCCTGGGCATTATCCTCATCCTCCTCAGCTCCTTTTGCGGAGGCTTCTCCTTGGAGAGCCTCTGGGGGCATCACCAAAGTTCCCAGGCTTTCTTAAAGCCTTCTGGAGGCCTCTGGGGGCCTCTGGGGCTTCCTAAGGCCAACCTGCCTCTAACCGCGGTCTCCCTGAACCCCCCGGTCACGATTTGGAATGCTTCGGAGGGTGTCTTGGGGCCATCTTGGGCCGCCATAGGGGCTGTCTTAGGGCCATCTTGGACCTCTGTTGTGCCGTTTTGGGGCTCTCTTGGACTGCCTGGAAGCCCTTTCGGATGGTTGTGGGGCGATTTTAGAGCCTCCCAGGCGGCTTCGGACGCCCAGAAGACCGCCGTCTTGGAGCGTCGGGAAGCCGAAAAGAGGAGAACCCCAAATTCACCAAAACCCTACATAGAATCAATGATTCTTCCCTTTTGGGGCCTTCCTGGGGTGGAGGCCTCTTGGAACGTTTTGGAGCGATCTTTCGGGGCATGACGGCTTCTTGGAGCGCTCTTGTGCTGTCTTGGGGGTCTCTGGGACGTCTCCGAGGACCCCCCTGATCGCCCTGCAAAGGCTTGGCAAGACACCCTGCGAGGCCCGGGGGGCCGCTTCGAGGCCAATCCAGAAGGTCCCAAAGCCCCAGATCTCGGGAGTCCGGTTTCGGGGGGGGGGGTCCCCCCGCCTTGGCTTATAAAAATACAAAAAGAGGAATATGTATCTAAGTGTGTATGTATATATATATATATATAGATACACATACACATATAGATAGATAGATAGATATATAGATAGATAGATAGATATATATAGATATATAGATAGATCGATATATATATATATATATATATATATATATCGGTATATATATATAAATATGTACACATAGAAATATTTAATTGTACCTATATATATATATATCGGTATATATATAGCTATATATACAGACATATATATATATATGTAGATAGATAGATAGATATATGGATATATAGATAGATATATAGATAGATAGATAGATATATAGATCTATATATAGATAGATAGATAGATATATAGATATATATATATATATAGATAGATGGATAGATAGATAGATATAGGTATATAGATAGATAGATAGATATATAGACACATATCTATAGATAGATAGATAGATATATAGATATATATATAGATAGATATATAGATATACATATATATACATATACATACATAAATATATATATAGATATATAGATAGATATATAGATCGATATATATATATATATAGATAGATAGATAGTTAGATAGATAGATAGATAGATCGATAGGTAGATAGATAAATATGAGGCGACCGCAGGGTCTGCCCTAAATCAAGGGGGGCCGAGGGCGACTCCGCTGAAAATCTGTCCCCAGACCCATCCTGGGGTCGAGACGGACCAGTTTACCGAGCCGCGACCCGTCGATAACCCACGCGCCTCAATCGATGCTTGCTCTCTTCCTTCGCTCTGACTACATCTCGTGAACATCCTCCCGCTTGTCAATATCCTCTTACTCCACCTTCTCCTCCTCCTCCTCCTCATCTTCGTCCCGGTCACCACAAGCACCGTCGTCGCTACCGAGACCGTCATCGTACTCAGCGTCATCGTCATCGTCGTCGCCATCATCGTCGTCATCACCATCAATATGGTCATCGTCGCGGACGCCGCCATGGTCGCCGCAATCGCGGGCAACGAGGGTTGCCATCCAGATTGGTAGTAACCAACCCCGCGACGTTTGGCAGCAACACCATCGCGAATAAGCAGGCTGGCAAGGCCCCGCGCGAACATGGAAGCGGAGGTCGTTCATATCTTGCATTGTACGCCCTGCGAGACGTCGAGGCTCAACAGAAGCCCAAGCTTTGTTCGTCTGCATTCGAATGCCTGCCGCGAAGCGGACAATCTCGACCTGGTGGACACAGACGCAGGCGCGGGGGCGCTCCCAGTCCTGATCGCGAACCGCATTACAGCCGTCATCGCCAGCACCATCACCGTCGTCGCCACCGCTGCCAACAATCATCACTCTAATCAACATCATCGCCACCGTCATCATTGACGGCATCATCGGCTTCAACGTAATCAGCATCGTAATCAACACCGTCACCATCACCAACAACAGCACATCACAAACTGTCCGGTCCGATCAAAGCACCAGTAAGAGGAGGCAGATGGCACGAAGCCTAGAAGTGCACACATACACACACACACACACACCTCGGTCTCGGTCATCGCGCAAGGAGCATGCTGAGCATCGCCACGGATTACTTCCGAAGGGAATCCGCGAAGGCGGGGGGGAGAAGGAAGGAGGAAAGACTATGAGGGACAGCAAGAAGGAGGGGGGGGCGCATGAGAAGGAGGAGCAGTTAGCATTGAGCAACGATCTCGATCCCCAAGCGCATGCCTGGACGCATCTCACACAAGGCACTCCCGACTTCGGAGGAAGCCACCGAGAGAGGCGACTCAGAACCTCCCGACCCTTACCAGTGTAAGAGGAAGGAGGAGGAGGAGGAGGAGGAGGAGGAGGAGGAGGAGGAGGAGGAGTAGGAGGAGGAAGAAGAACACGACGAGGAGAAGGACGTGACAACGGGCAGGAGGAGGAGGAGAAGGAGGAGGAGGAGGAGGAAGAGGAGGAGCAAAGGGAGCGGCGGCCTCCTGGACGACGCCGAAGGACCCCCTGCCCAGCTCCTTCCCCAGCTCGTAACAAGTTCTCAGCTGCAGGTCCGTGTGAGGGACCTGCCCCGGGCCGATGCGAGGCACCCCCCCATTGCGGGGGAGGAGGGAGGAGAGCGGGGGGAGGGAGATGGGGGAGGAGAGGGGGGCGTTCCACTCCTGGTGGCTCTCGCGGGCAGTGCATTCCCCGAACAGTGTTTCGCACCCAGGGCTTCTTGCTCGACTTTGGAGCCTCCCAGATGGGGTCCGAGCAGATGGGGTCGGAGGATCGCGCCGCACTGCCGATGCATCGGCGATGCGTTGCCGATGCGCCAGCGACGCCGACGATGCATCGACGACGTCGGCGTGGCGCAAGTCGAGTTCCGCACCGAGCCGCATCGCCGCTGCACCGGCGGTGCGGGGGGCAGTCCTCCGACCCCGCCCACCCCGAACCCACCCGGGGAGGCCCAGCGCCCGGGTGGCCCCCGGTCGGTCGCACGGGCTCCCCGGGCGCTCGCCCGCTTCGCCGTTCCCCGGGCGCTCGCCGGGTCGCCGCCCGTGGGCGCCTCGTAGGCGCCCGTGCCCTGGGCTTCGCACGTGGGCGCCTCGTGGGCGCCTCGTGAGCCGGCTGCACCACGCAGCTGGTGCCGCACAGCCTGCACCGTGCAGCTTGCACCGCACGGCTTGCACCGCGGAGGGTGCACAGGCTCACTGCTTGGGGCCCGCGCTGGCAATATTCTAAGCCAGGTTCCCGAGATAGCACGCCGAGTTAAGGAGCTTCTAAGCGAGACGACGCTAGAGCAATCCACCTAACGTTGGGCGAGATCAGGCCAGGCTCAAATCTAGTAGCCAAGTCAACCTCCCCAAAAAATGAAGCAGAAAGCAGATATTCACTAAGTTCTGGGAGGCGCGCCAGTGACCCCAACCAGCGGAACACGATGGGGAGCCACCCGCAAAGCAAATTGGCTTCCCTGTGAAGCGACGCGCGCAGGCGGCATCAGAGCAAGAATGCCAGGCGGTGCAAGACCGAGATGCGCGAGAAGAAGGCGTAACGCGCCAACAGCTGGCCCGACCAGGGTGGACGAAGAGGAGCGGGGGGCCATCGCTGAAGGGGCCAGGCAGTCGAGCGATCATGGCGAATGCCAACGAAGAAGACCCACACACACACACACACACACACACACACACACACACACACACACACACACACACACACACGCACACACACACACACACGCACACACACAGACACACACGCACACACACACGCACATACAAGCACAGACAAGCACACGCACATACACACACATACACACAGACAAGCACACACACAGAGAAGCACACTTTTCCTCCAGCGGCGAGGTGGAGGCACCGTCGGGAGCACTGAGCCAAGGCACGATTCGTCGGATTCCACCGTTGCGGGTGGGCGGGCCGAAAGAAAACAAATGCATACACACAAACGCTTTCTGGCGTCGCGGCCAAGCGAGCGGCATCACGACGTAGAAAGGTTTGGAAAAAGGCGCGCGCACCAGCCAAGATCACGCAACACACAGGGAGGGAGAGAGAGAAACCACACATCGATTGCTGGACAACGATTGCCCCGCTCCTCCGCCCAGAGGCGCGCTGGGGAGTGTAAGGAAATGGTCTGCGCCCAAGCAATGTGCAAATCAGCGGGCGCCAACCCCACGTCCGATGGGCCATCGTCCTGCTCGACCTCTAATTCTTCTCATCGTTGTACAACCCTATCCTCGTCCACCCTCCTGCTCCGCAATCGCCTTGTCATAGTCGTGATTATGTTTGCCCGCCCTGTCTCGCTTGCCGTTGGTTGACCCTGCCCCTGTTGTACTTCTCCTCCCCCTCCTCCTTCACAACTGCTCGGCCTGGATCATATTATCGCCGCTGCCACGAGGATGCGTATCCTGACTGGGGATACGCCTGCGCCAACCGCTCCACTTCGGTTTCCCCCTCCCCTCCGTCATCCTTCTTCCTCCTCCTCCTCCTTTCATCGATCCTTCTCCTCCCACTCGTCCTCCACATCCTTGTCCTACTCCTGCACCTCGTTCGTCATCCTCCTCCACCTCCTACTATTTGCATACCCTCCATTTTGCGTGTGTCCCCCCCCTGCCCAAAAGACGGTGTCGAAACTACCCCTTGGATCATGTGGTGGCCACTGGACTACATGACAACGAAAGCCACATTCCGTACCAGTGCGTCCTCATCCCCCTCGCACCATCAGATGTGTGGGTAAGGCGGTCGAGGCATTTAGTTTGAGACTTCCCCACACGCTCGGATCCTAAAGTTGGATGGCTCCACCAACACAATCTGGTGTTTTTCCTGGCGCCCCGCGACTTTGTTTAAACTGCTCCATCAGCCACCCGGAGAGACGGCGACAGGAGTTCAAAAGTTGCCCACACCCTAGCGCCGCGCACATCCCCTCTCAAAACTCTCATCAACTACATGGTGGAGGACGGATCGTGTTCAAAATATTACCCTCGCCTGGGAGGTCCACAACTTTTAGGACTATCAGTCGTGAAACGTCCAGCAGCCACTGCAGGGGTGAAACGCAACATCGATTCAAGGTGTGGCTCTTGCCTGATACTTCGTCGTCGAAAAAGCGCCAAGGCCCAAACAGCTCCAGACAATGAGGGCAGCCAGATGTCCCTAAACTCTAGCTATCGCCAATGAGTCATGAGGCTTCGTGCTGAGATCATACAGCTCGAACTGTGTACAGGTACAAAGGTCGCACACCATCAGAATTCATGGTCGGAGGGCTAGGGATTGCGAGCAGCTGCATGGATGCAGGGCATCTCCGCTTAAGATCCTGCACTCGCCCTGGTGCCGCGCACACGCTTCTGACAGCTTCGACCAGCTACATGGCGAGGATTGATCCCATCTCAAACTCATGGTGTGTTATTCCCAAGCCGCATGAGGAATTAGATCTTGACGTTCGCTCCGCTCTGCCGAGCGTATCCTTCCTCCTCCTGCTTGCCGCATCTCGTTCCCCCATCTTCTCCCAACCGCGGCTGCTGCTGAGATGCCTGCTGCGTGTTGCTGCTGAACTGACGCTGCCAGCAGTTGCTGCCGCTGCCAGTCCACCCGCCCACTTTGGCACAACCCTCACACGCATCGTGCACCATACGGCGGGTGGGTTCGCATGCAGTCCCCCGCCCATTCTGGCACATCCCTGACACGGATCGTGCCATATAGGAAGCCCCCGCTACGACCGCAGCGGGTGTGTTCGTATGCAGCGTCACGCTCCTGACACCGATAGCGTCCCATAGGGAACCCCACCTATGGCCTCAATAGACGTGTTCGAATGCGACCCCCCAATTTCAGCAAACCCCTCACACAGATCGTGTCCATTAAGGGATCTCCACCGACGGCCTCAGCGAGTGCGCGCGCATACGGCATCACGCCCACGCCTTTTTCGGCGCACCTCAAGCCCGTCGCGACCCACAGAGAGCCTCCTCTGCGTTACTGGGGCAGCTTGCGTGCGGTCCCCGTGCCAATTTCGAAGCACCGTTCACACGGACGGTGCCGCATTTGAAGCTCCACCTCCTACGGCCTCACTGGGCATGCTCGCATCGGCCCCACCCCGGACAGCTCGGCACGCCACTCACACAGCTCGTGCCCCTATCAGGGCCCTCCGCCTTCGAGCCTAACAGGGCGTTCTCTCGTGCGCCCTCATTCGTGTACTGCGGCGCACTCATGGCACGGATCGTGACGCACAGGGAGCTCCACCTACGGCCAGACAGGGGGGTGCTTGCACGCGCCTCCGCTCATGTTGGCACACCCCTCACACGGATCGCCCTCCATCGGAGCTCCACCTGCGGCCCTAGTGGACAAGCTCGCACGCGGTCCTCCCCGCTTTCTGCTCATACAGATCGTACCCTGTGGGGAGCTTCACCTGCGGCCTCAGCGGGAGAGCTCGCATTCGGATCGCCAACCTACTTCGGCGCACTCATCGCATGGATCGTGCACCATAGGGTGCTCCAACTCGCACACTCTCGCGACTCGCAATAATGGAAAAGGGCGATTCCTTGCGCTACACGCAGCAGCATCGGGTTTGATATTTCGCGAGGTCGAATGTTCCCATGATCGTTGACCATAGTTTCAAAACCGTGCAAGCGCATGAAATCTGACTCGCAGGAGTGCAAGAGAAACGGATATTGCTCATGAGGGAGCTCTGAAAAGGAGTGCACATCGCAACATCCGTGTTGTGTGTTCGGTTTCCTGGGCATCCTCGTCCTCCCCTCCCCTCCCCTCCTCGCCGCCCTCCTAAGCCATCTTGGCCCCTCTGCCCCATCACCCTGCCCAATTGCGCCAACGCCCCTGGCGGCCAGAAGCGCTGCGCGCGACTCCGTGTCCTCCTCGAGGTCCTCGACCTCTCCAAGCACGTCGCCTCTGCAGCCTGCCAGGGCGCGGTCTCTATAAGAATGTGGCGTCATTCTTCCGCGCATCGCTCGTCGTTCCGTGACTGGTGTCCGCCACGTGCTGCGGAAAGTGACCGTGAATGGTAATATACATATATATATGTGACGATATATACATACATACATACATACATACATACATACATACATACATACATACATACATACATACATACATACATACATACATACATACATACATACATACATAAATACATACATGCATACATACATACATACATACATACATGCATACATACATACATACATTCATTCATTCATACATACATACATACATACATACATACATACATTTTCCTCTTCTTATATTTTTATAAGCCCAGGCGGGGGGAAAACCCGTCCCCCCCCCCCGAAACCGGACTCCCGAGATCTGGGGCTTTGGGACCTTCCGAACGGGCCTCGAAGCGGCCCCCCGGGCCTCGCAGGGCGTTTTGCCAAGCCTTCGCAGCACACCCAGGGCGATCAAGGGGGTCCTCGGAGACGTCCCAGAGACCCCTAAGACAACACAAGAGCGCTCCAAGAAGCCGTCATACCCCCAAAGATCGCCCCAAAACGTTCCAAGAGGACTCCAAGAGCACCTCCAAGAAGGCCCCAAGAGGGAAAAATCATTGATTTTACGTTGGTTCTTGGTGAATTTGGGGTTCTCCTCTTTTCGGCTTCCCGACGCTCCAAGACAGCGGTCTTCTGGGCGTCCGAAGCCACCTAGGAGGCTCCAAAATCGCCCCACAACCATCCGAAAGGGCTTCCGGGCAGTCCAAGAGAGCCCCCAAACGGCACAACACGGGTCCAAGATGGCCCTCAGAGAGCCCCATGGCGGCCCAAGATGGCCCCAAGACACCCTCCGAAGCATTCCAAATCGTGACTGGGGCGTTCAGGGAGACCGCGGTTAGAGGCAGGTTGGCCTGAGGAAGCCCCAGAGGCTCCCAGAACACGCCCAGGAGGCCTCCAGAAGGCTTTAAGAAAGCCTGAGAACTTTGGTGAGGCCCCCAGAGGTTCTCCAAGGAGAAGCCTCCGCAAAAGAGCTGAGGAGGACGGGGAGCATGCCCAGGGTATGGCGAACATGACGAAAAATAAACATGGAGGGAGGATAACGAACAACATTATTATAACGGCGATGCCAGAAAAGGCAGCACGGACCTTCCTGCCATTTCCGCCTAAATACCAAACGTCAAGGACCAATGTGCATGGCGCGAAGCGCCACTGCAATCGTGTCTGTATGTATATATGTATATATAAGGCATATGCAGATGCGTGTTAGCCAGCGTGGACCCCACATAGTGTACTCCTGGCAATGTATGTTGTGCAATCGTTGGTGCGCAATCTAGGTGGTGCAATATATGTGGTGCATCCTATGTTGTGCAAGCGATGTGGTACCATCTATGTGGTACAATCTATGCTGTGCAATCGATCGTGTGCACTCTATGGTGAGGGAGGAGGGAAAGGGGGAAGAGGGAGCGAGCGGGAAAATGGAGGACGACAGGGATCTGCAAGAGGGAGTGGCAAGAGGAGATGGCAAGGACATCTTAGGCGAGAGCGCGGTTCCTGAGCATACTACCGGGAATTCCCAAGCGAGAGCGCGAGTCCAGACCGCCGAGAAAGCGATTCGTGAATAAAGTGCAAGGAAGTCTGAAGCGAGAGAGCAGGTGCTGAATGAATTGTGAAGAGTATCCAAGCGAAAGCCCGAACTCTCAATACATTGTGAAACTTTGTGGTTGTTGTTAGAAGCCTGTGGCCGACAACACAGCCTGAGCCTCAAGACTACTTCCCCTGGTGAATTATCCTGGCGAAGGACCCTACCATATGCAGCTGTGAATACCGTGGGTACTGCTCTCGGTGAGGCTCCCTATGGGGCCACGATCCTCGTGAGGGGTGCGCCGCAATGGGCGGGGGGACGCATGCAAACCCTGCCGCTGGGGACTTCGGTGGAGCTCCCTCTGGGGCCACGATCCTCGTGAGGGGTGTGCCGACATGGTGTACATGCGGCGAGCAGAAGCAGGAATGGGAGGAGGGAGGAGGGGGAGGAGGGAGGGGGCGGCGGGAGGTGAGGTGAGGAGGGAGGAGGGGGCGGAGGAAGGAGAACGGTGGGCGCTGCCTCTTCAAAACGAGGACCCAACACCACAGGATGGTTGGGACAAAAAACTAGGTGCGAGGCCCTGGAGGGGCACTTCGAATGAAAAAGCACAGGGCGCACAAGAGAGGGGAGCAAGAAGAACTATTTCCAAAAATGGGAGTTCAACAATCACGTCAAGACGGGTCGCTCCGAACTGCCAGCGTGTCACTCAACATGTACACCCCAGACCCTCGACTCCCGTCCTCTTGGTTATGTACGTGCCCCCCTAAAGGAGCTTCTCTTTCATGCCAGCTCCCAGGTCAAGCCCCGACAGACAGAGACAAGAAGGTCGGGGGGCGGACCCCCAACGGGCGGGGCGGGCGGGGCGCGATGGCGGGACATTCAATGGTAGGCGGCCCGTGGCGTCCGGAGAGGTGCTCCAGCGGATCCTCTGAAGGGCGGTTCGGGCGGCAGACGCTGCCGGTCGGGTCGGGCGGGTCCGGCGGGCGGACCCTCACGGGCGCGTCGGGCGGGCGGACCCGGACAGGCGGGTGGGACGGGCGGGACCTTCAGGTGGGCTCCCAAACAATCGACCCAGCGGATCCGAACGGGGGGGGCTGGGCAGGCGGACCCTAGCAGGCGAAC
The DNA here is from genome assembly GCA_963575745.1 of Prorocentrum cordatum. Lineage (NCBI taxonomy): Eukaryota > Dinophyceae > Prorocentrales > Prorocentraceae > Prorocentrum > Prorocentrum cordatum. The sequence goes on along the minus strand of CAUYUJ010021059.1, from coordinate 311,916 downwards.
CGTGCGGGCCCTGACGGGCGGGTCAAATGGGCGGGGCAAAGGAACATGATTCCTCTTCAGTGTGTGAAGAGTCTCGAGCGAGAGCGCGATTACAAATATACTGTGAGAAAATCCTGGGCGAGAGTACGATTACAGAGAGGCGGAAACGCGAATTCATCAGTAGTTCAAGTCCCAGGCTACACGATTCGTGAATGATTTGACAGGACGTCTCGAGCAAGAGCGCGAGTCCTGAGTACATCCCGCAGTTGCAGCTAAGAGTGAGGGGGCGGCGGGATCGTCGGCTGTCTGCGAGGCTCTGAAGAAGCCCGCCGCAGCCGCCGATTTTCTACAAATCATACAACGAGCCCGTCGCTGGCGCCGATTCCTTCGTCAAAGAAATGTGGGTGGATCGCGGGTTTGTCGAGGGTGGGTCGCGGGATGGGTCGCGGGGTGGGTCGCGATGTGGGTCGCGGGCGGGTCGCGGGCGAGGACGACGACAACAACAACGCAACAAAACAACAACGCAACAACAATCCGCACAGCGGAATTCCACTTCAGCCACGCGCACAGGGACCATCAAGGACCGTTTGGCCCCCTCACTCTGACATTGTTGAGAAGAATCAAACGAAAGCCGCTGCTCTTGTAGTCCAGTGGCCAACAACGACGTTTGACCAGCACAGATTTCCTGGGTGAAAAACAATTCAGGAGCCGAACGGGACGATTTCAACTGGAAAAACAAAATCGGCACCGACTTGGAGGATCACCACAACTCTCCAGCAACACCCACCTTCTTCGTTTGTGAACGTGGACCTTTGGGGGGCTCTCTTTCTCGTGCCAGCTCTGGGGTAAACCAAACAAAGTGAGAAAAACGGGTCGGGCGGGCGGGCCCTAGTGGGCGGGCCAGGCGGGCAGACCTTGGTGGGCGGATCGGATTGGCCGAGCGGGCGGGACATGGTATGCGGACGGCATGCAACTTTCAAGCAAGCGAGCGGATGGACGCGAACGGGGGGTCAGGCGGCGAACCCCAATGGGCGGGTCGGGCAAGTCTCGGGTCGGGCGAAAGGGGGGGATAGCAAAGGGGGGGTTTGAGAATCAGCTCACGTAACTGATTTTCCCGGCGCCTCCCGGCGCCCGAGGCGCCTATGTATCGAGGAATGGGCCCCTCGGTGGGGCCGAAACCAGCTGCATGCAGCAAATTTCGTAACCCCCCCTTTCCCAGTCCCCCCCCTTTCGTCCGGCCCGAAAGTCGGCCCGCCGAGCTCTGATGGCCCTGTCGGGCAGGCGGACCCTGACGGGCGAGTAGGGCGGGCGGGACATTGAAGCGGCCGGGCCGGGCGGATCACAGCGGCGGACGACCCGGCGGGCGGGCCGGGCGGGAGGGCCTTGCGGACAGGCCCTGACGGGCGGGTCAGGCAGGCGGACCCTATCGGGCGGCTCGGCTGTGCGATCCCTTGCTAAATTGCAGGGAAGTCTGAGGCGAGAGTGGGGAATCGAAAGCAAATTCTGAGGATGTCATAGGCGAGAGTGCGATTCCAGAGCGACGAAAGCGCTAACCCTAAACAGATTGTTGTCCTACTTCAGGCGAGAGCTATTCTTGAGTGAATTGCCAAGAGGTCTCGAGCGAGAGTGCGCTCCCGGAATGCGTTGCAAGGAAGTCTGAAGCAGGAACCGTTGTTATTTGCTGTATCCACGGGGCCCTGAAACACAGTTGGAGCCTCAAGACTTTCTCAGCTATGAAAACGATGCGGGAGTCGAGGGGGGCAATCCAAATGGAAAGGCACAATGCGCAATGGACAATGATAACCAAGAGCGCATATCCTGAATCATGAGTGCGAGGTCAACGCGTTCATTTTGGCTCGCTCTGCATTGCTTGCTCGCATGCCATTCAAAATGTGTACCCCAAACCCTCGATACCCACCCTCGGCGTCTATGAGCGTATCCATATGGGGGACACATTCATTATCCCAGCTTCTGGGTAAATCGAAGTCCATGACAAGGTACAGGAGGCGTATCGGGCGGGCGGGTCCTACCAGAATTCCGAGGAGACTCAAGCCGCGGCGACGAAGGCTTCCCAGGCGGCCCCCAAAAAGCGAAAGTCCAAAATTCTACCAGCATCGGTTATCTGAGTCCACGGCTTTTGTGCACAACAAACAGTCGGGTTAATAGCAATAAAAGCTTGGGCGCCCAAGATCGCCGGAGCCACGTCTCTCGACATCGCGTGAATCATACCAGGTAGCAACAGCTGACACGCCGCAGCTACGTAGCCGTCGCAGCCGCTGGGAGCGCTGTTACCCCTCCCCCCCGAGAGGACGGGGAGGGTCCTCACTTTGTACTTCTGGGGCTGACATTACCTTTCTCGCCTCTGAACAAATACGGCGACGACGACGGCAACCACGACGACGAAGACGACGGCGGCGAACCACAACCACCACCACCACCAATGAGGGGACAACAAATACTCCGATATCGCTACTCCCTGGACTTTTTCCCAGACGGCGTTCTGACCAGAAATTCGTGGAGAATCCAGCCGTGGCGACGAGGGCCTCGCAGGAGGCCTAAACAGGGCGAAAAGGAAATGATATCGGTATCGGCACCTTTTCCTCCTCTGAACGGCGTCGACGACGACGGCAACCACGACCGCAACGACTACGGCCAACACGGCCACCACGACGACGACGACGACCATTGCGACAACGACGACGAGAACGACGACGACGACGACGACGACGACGACAACGACGACGACGACGACGACGACGACGACGACGACGACGACGATCCCCCCCAGGAGGCCACAGAGCTCCCCGAGCTCGCCGGACACGTTCAGGGCGCCCTTGGCCTGCCTGGGCTGCCGCGTAATGCCCTCCTCCTCCTCCTCGCCGCCCTGCCTGGCGCCTGGGCGGGAGGGAAGGAAGAGAAGGAGGCGAAGGAGGCGGAGGGATGACCATAGGAGGAGGAGGAGGAAGAAGAAGAGGACTAGGAGGAGGAATCCAGGAGGAGTAGGTGGACGCGGAGGGGGACGAGGACCAGTCTAAACCCAAGACTCGTCAAAGATGCTGCGAAGAAAAAAACCTCACAGGTCCCTAGAACAAAATGCTTTCACTTCGGGAAATAACCCGCTGGAAAATAACCGTCTGAAAATCGTGAACCGTGCAACATCATCATTCCTGGGAGCTCAGTTCCGCGAGTCAACATGACAGTTGCGCCCTGACAGTTCTACATCGTGCCACAACACCATTTCTGGGACGTCGACCATGGCGCCGGGGCGAGAACCACATTTTGGAAACCGCACGCCCTCCATTCTTGAAACCCTTGGCGAACTTTAAAAACGAGTTTGCGCAGCACTAGGGCGAGAGCCGCATTTTGAAAACGGCCCGCCATACATCAGTGAAGCTGTTGCAACTTTCAAGCTAAAGGATCAGAAATGTTGAAGTCTCCAGCGAAACGCCACCTACGGGCACGTCTCGGGATGCGACACGGAAGAGTTATAGATAAGGAAGACGGATGGAGGATGACAAGCAGGAGGAGGAGGAGGACGAGGAGGAGGGGTAGGGGAGTAGGAAGCGAAGGAGGTGAAGGGTAGGCGGGGGGCGAGGGGGAGGACGAGGAGGTGAGGAGAAGGGAAGGAAGAGGGACGGAAGGAGGCGAAAGATTTGATATGAAAGGAAACGGGTCCTGAAGGCAACGGGTCCTAGACCATGGGGCTTTCCCCCAGGACAAGTTTCTCTTCCCTGGTCGTTTCTTGACGGCACAACTGATACGGCTGCGATGGCGCTTACCGGTGGAGTTCTCACAGCGCGTCTCAAATGCAGCGCTGGCGCGCGGGCACTTCAGTGCGGGTCGATGGCTCGGGCGGGCGTGATATCGTGATGACGTCGACAACGGCGGCAACAGTGATGACAATAGCGATGGTGGTGGCGATGATGACGATGACGACGACACGGCCGATCACGGCGCAGATGCTGGTGACGACGATAACGATAACGATGTCCATGTGTCGGCAATGAAGGCGATTAACGAATGATGGCAGTAATGGTGACGATTGACGATGACGATAACGGCGGTGGGCCGGCGGCGCTGAGAAGGCTGATGGTGCGGAAGAGCGCGCGCGGAAATGCAAGACATCTGCCAGAGTTATTGTTGACCAAACGCGGGGCTTGTCATACGCACAAGTTTGCATCGCTCAACATTGTCTGCGTTGCAGCGCGCGTGCCTGTGGTCCAATGGTACAATTTAGTCGATACGGATTCGTGAACTGGGCGCATGTTGTATCAACACGGAAACACCGTGTGGCGAACTGAAGATGCGAGTTCTGGACGAGATTGCGCAATGCATATGATATCACATGTTCTCAGCCAGTGCGCGCGACCAGAACGTCTGCAAGATCTGTGATGAAACACCTTGGGGTGATCATGTTGTTGCGAGAATGCTTACAACAAGTAATGAGTTTGGTATGATGTCGAAGTGTGCGTGCGTATGTACGTGGTGCAGTTCTGGTGCACGGGAAGTCTTGACACATAATCCTCTGAGATAGACGAGTGTGGGGGTAAACGCTAGTTGGCATGGGGTGCAGTGTCCCACGGGGCCCCGTCAACCTGGGGGAGGGGGAAATGTGGGCAGTCTTTCTTTTGAAAGGAGAAGGAAGTATGACTGCTTCTGAGCGTGACCGCCTCTACTGCACATGCAACGATGATGATGCTGATGATGATGATGTCTATGATGATGGCTATGATGATGGTGATGGTGATGGTGATGATGGTGGTGGTGATGATGATGATGATGATAATTGTGATGCTGTTATTGCCGACGGTGGAGGCAATGTCGACGACGATGGTAATGAAGCTGATCGTGATGACAATGACGGTGGCAATGATGACGCTGGCCAATGCGCCGCGCGCGTTCGTCGTAAAAGTTTGCAGATACTCAAATAAGTAGGTCTGGCCCTTGTCAAAAAGTGACTCTCGCCTCAGCGCCGCGCAAGTTCGCCTGCAAAGTCTGCAGCAGCTTGGTGGATGGATGGCAACTCCTTTTCACAATGTGGATCTCGTCTTAGCGCCGCGCACATTCGCCTTGAAGTTAGCAACAGCTTCAAGCAAATCGCATGGTTCACAATCCCAGGAATGGTGTTCCGACGCGACATACTAATGTTCTGACATGAGTTAGCGCTGTCAAGACGCAACAGGGGAGCAGGTCGTTTTCAAAATGTGGCTCTCGGCTTAGCGCACTGCACGTTCGTCTTCGAAGTTTGCAACAGTTTCGAAGATGGAGGGGGGCGGGTCGTTTTCAACATGTGACCCCCTTCTTAGCGCCCTGGAGCTGTCGCTGGAGGCGGACAGCAGTCGAGCGGAGAGAGAGGAGAAGCCTGGAGGAAGGAAGGTCCCCCTCTCCCGCCTCAAGCTTTTGATGGAGGCCTCTGCCAACAGCCTCCAGAAGATGGGGTGTAAGTGGCAGAGCAGACACTGCAAGCAATTAGCGCATCAGAAGTATGCGGCTGAATCTTGTGCCACTGGATGTCAGGGTGCGAGAGAGCGCCCCGAGTGCCTCGACCAAGCCTCGCGCGGGAGCCCTACGGTGTGCCCTGGCGGTCTTGGCGCGGAGATACACCCATCTCATGTGCTGAGCTATCGGCCCATGTATCAAATGCACTTTTGCACGTGTTGCGGCCTGTACGCGACGACGGACGTCAGGCATGTGCAGGGGGCCTGCGATGTCCCGAGCCGCAAAGGACGGGAAAACTTGTCCCGAGTCAGGGAAGGTCTTTACCCGCGGCGGGAAGGGCCGCCGCGGGCAGTGCTGGAGGCCTCGCACAGCGAAAAGGTGCGCGAGATAGGACTTGGAGGCGAGGGCCCGAGGCGTGTTCCCGAACCGCTCCGCCGGAACATGCGTTCCGAGGGCTTTCCTCGCCTCCAGGAGTTGCCGCGAGACGCGGCTTTAACTCTCGAAGGTGGGCGGGACACGTCCGCCGCAGGGGTTGCCTGCGATGCCTGTGGCAGAGGTGGGCTGCGCTTCATTGTAGGCACATGGTGCACGTGTTTGGAGCCCTCGCTTCGGATCCTCTTCCGAACGCAGACTCAACTGGCATCGGACTCCTTGCCAGGATGCTGCCACCCCACCTCGCCCCCCCCCGAGGGGCGGCCGCTCCCGGGGAGGGTGAGCAAACGAGGGCGTCTGTCGAAACACTGCAGACAACAGAAACCCCCTTGGGGGCGAGGTAGGCCCCTGAGCCCTGGAATGGTGAGGGAGGGGAGAGGGAGCGATGGAACGGCGGGGACGGCAACTGCGACGAACCACTCTCCCACTCCTCTACCTCCACCTCCTCCTTCTCCTTTTTCCTGCTCCTCCTCCTCCTCCTCGTCCTCTTCCTGTAGCTGTAGCTGTTGGCTCTAGAGTTCAGCTGCACGAAGCCATATCCCCCATCCCCTCCTAGGGCCGGTCGACGCTCAAACTAAACTGTCTGTTACTCCTCCTCCTCCTCCTCCTCATCTTCCCCTCCCTCCTCCTCCTCCTCCTCCTCCTTCTCCTCCTCCGCCTGCATTTAGTTAATGAAAGCTGCCCAGGGGGTATCGACCCTTTCCCCGGGCCAGTTTTTCAACGAAACAACAGCCGTCGCGACTTCGTTGCCTTGTCTGGATATGAAAGTCCTCCTCCATTCCTTCTCTTTATGAATAACCCCCCCCTGTCGCACCCCCAGACGTGTCGACAGGGCGGGTTGGGCGTTTCGCCTAAGACTTCCTCACCCCTTATGATGCTTAAGCTTACAATTTACGTAGCACCCCGCAGATGCGGTTAAGAGTGAGGGGGCGGTGGGGACGTTGGCAGTCTGCGAGACTCTGGAGAAGCCCGCCGCAGGTGCCAAAGTTTCACAAGTTATACAATGAGCCCGCCGCAGGCACCGATTTTTTCTTCAAACCAATGTGGATCGGTCGCGGGTGGGTCGCGGTTGGGTTGCGGGTGGGTCGCGGGGTGGGTCGCGGGGTGGTCGCAAGTGGGTCGCGGGTGGGTCGCGGGTGGGTCGTGGATGGGTCGCGGGGTGGGTCGCGGGGTGGTCGCAGGGTGGGTCGCGGGTGGGTCGCGGGTGGGTCGCAGGTGGGTCGCGCGGGGTGGGTCGCGGGTGGGTCGCGGGTTGGGTCGGGGGTGGGTCGCGCGGGGTGGGTCGCGGGGTGGGTCGCGGGGTTGGTCGCGGGTGGGTCGCGGGGTGGGTCGCGGGTGGGTCGCGGGTGGGTCGCGGGGGGGACGACGACGACGACAAACAACAACAACAACAACAACAACAACAACAACAACAACAACAACAACAACAACAACAATTACTAGCACGTGGGGACACACCGTTCTCACCAGTGCCAGGGTTTTCATAGGAGGCGGGCAATACCCCCACTTTGTGGGGGGGCCGGTTCAAGCTCTACCAAATTTCCAAACGACTCTTCGCCACCACCCACACCCAGCTTCCCGCCCTATGACGTTCGGACACTTCACTTCGTGGCATGCGGACGACCGTGGCTACTATTCAGGGCCCCGCGGCCGACGACGACGGCGTGCGCGCGCGAAGAAAAAACGAATGTGTCCCGCATGGTATTATTTGACAGGGATGATGGCCCTGGCAGGTGCGCAACCGTTGTTGCAGAAGTTCGAAAAAGTTCCTCGCAAAAGCCCGTTTGACAGAAATGTTTAAAAAGTGTTGGGTTTCCTACGAATCCGCAAGAGCGCGCGGGATGAAAGTTTGACAATTTTTTGTTTAAAAACCATTGGTTTTTTGATGTTTTTATGTTAAAATCGCTACGAAAACTAAGGTTTTGGAAGGATTTCGTCTTGCGCGCGCGAATGTCCACTTTACGATAACTTGTTGCACATGTGATACCCCCCCCGCCCGCCGAAGACAGAGGACGGAGGGTGGGGTGAGAGAGGTCGAAGCTCGAAGCTCCTCTTTTCCTCAGTGCGCCTGGATCGGGGCGCCGGCGTCGCTCGCGACTGGCACGCCCGCACGCCCGCCCCCTCGGAAGTGAACGCACCCCTCACAACATCACACAACTCACCCCTCTCGGCGTTACCGCGCCGTGCTGCACGCCTGAGCGCCTCCACGTGGGCCAAAAGGCCACACCTGGAGAGGTGGGGGTCGTCCACGCATTCGAAGGGCCTGGGAGGGTGGGGTCAATAAGAATGAGCACCAGTTTGGCCACTGAGCCAAAGGCCACGGAACAGCATGAGCACAGTGGCAGCAAAGATGCTATGCAACACAATGCGATGCAACAGCAGAGGGAACCCCCGGCCGGTGACCTCAGGAGGCCGCAAGGGGGCCCCAGAAGGTCACCGACGCAAGCAGTGGGAACCCCCGGCCGGCGACCTCAGGAGGCCGCAAAGGGGCCCCACCCTTGGCAGGGCTCCTGGTCGGGGGCCTTCGGTGACCTGGTCCGCTTGAGGGTTAAAACTGAGGCCTCAGTTTTAACCCTCGGAAGTGGCAACATCGTGCACTACAATCCTGTACGGCCCAACGCCGCCCGACACATGTAACAGTTATCATTTCTTTTACTTGGCACTAAAAGTCACGATAACTTGTTGCACATGTGATACCCCCCCCGCCCGCCGAAGACAGAGGACGGAGGGTGGGGTGAGAGAGGTCGAAGCTCGAAGCTCCTCTTTTCCTCAGTGCGCCTGGATCGGGGCGCCGGCGTCGCTCGCGACTGGCACGCCCGCCCTGGCCGCGACCCGACCCAGCGTACGTTCCAAAACTCGGCCCCAAAATGAAGCACACTGTCCCCCGCCCTGCCCAAGAGAGCCAGGACGGCGAGACGTCAAGCACGAGCACCGGGAGCCTCGTCCTCGGTCTCGCCTCGACCCGCCTCGGCATCGTCCGACGGCGGCCTGTCCGACCCAGAACCGGAATCGGATGACTGCGAGGACGAGCTGCCTTCGCCACGCTCGCCGCCGGCGCCGGCTGCAGCGCAGTCCACCGGCCAGCCACGCGAGGCCGCGAGCCGGACGCACTTCCTGCAGGCGTCATGCAAGTCAGCGCGCCCCTCATGGAAGGTGAGGGCCGACTGTGGGAGACCTCCGAAATGCCAGCCGCACAGCGAGCTCCGCTCGCGGGGCACTCTCGACTCGCACGCGCGGGCCCTCGCGACATGTGTCTTGCCGAGAGCGTAGGAGACGAGGCGTAACCTCTCCTCCCTCTCCCGCATCCTCTCCTCCACGAGGCGCCCGACCAACTCCTCGAGGCCGATCGGGCCAGCTGCGCCGCCCTGGCGCTCCTCCTCCCCTTCGCGCGCCAGCGGGGCATCGCGCGCCCCGGCCGCGGCCATCGTCGCAGGCCCCGGCTCCACGTTGGCATCGCTTCGGGCCGCCCGAAGCGCCAGAGACCGTGCCTGCGGGGCCCGCGACCGCGCGTCCTCGACGTAGCGCTTGACGGCGTCGGAGCCCCATCGGCCGAACCACTCGACCAGCCACTGCTCGACGCCTGCCGCGGCGAGCAGCTGCGCGCCCATGCGCCGCAAGGAGTGGCCGTTCACCTGTCCAGCGCCCTCCGGCACAAGCAGCGCGCGCATGGTCGCGACCGCGGCCCTCTTGACGACCGCGTAGCCGGCGGCGTCCGCGAACAATGGGTCGCAAGGCTCCGCCTGGTCAGCCCGTCGCTTCTGGAGCTGGGCTCGGACGACGCACACTGGGCAGATGGCTTGCCACTCCGGCCTGCACTGGCAGATGCACGAGTGCACCCGGGTGCATCCGCAGCCCTGGATATCCTTCTTCGTGACGCCCAGGTCCACGGCAACTGAGTCCGTCTCCTCCAGGAAGCGGACGCGCTCGATTGTGAGGAGGGCCACCTCGATCTCCCGCAGCATCCACCAAGTGCCCACAGTGATGAAGCGACCGGGCTCGGTCGGACCGCCCTGGGCGTGCGCTCGCTTCACATGGGCAGCCACCAGCCACGACTCCAGGGTGAAGACCGCCGCGTGCGTCGGCGGCCCGAGGCCCCTGATCGACGCACGTCGGCACCCTCTCATCACACCGTGCAGCCTGACCGACCAATCGTAGTCCTCCTCGACGTGCATCTGCTTATACCTCTCCAGATAGCACGCTGTGGACCTGTACCCGGCCGCACGCAGCGCGCCGCCGATCCTGTAAGCCTTCTCTGGCGTAAACGGCAGCAAATCGAAGCCGCCCGCCCTGGCCAGCGAGACGAGGGCCTTCGTGTAGCTGTCCATCACGGGCCTCGTCGTCACCGCCAGGGTGGCTTCCCTGAACTCTGCGGCGGCGGCAGCGGAGCGCTGCGGACATCCGATGACCTGCAGCGCCCCTGCCAAGCAGGCACGCTTGGCTGGCGCCGCTGCCGCCGTCTCATCCCACCTTCGCCTGGCTGGCGCGGGTCCCGGGCCCAAGAGAGCATCCGGTACCCCGCCGCTACTCCTCTCCTCCTCCTCGCGGCCGCGGCGCCCCTGCGCGCCGTCGACCCGCCTCGGCCCCTCGTGCAGCGCGTCGGCGGGAGCGTTGACGACGCGGATCACTCGCGGGAGGCCCCGCTCCAACGAGCCTGCGCCCTTGTCGCGCCCAGGCGGGGAGGCATCTCCGATAGCTCGCCTGGCGGGACCTCCGGCGCGCCTCCGCTCAAGGCGCCGAGCGTGGCTCGTCGCGGCACCGTCGCCCGCCAGCAGCCTTGTCCAGCACCGTCCGCGTGAGGGCCATGGAGCGCCACCACGACCCGTCGCGCGCGGCCACGGGAGTCCGCGTGCACCCAGCCTGCCGCAAGACCTCGGGGAGCGCGAAGCGCCCGCCCGGCTCGAAGGCCCTCGACAGTGCGTCCGCGACGTCGTTGAGCTCGCCCGGCACGTGCTCCAGCACGTCGATGCCGTACCGACTCTGCGCCACGTCGAGGGCGATCTCCCTGGCGATCTTGTTGATGGCGGGCGTTGGACTGGCCATCTTACCAAGGGCCCCGAGCGCCGCCATGGAGTCGCTCTTGACTCGAACGCCAGTCCGGTGCTGCGCCCACCTGGGAAGCCAAGTCCGCGCCGCGACCGCAATGGCCAGCGCTTCCAGGACCGCCTGGGCCTTGCACGAACCCTTCTCGACCCCCAGCTCCTCGACGTCCGCCGGGCCGACCTCGTCGAAAAGGTAAGCGCGAGCGGCCCCGTCGACCCATAGGACCGCCCCCAGGCCCCACGGGGAAACATCGCAGACGATCTCGATGGACGGCTGCCGGAACCACTCCCTGACGTCGACCGTCCGACCAGGATCACCACCCGTGACAACGCCCTCAAGGAAGGCATGCAACCACGCCAACGCGACAATGATGCGCGAGGTCTGCGCAGCTGGCTGGGGGTCCCTGCCGATCCAGGGGATCCCCGAATCCCCCTTGGACGCGGCATTGAGGTCGGCCAGCGTGGCCCACAGGCTGTCGATGAAAGAGCGCATCGTCGGCACCAGACCTGTCGCCCACGACGCCCTCCCCGCGATGCGCCGCAGCTCCGACCGCGTAATGAGCGGCCGCCTCGTCGCTTGCTCGATCTCCGCCTTGAACTCCTGCGCGAAAGCCTGCGCCAGCACCGCCTGCACGACGTACCGCGAGACGAGGCGGTATTCCACGCCGCACCACTCGACCCGCCTCCCCCGCGAGACCTTGGCCCAAGAAAGCCGCAGTCCCAGAAGGATGGGCCAGAGGAGGAACTTGGCGAACCGCCGCCTCCGCGTCTCGGCCGTGCCGACGGCGAGCACCAGGGGGTCGTCGACGTAGCACTCGCCCAGGAGATGCTCCGGCTCGAAGATCGACTGCGCACCGCGCATGACGTACGCCGCCGCGCGGCCCCAGAGCAGCGGGCTCGCCTCGCCGCCGAAGACCACCGTACGAAACACCACGTACTCGCCGTCAAAGACCTTCGCCACGCCATACGGGAGCTCGTCTGCATGGACTGGCAGCGTGTGAAAGGCGTCCTTGAAATCCAACGCCATCGCCTCGACCTCCGCGTCCTCCGCGGCGTGGCGCAGAAGGTGCATGGCATTGCTGAGGATGTCCTTCGGGCGCGGAAGCACAATCCTCTCGTCGACCTGCACGCACCTGTTGACGCCCGATCTGCGGAGGTCGATGATGATCCTGGCCTTCTTCGTGCCGTCCTTCCGGTCCTTGACGATGCAAGCGAGCCTGGACGCCGCAACCGGGCCGTAAGTGCCGACGACCTGCTTCCAGGACTTGAACCTGACCGCGAAACCCTCCTTGATGATCCTCTCGATCTCGGGCTCCGCGTGCACCCTGGCCTCCTCGAAGCTCTTGTAGTTGCCGTGCGCCTCCAGCAACGATAGCACCTCATGCGCCTGCGTGCGCTCCTTCGCGGCCGGGCCGAGTTGGGGAAAGATCCCGCAGCTCGGCACCGGTCTGGCCACGCCGATGGGGGCGCCGTCCCGAAGCCAATCTCCAAGGTGCACCTCCGGGTCCTGCGAGGCAGCCACGTGCGCCTCGACGATGTCCCGCTTCCAGGGCGTCCGCTTATGCGCCTTGGCCTCCTTCGCGCCGAGGGCGCGACGCAAGTCCTCCCGCGCCGCGCGAAGGCGCGGATCCCGGACCAGCTCCTGAGCGCGCTCGCCGCCGTCGGGGAGGTCGAGGAAATCGGGATGCTGGTCCAAGAACTCGTCGAGGAAGGCCCCGATCTTCCGACCGGTCTCCGCGAGCATCGGGAGCTTCTTGACGGCCTTCCACGGCGCCCGGAGCCCGCCGATGCACGCCTCGTTCTCTTCTGCCCGCCGCGCCGCCCGGGAGCCAGCCGTCGGGTTGGCAAGCGACGTGCCCGCTGGTGCCTTTGGGGGTGATCGTCCGCCTGCGTCTTGCGCGGCTCGACCCCGCCCAGACGCCTCGGCCTCCTGGCGCACCCCGGCCAGGCGCAACCGGTCCTTCCGCTGGCGGATGACCTCCTGCAAGCGGTCGCGCTTCGCGCGGAGGTCGTCGATCCGCGCGGCCCGACCGGCAGCTGAGCGCGAGCGGGCTCGAGGGCGGGTGCCCCGCGACTGGTCCGCATGCTTCTCCACTCGGGGAGGGCTGCCTCCAGAGGCGCCGGCAAGAACCGAACGCCCCCGGTGCGGCAGCGGGTCGTGCCTGTGCTCTCGGTGACCCTGGCCGGGTGCGCCCTCTGGTGAGGCGGAGCGTTGCCTGCCGCCCCTGCCGCGCGCTCCCTGATCGGACCGAGGGCGGAAGCATCGCTGCGTCTTTGTCCGATCCCTGACCCGGGAAGCCTCGCCCGCGGAGGCGTCAGCAAGGACAGGACGCCCACGGCTCGGCGGGGAGCCGTTCCCTCTTCCGCCGTGCTTCCTCCTCCGGCGGCTCTCCAGGGAGGGAGAGCGACGCCTGCCGCTCCTCGCTCTCTCCTGCAAGCGGCTCCTGCTCCTGGTGCCTCCTCCTTGCCTCCAGTGTGTGGGGGGGCGTTGCACCGACTCCGCGGCGCCGGATGATCCCGGGGCGGCGCCTGCATCGGCGGGCGCCGAGGCATCGCCCGCGCAGCCGAAAATCTGCCGAAGGCGGGTGCCCAACTGACGCACCGACGCGCCGCCGCCCTCGTCGAGCAGTTCTGTCTTCCGCATCTTCCCCAGCGGGTCCGCTGGCCGTTCGCTCGACTCTGGACGGCCGCGCTCGCCTGCCTGGGGAGATAGTCAACGGGGCGGCGACCACCCGTCAGGCTTCTGGCGGCACTCGATGGATCTGTGCTTTGGGGACCTGCACCACTCGCAGGCGTGCACCCTGCCGTTGGCGCACACCTCGCTGCACCCATTGGCGTTGTGGTTCCACGCCCAGCAAAGCGGCTTGCCTCTCTCGTCCCCACGCCACCTGCCGTCCGGATGCTTCGCGTTGCCTTTGCCGCCGCCCGCGGCGCCACGGCCCCCGCCGCGTCCTCCGCTGCGACCGCGGCCGCTGCCTCCAAACTGGCTGGAGTCCGAGGCTGCGCGGTCCTGGCTCCCCCAGGCGCGCTTCGCACCGCGCTTGCCGCCGCCGTTGCCGCCTGTGCCGCCGCCTCCACCTCCTCCCGAGCCTCCGCCTGGGCCTCCGCTGGGGCCTCCGCCAGGGCCGGGATGCCCAGTGCCGTCGTCGATGAGCTGCTGCCTGGTCCTGAGGTGGGTGACCCAGAGCGTCGCCTTGCGCCCCAGCTCCTCATCCCAGAAATCGGAGTCGGCAGCGGCGGCCTTGAAGCAGTAGTCCCACGGCATCTTCGGGTCGAAGGCGTGCGGCGCCCCCGAAACCTGCGCAGCCGCGTACTCTTCCTCGGCGCGCCTCCTGATGCGCTCCATGCGCTCGGATCGCATCCGCTGATCCGCCAGCGCGACCAACCACCAACAGACCTCGCCGTAGGTGTTGTTGAACTTGGAGATCTTGTTCTGGTACAGCTGGAGCCTCGTGGTCGTGGCGGCCCCGAGCGCACGCATGCCGACCGAGAAAACTCGGAACGCAGGCAGCCACTCCGCGAACGTCGGCGGCCCTGGCACCTCGTAAGGCCTGTAGTCGCCGGCCGGCGTGATGTGATGCACGACCAGCTTGAGGGTGCGCGCGAACCGCTGGCCGTACGGCCGCCACACCCCGAAGTCGGGGCAGGGGCACGCGCCCGTCTGGATGCGATGCTCCAAGGCCGCCAGCTGGTCCCCAGTGACGTCCTCGTCTGGCTCGGGGTCCTCGTCGTCGTTGGCCGCCTTGAAGGCCGCCATGACCGTTCGCGTCCGTTGGGCCGACCAGGGGGCGATCTCGGAGTCGTCCGCCTGGTCGAAGATGGTCGACATCTTGACCTTCCTGATGGAGCTCGCATTGACGACCTCCGGGGGCCCAAGAGGGTTCCCCGGCGCCGCCACTCCGCCGCCGCCCCCAGAAGGGGAGCCCTCGCCTTCTTCGTCGGCAGGTAGTCCGAGGCGCAGCCGGCAGACGCGACGAAACCCCCGCGCATGCCCCAACTCGACGCCACGGAGAGGACGGGGCGGTGGGGGGTCCCCGCCTTCAGGGGTGGCATCCTGCACCCGGGCGGCCGCCACGCCGGCGATCCAAGCATGAGGAGGAATGAGGACGACCTCGCGGATCTGCGCAACCTCCCCGAGCTCGGACTGCAAAGCCGCCCACACAGTGGGCTGGAGACCGACCCAGTTCTGGATGTCCTGGAGGTTGTTCAACCCCCGGAGCTCGCTGGCGGACGGGTCAACCATGGCCCGGCCCCGCCTGCGGGCCCAAAGCAGCGCGGCGCCCGCGCTGCAGCCGCGCGCGGGGTGCGCGCACGAGATTGAGAAATCACACGGTCAATAAGAATGAGCACCAGTTTGGCCACTTGAGCCAAAATGGCCACGGAACAGCATGAGCACAGTGGCAGCAAAGATGCTATGCAACACAATGCGATGCAACAGCAGAGGGAACCCCCGGCCGGTGACCTCAGGAGGCCGCAAGGGGGCCCCAGAAGGTCACCGACGCAAGCAGTGGGAACCCCCGGCCGGCGACCTCAGGAGGCCGCAAAGGGGCCCCACCCTTGGCAGGGCTCCTGGTCGGGGGCCTTCGGTGACCTGGTCCGCTTGAGGGTTAAAACTGAGGCCTCAGTTTTAACCCTCGGAAAAGGCAACATCGTGCACTACAATCCTGTACGGCCCAACGCCGCCCGACACATGTAACAGTTATCATTTCTTTTACTTGGCACTAAAAGTCACCTTATTTTTTGCAAGGGATTCTTGAAATGTGGTTATGTTAGAACAAGAAATGTCATTTTATAGTGCTTTTTGCAAGGGAAAGCGGGGGGGAACAAAACAACCGGATCTGGATCACATCGTTTTGCCTGAGACTTCCTCACGAAAATGATGAAAATGTGGCTGCGGCCTAGGCGCGGCGGGGGGGGCGCGCACCAGGGGTCCCAACAATAATTATTCTTTAGAATTAATAATGTTCAACAACAACAACAACAACATCAACAACACCAACAACAACAATAACACCAACAACAACAACCACAACAAATACAACAACAACATCAGCAACAACAACAACAGCAACAACAACAACAGCAACAGCAACAACAACAACAATAATAACAACGAAACAAACAGAACCCTCACCACGGATTCTCAATTCAGCCACGCACCCAAGGACAATGAATGACCATTCGGCCCCCTCGCTCTGATAACGGTCTCACGGCTGGATGGCGGGTCCTTTTCAAAAGATGGCTCTCGCCTCAGCGCCGCGCGCAGTCGTCGTAAAAGTGAAAGGCCGTTTCAAGGATGGAAGGCAGGTGGCGTTCAAAATGTGGCTCTAGACACAGCGCCGCGCACATTCGCCTTTAAAGTTTGCAACAGCTTCAAAGATGGAGGACGGCTACTTTCGCAAAGGTGGCTCCCGCCTTAATGCCACGCACATTCGTCTTAACAGTGCGCAACAGCCTCAAGGATAGAGGGCGGTTTCTTCTCAAAATACTGCGCTCTCTCATTCTCTCTCTCTCTCTCTTTGTTGTTCCTCTCTCTCTCTCTCACTCCCTAGCCACGCAAACATTCGTCTCGAAAGTTTGCGACTCTGTTAAGGACTCCTCTGGTTGAGGCCCCTGGGTTGGTGTTCTGACACTACTTTGGATTGTCAGGACGCATCCGTGATTCGCGGTGCTGAAGTCCCAGGGACAGCGGTCTGGCTCGACTTACGAGCCTCAGGCTGCAGAAGTCAGACGTCCCAGGAATTGCGCTTCTGCACGATCGAGGACTCTCAGACGGTTGCTTTCCAATGGCGCACCTGCTGCAATGAGAATAAGCTCATGCAGGGACCTACGAAGAAGGGAGCTTGGATGGCAGGATGATTGCAATACTGTCGATGCGTCTTGGGTTTACAATGGTCCTCCTCCTCTTGCGCATCCTTAGGTTAATATTTTTGGGGGCCCATTCTAACATAGACCGACTCGGTGTAATAGCCTCTAGTGGCCTTTAGCGGCCTTCAGTGGCTTTTGGTCGCCTTTTTGCAGCCCTTTGCTGCTTCTAGCGGCCTTTAGCAGCCTCTGGTGGCCTTCAGCGGCCTTGCGGTAGGATTCTACAAAAGCATCGAAGTGTGCTATGCACCTTAAAATGAGCTTGCCAAAACACCTGCGTACGGCAGATCTGTGTCGTGTCGACCCCGGCGTTGGTTCCTGACCCCGCGGGGACCCTTCAACCCTGAACGATCGGCTGCTCCCACAACGTCCGATCGTCCAACGTCGACCGACTCTGGGCGGCGGACGGCGCTCAGCGTGGAGCGCCGGCGGCGGGTCGCCGCCCGTCGACACGACGCGAACCTGCCGCAGGCACCCTCCTCTCCCGGCCCTGCGCCCCCCCCCGGAGGGCACGGCCCTGCGCCCCCGCCTGGGTCGCGGCGCCGTATGAGCGGGCCGCGGCCGCGCGGGCCGCCGCGGGGGCTCCGCCGCGGCTCCTCGGGGGGGGGGGGGGGGGTCCCGCAGGGCGCGGACCGGCCGCGGGCCCCGCCGCGCACTGCTGCGCGGTGCCTCCGAGAGCACGCGTGCCGAGGGTGCCGAGCACGCGTGCCGCGGGAGGCTCTCCGGACTCGAGGTGCTCTCCAGCAGCTGCGCCTGGCCGAGAGCATTCCCGGGGTCGCCGGGATCGGAGACCCGAGCTGTGGCCCCGCAGCCAAACTGGGCGTCACACCGGAGGGGGAAGCGAGAAGGGCATGCCTTCGCAGAAGGCGACGGGGCTGCTCAGAAGCCCTCCAGCCTTCTGAGCCGTCTGTGGTGCAACAGGCCTTCCGAGACCTCTGAGAAGGCCCGCCCCCTCGGCCTTCCTCCCTTGGCGCGCCGCTAATGGTATGCTTCTGCTAAACTCTCGCAATATCCTGGGGGCTCAAATCATGTGCTTTCAAATTACCTAACAACTTTTGCTGATAGGTTTCTAGTGGTCTCAGCAGCAGATGACTCCACAGGGTGGTCGGGGCGGGACCCGGACAGGCTGCCGCCGCGCTGCCGCCGAAGCCGAAATCGCTTCGGACATCCTCGCAAAATCGCTCTTGGTGCTCCCAGAACTCCATTCCCGGCGTACATTTTGGATGCCCGGAGCCAACTGTAGGCCACTTCGTGCTCTTCGACTTCCCAGAACTCCATTCCCGGGCCACATTTTGGATGCCCGGAGCCAACTGTAGGCCACTTCGTGCTCTTCGATTTCCCAGAACTCCATTCCCGGGCCACATTTTGGATGCCCGGAGCCAACTGTAGGCCACTTCGTGCTCTTCAAGTTCCCAGAACTCCATTCCTGGGCATGATTTTGAATGCCCGGAGCCAACTGTAGGCCACTTCGTGTTCTTCGAGTTCCCAGAACTCCATTCCTGGGCCACATTTTGAATGCTGAGGCAGGCTGATGCTGAGGCAGGCTGAGGCTGAGGCAGGCTGAGGCTGAGGCCGAGGCTGAAGGCAGACTGAGGCTGAGGCTGAAGCTGAGGCTGAGGCTGAGGCTGAGGCTGAGGCTGAAGCAGGCTGAGGCTGAGGCTGAGGCTGAGGCTGAGGCTGAGGCTGAGGCTGAGGCTGAGGCAGGCTGAGGCTGAGGCTGAAGCAGGCTGAGGCTGAGGCTGAGGCTGAGGCTGAGGCTGAGGCTGAGGCTGAGGCTGAGGCTGAGGCAGGCTGAGGCTGAGGCTGAGGCTGAGGCTGAGGCTGAGGCTGAGGCTGAGGCTGTGACTGCGACTGCCGTTGCCGCTGCGACTGTCATCGCGAATGCGACTACGACTGCGAGAACAGCAGAATTCTACAACTGGATTTTCATCTGAATCTTAAGGGGAATGCTTTCAGATATGCTTCTACACATCGCTGTTAGGTTGCTTTGCCGGGATAATTAAGCCCTACGTGTTGCTGGAGGCGTCTTAACATTGATTACAACGTACGCTTGGACTAATGTGCACGAATACGATACGCGAAGAGATTATTACACAGATTTGGCAGTATTTGCTGACAAATGCCGGTCCCATGGTCCAACAATTATACTTGGTGATTTCAACGCCCGGCTTCTAGAGCAATATGCTGGCGAAGAAGACGTTATAGGAGAACATGTTTTCCGTAATCCCTTCTCGGCGTGGAGCCCAACCTCCAACCGTGAATTGCTAGTGGAATTATGTCATACTCTTGACGCGTGTGTTGCTAATACATACTTCAAGCACGCAGACGAGCACACAGTCACTTACCACGATATCGGCATAGAGCCGTCCAGTGCCATCGTGTCCGGTAACTTCGAGCAGCTGGACCACATAATTGTGGCTAAAAATTGGATGCATTGTATTTATGACATATGGAGCAGTCGCGATCATCATCTCCAGTCTCACCATTTCATCAAAGTCGTGGAACTGAACATCAACATACCGAAGACGAGCCGCACGCAAAAGAAGCCGATGTTCGATACGAAGGCGCTGCAAGACGAAAGCGTGCAACGTCAATACATTTCGCACTTTGTGGGGGAATGGCAGAAGCAACCGGCGCAGACTTCGCTTGACGAGCACGCTGCTGCGGTATCTAGGTGCATGTTGGAATCTGCCGCCGCTTGTATCCCAGCACAGCAAGCATCACGCCTGCGACCTTGGATCTCGGACCGTACTCTCCACCTGATCGACGAGAGGAACACGGCACGTCAAAGAGGGATGGCAATCAGCACGACGCCGGAGAGACAATTGAACAGAATGATCCGGCAATCGGCCAAGGCAGACAAAAATCGATGGCTCACAGAGGGCATCGAGAGCAATGGGTGGGACATGATCAAAAGCTTACGGAAAGGACGTGCGCACAAATGCGGACGACTCCGTGACGCAGATGGCCGCCTAGTAGACTCCTCTGAACGGGCTGACACTATGGCAGATTATCTTGAACAAGTTCAATGGCGACCGCCTCCTGGCGGATCTCATTTCGCCGACTTCAATGCCGAAGGGGGGCATTTACCCATAGAGCTTGGTCCCATCACGGCTGAAGAGGTAAAGCGGGCAGTTAAACATTTACGCATTCAGCGAGCAGCGGGAACAGATGGAGTGCCACCGGAATTATGGCGAGCACTTTGGGATGACGACGCGGCGTTGGACATCTTAACGGCTTTGTGCAGCGCGTGCTGGGAGAAGAAGGACATCCCGCAAGAATGGCGAGAATCCTCAGTTGTCACCATCTTCAAAAAGGGGGACACTTCCTTGCCTTCCAACTACCGGCCTATCTCACTACTTACAGTTGGATATAAAGTACTCGCCAGCACATTGTTACACAGGCTCAAACAAGGAGGATGCGAAAAGGCAATGCGCGAATCCCAATACGGCTTCAGGCCCAAACGCGGCACCAGCGAGGCTTTGTTCTTGGCTCGCAGGCTGATCGACGCAACACTCGAAGACAAAGAGGGCAAGCTGCTCCTTCTACTGCTGGACTGGAGCAAGGCCTTTGACCGGATCCACCCAGAAGGTCTTGTTCATGCTTTACGAGAATTTCGCATTCCGCCGGCGATGATCGACATGATCAAAGGCATATACAAGACACGGAAGTTTGTAGTGCAAGATGGGGGCACAACGACGTCGCAGAGGACACAAGCAGCTGGTATCGCGCAAGGCTGCCCTTTATCACCTTACTTGTTTATCATTGTCATGTCTGTACTTTTGCAACATGTTGACGAACGCATGGATTCGACATTACCGCGCAGGCCGACACGCCATTATCTTATTACCAGAGATGTCCTGTACGCTGACGACACAATGCTCGTAGCCCGGGAACCAGACGAACTTCAAGCACATCTGGACGCGGTCGTGGCTGTGGGGGCGAAGTACGGCTTGGAACTAAATGCCGGGAAAACGGTATTACTCAAAATACGGGCGGAAGGGACCATTTACGGGCCAGACGGCGAAGAAATCAAACGTAAGGATCATGCTGTGTATTTGGGCGGACTGATCAGCACCGATGGCAAGCCTCGGGCGGAACTTACGCGGCGCCTTGGGGAAGCAAAAGGGATTTTCCATAATTTGTCAAGAGTCTGGAGTCATGCCAATCTCAGCAGAACGCGCAAGACGAGGGTTCTGGAAACATGCGTGTTCTCGAAACTGTTGTATGGGTTGGAATCTTGTATGCTTTTACAAGCAGACAGAGACAGGGTCGATGGCTTCCAGGCGAGGTGCTTACGGTCAGTTCACAAAATCCTACCTTCTTTTGTGTCGCGCGTGAGCAACGCAGAAGTTCGGGAGCTTGCGAAGGTCCGGCCTTTATCAGCATCCTTACTTGAACGGCAGCTTAAACTGTATGGTAAACTTGCCCGGTGCGGCCCCAGAAGCTTACCGAGAGCTATGGTGTTCGAGTGCGGCGAAGGCTCTGACGTCCTACCTCGGAGATGGATGGCGCCGCGGTGTCGAGGGCGCCCTCGTGTGCAGTGGACGAACTACATGCACGCAAAGGCTCTCGTAGTGGCAGGTGGCAGCACTGATGCATTGCAAGCTCTTCTGGTAAGTACATCACAGTGGAATGAGGCAGTAGAGCGACATTGTGCACAATAGTATGACATTCTTGTGTCCTCGTCGTCTTCCCCCCCTCCCCTTCTCCCCTCCCCCTTCTCCCCTCTCTCCCCCCCCCGCGTTGCATGTTGCTTCCCGAGCAGCGGGTCACCAGTACAACGTCTTCTGGTGATTGCACACCTCTCGCCCTGCATGCCGCATACTTTTTCGCTAGTTTTTCCCGCATGTGTGAGTTCGTAGTTCTGCTGTGCCAATGCGCCGTCTAGGTGCGGCTTGTTCGTACGGCCTGCGAGCTGAAGCCATGTACTGGACTGGGAGCTGAACGCGTATGCTCTTACACAGCATCCTACGGCCTGGAAGCTTAAGCCATGTGCTTTACATCGGAACACATGGCCAGGGAGCTACGGGCGACAAAAAGCTCATGTGTCCAGGAGTCCAGAAAGTCCGTGCCTCGCAAAGGAAAAAGTCAATTCATTGTGTAAAACTTGCTTGCTCGGGTCTCCCAGGCCTTCCCGCGGGGGGGGGCTGCATCCAGGGGGCTCAGAACGCGACAATTACGAGGATCTGGACTGTGGTCGTGGCCTGGGATCTGAAATCATGCATGTTCACATTGGGCCATATGGCTCTGGAGCTGAAGCCATGTGCGTTTTACAATGCGTTGCTTTACGTTGGATCCGATGGACTGGGAACTGGAACCATGTGATACACCGCATCAACTGGCCAGGGAGCTCACACCATGTGATTTGCATCGGAACCTATCGACTGGGAGCTACCGGCGACAAGAAAAACTCACGTGTCAAGGAATCCATGCAATGCATGCCTCGCAAAAAACTCCGCATACGAAATGTGATTGCTTGGGCTTCCGCGGTCTTTCCGTGGGGGGGAGAGGGTCTGCATCCCGGAAGAGCGACACTTACTAGGATCTGGGCTGGCGCGGTGACTTGGGAGCTGACACCGTGCGTTTTCACATTGGACCGAAAGGCCTTGGAGCTGAAATTGAACCATATGGACTGGGAGCTGAAACCATATGTTCTCATACAATATCATATGGCCTTTGAGCCCAAACCATGCGAATTGTATCGGAACCTATGGCCTGGGAGCTGTATACATGCAACTTGTTTGACGGATCCTATGGTCTGCGAACCGCCATCACTTACTTCCACATGGTATCCTATGGCCTAGGAGCTACAAAACCATGTGTTTGCACGGGAGCCTGGGAGCTAAAAAACATTTGCTTCGACATTGAATCCTGCGGCCCTGAGAGCTAGAACAGATCGTCTGTTGCACCTGAAACATGCTCTTTACCACAGAACCCGATTGCCGAAAGAAAATACATTCAGGTTCCCCCATGGCTCCTTTCAAAAGTCGGGCATTGGCCACCCAATGGCACGGTTGTGCTGTGTGTTGCCGGAGCGTGAACTGCAAAAAACACGACACACACAAGACAGCTCGCCGCTTGGGCCCCACCATCACCCCAAACGGCTAGCAAAAGTCTGGCGTAACTCCGCAGAGATTGCCAGGCGGTGCGCAAGGGGTTGCGCCACCCCATGGGTGGCGCTAATCGTGGGGTGCTCCATCGGTTTCGCGATCCATGGGCTGCGACGAGTGTTGCGCCCCATGGGTTGCGCCAGTCATGGGTTGCGTCAAAGGTTGCACCATGTGTTGCGCCATCGGTTGCGACGTAGCCCGCGCCATGGGCAATGGGTCCATGCGTGGTGTGCGCCATCAGTTGCGCCGAGGGTTGCGCACTCGGCGGCCAAACATAATATGACCTGCTGATGGTTGGTTGCAAAATGAAAACACACACTAGCGGCCAAACATGAAACGGCCTGCTATTGGTTGCGCAAGAGGCAATAGGTTGCGCAGGCGACGGCCGAGAATCAAGCGGCCTGTTTTGGCCTGCGCAACAGGTTGCGCATGCGACGGCCGAACATGGAGCAGCCTGCTATTGCTGGCGCACTCTGTTGCGCATTCGTCGGCCGACAGCAAAAATGGCCTGCTATAGGTTGCGCAATAGGTTGCACACTTGGCGGCCAACCAAAAAAACGGCCCCCTACGGGTTGCGCCACAGGCTGCGCACTTGGCGAAGGAGAATGCATTTGCTCCCTCTGGTTGCGCTAAGGTTGCGCATCCGGCTGCCAAAACCAAAACTGCCTGTTATCAGTCAAGCCATGTGTCGCTCACTGGGCGACCGAAACCAAAACGGCCTGCCGCCAGGCGCCACCGGTCAGCCAGCAGCCAGTAAGTCGGCTGGTCAGTTTGCCAGCTTGCACGTCTGTGAGTTCATCGTTTGGTGATGATAGAACGAGCCCAGATGATCGCATCTCCCGTCCTGCATCGCGATAACCCCAGCTCTGACGCCGTCCCTTCGTTTTCCGAGCATACAAGTACCATTCGTCTTCTTGGATGGGTTGTAGAACTTGGCCATAATCTCGTTGCTCTTCGGTCAACTTACAGGGAGCGGAAAGACCCGCAGGATGTGGTCAGGCATGGACGGTGAGCATGGCAGTTCATCGATTGCCCCTTTCCCTTCAAAGTCTGGCAAAATTGCTGAGCACGCTCGTCGTAACTCTCCTGGCCGCACGGGGACACGTCGTGAGCAGATAGGCCAAACAACGTACCGACGACAACCTACTCTCTGCGGAATGCCTCCCGTGCTGGCGCGGCCAAACGCGGTCACATCATCCCAGCCTCCCGGCACGCCGCATGCTGCAGGTGTCGGCATCGGTGGGGTGTGCCCTGCGCGCTCGCGATGAGATCCTTCCAAGCATCGGTACTCATCCACAGACTGCGCAAGTCATTACTCGGCAAGTCTGTCCCCAACATTCTGGTGCGAGCCATCTGCAACCCCCTCGCCATTGCATGCTCAGCATTGGCAACACCAAGGAACACACCATGGAATACGAGCAGTGGGCTCGCATCATGATATGATATAACATGAAACTGTATGATGTGATATGATATGATATGAAATGATATGATATGATGATGGTGATGACGATGATGTTGATTATTATGATGATGTCGGTGATGAGGTTGATGATGATGATGATGATGATGATGATGATGTGCCTCGCACGTGTTATCAACTTGCGCGCATTCCGCTGCACCAATTCGCAACTGTTTGAGCTAAACACAAGTACGGAGGAGGATGAGCAGGGCCCTCACATGAGAAACAAAAGGAGTACGGTCGGGAACTTTATGCTTCACGTGCCGCGGCGGCGGCCTCGGCGACACGCTATACCCTGCAAGCGGATAGCGCGTCGCTTCGCTCCGCTGGGCGTGAGGGGGGAAACTGCTTGGGACGCTGACGCCTGGAAGCGGGGACGCGGATAGAGTGTCGCGCTGCACCGTGGTGGGCCAGAACCGGCAGCGCGACACGCAAATCCCACCAGCCCTGTGGGCGTCGGTGGTTTAGGGAGTTTCCCCTTCCGCCCCTCCTTCTTCCCTTTCGGGGAGGGGTTTATCACTGTTCCCTATTAATAAACACCCCCTCCCCCAGGCGACTGGGGGCCAACCAAGGTCCATGACGACACCCCCCCACCATCCCTTGTAAAAAGCAATGCAAACCACACTCTGCCTCCAAATTCGGAACATGCGCAGCCAACCCGATGCGGCCCCCCCCACCATCCCTGTCAAAAACCAAGACATAGTAAGTACACTTGGCGGCGGCGGCGGCGGCTGCGGCGGCTGCGGCGGCGGCGGCAGCTGCGGCGGCTGCGGCGGCGGCGGCGGCGGCGGTGGCGGTGGCGGCGGCGGCAGCGCCTGCAGCGGCGGCGGCGGTTTGGCAGCGGGGGGCGGCGGCGGCGGCGGCGGCGGCGGCAGCGGCGGCGGCGGCGGCAGGCGGCGGCGGCGGCGGCGGCGGGGGAGGCGGCGGCGGCGGCGGATTGGCCCCCAATAGCTGCCCATCCAAAGACGACTGCTGAATATGCTCAGGCTCGGGCCATACTCGGGTGCTACGTGTGTGTTGGGAGGGCGGGCGGGAGTGAGCGAGATGGCTTGCGGGCGGGGAGTAGGTCTTGACCCCTCCCCCTACCCCCTCCCCATTGACCTGGAGAGGAGGTTTCGCGAGGTGTCGGAGCATCCAAAACGGCCTCGGCGAGGAAACCGAAATCAATGGTTTTACTAGGGTTTGGTCCCATTTTGGCCTCCTGATGGGGGGGACCCTGATCAGTGCCCCCCCCCTCCTGTGATCGATCTTACCCAAGATGGCCCAAAGATGCCCCCCAAGGGTGCCCCAAGAGGGCCCCAAGAGGGCCCCAAGAGGTGGCCAGGAAGCCCCAAGAGGCCCCCAGGATACCCCAAAGAGGCTCTCAAGAGACCCCCAAGAGGCCCCAAGAAACCCCCACGGAGGCACCCAAGATGCTCCAAGAGGCCTCGGCGAGAATGCCAAATCATTGATTCTACAATGGTTTTAGCCACATGTTGGCCACTTGGGGGGGCACTGATTAAGATAACTCCAAGAGCGCCTGGGAGAGCCCAATATGACCTCCAAGATGGCTCAAGACATCCCAAGATGTCTCACAATGGCTCCCACGACGCTCCAAGATGCCCCAAGACCGCTCCAAGACGGCTCCCAGTGGCCAAAGAGCCCCCCCAGGAGGCCCAGAAGAGGCCAACACCTGAGGAAATTCTATGTGTTTGGCTGTATCGCCTTTTCGCTTCCGGTGGCCATCCGAGGCCTCAAGATGGCTCCAAGATGGCCCAAGAGGACCCCAAGAAAGGCTCCAGAGAGCACCAAAACGGCCCCAAAAGCGCCCAAGAGCGCCCCAAGAGCGCCGAGGGGCAACGCTAACTAATGCTCGATTCTTGGTTGATCGATGTCCCCCAAGATGGCCCCAAGAGCACTCCCAAGGCTCCCAAGAACGCTTCAAGAGGGCCCCAAGAGGCGCCCGGGAGGCCCCAACAGGCGCCCAAGAGGCCTCCAAAATGCTCCCAAGAGACCCCCAAGATGCCCCAAGAAGCTCTCCGAGGCACCCAAGACGCTCCAAGAGGCCTCCACGGGGAGACCCTTCCTCTGTGTGCTGCCCAATTCCCTGATCGAGGCAATTCCTCTGGGCATCGTTTCTGGATGGGCTGGTGGGTTTACTTTTTTGGTCGGCGGCTCCCAGGCGAATGTCAGGAAGCGGGTTAACAACGAACGGGGCGCGAACGAAGCTAATTGGCCGCAGTGGCATATGCACATGCGAGGGACAAAATGACCCAAATTAAACGCTAAAGGCCGGCGTAGACGTCCCGGCGGTGGGGACACCACGGCGCGGCGACTGGCGGCGAGTCGGCGACGAGGACGCCCTTGGGCGATAGTCACCAGCAGCTCAACGCGACCGTAGAGTCAAGCCGTGCACCCCGACGGGTGGGGACGAGCGCGGCGACCGGCACAGAGACGGAACTGGAACGGCGGGAAATCGCCTGGCGGCGCCTGCCACCGGCCGCTTTACAAATGGAGGCGGGGCCAGAGCGAGAAAAGGTGCAAGAGTGTACGCCAGTCGGGGCACGCGGCAGCGCCAAGAAAAGAGGGCAGCGAACAGAGAATGGCCTCACTCACCGTGGCTCACTGACGCAGAGGTGTGGCTGAAGCCCGTCCTTCGCATGAGAAAAATGAGCCCCGGTCTGCGCACACGAGGTAGAGCCGAGCCTGTAGTCAGTGCATACATAACGTATCTGACTCTCGCGGTTCGGGGGCACAACGATGCAAGTACTGACGGAGGCTGATGCAGACTGATCTGCTGGGGGTAGGCCACGGACTGCAGAAGGCTGAACCACTCGGTGCAGGGGCACACCCTGGCGAAGCCAGACACCAGGTAACACCGGAGGTATGGCTATCGAACGCACCCGAACTCCACCTGGCACGTAGCCCGCGGAGCTGAGCATGCCTGGCGGTGACCAACTGTAGGCCGTAGCGACTGTAGGGTTGGTGGGTTTACGCGAAGCGTCTAGAATTCAAAGTTCCCGACCGTAGAAAGTGGATGGGGGCCATCCCCACAGCTGGACGCCGACGAAAGGCTGCACAAATAACGGCCCTTGACCCGCACGCACAGGCGAATCCGACACCCCGACGAGGCAGCACCTGAGGGAGCAGGGGATGCCAGGGTGCCTCCCCATTGCCGAATCCCTCGAACCCCTCCCCCGCCTTGTCATCCTCCTCCTACTCCTGCCCCTCTCTTTCCTCCTTCTCCTCCTCCTACCTTGTCTTCCTACTTCTCCACCTCCTGCCTCATCCTGCCTCCTGCCTCCTCCTTAGGGCAGCGGGGACAGCGGGGACCAGGTGGACGAAGCGGGAGCGGCAGCAGGAAGGGCGAGAGGATCCAAGCATCCGACGCCGTGGCGTATTCACGGCGTGGCTTCCAAAGTTTCTGGGCCTCTTCCTATGGACCGGCTGTGCATCCTGAGCCATCTCTTGACGACCACAGGGCCCGGCAGATGGGGGCCCCGCCTGGAGCCAAAGATGGCGACAAAGGACCGTGATCTTCAACGCGGCGCGGGGATGCCAAGGGACCCAGCGGTTCAACGTCCTGATTTGCTCAATAGATACAGGCCCCGCAGACGTCGGGATCCCCTACCCTCTTGCCCCCTCGCGGGGCCGAAACGGGCGGGAAACCTCCGCTTAGAGCTTCTCGACACGCCAGCGGTCGCGGCAGCCGCGGGGCAGCAAGCAGGCAGGCAGGCAGGGGCCCCGTCGGCCCCGCTCCTCCTTGGCGGCGCCGCGGGCCTGGGACTGCCCCATCGCCAGCGCGCGCCCGGGGCGGGCCCGCGCCCAAAGGGAGCGCTGTCCACCTCTCTGCGGCAGGCGGCGGTGGCTGGCGGCCGCGGCTCGCATCCGCCACTGCGAAGTGCGGCCAGCGAGGCTTGCCCGCCTCCGAGCTTGCCAGGGGGCAGGCCGTCGCAGCCGGCTCGGGGCCCCCTGAAATCCTAGCGTCGCGAATTCTCCACGCCGGGCGTGTGCAGGGATACCCGCCGCCCAGCGCATGGTCCACAGTGGCTACCCCCTGGCACGCCTGCATCCAGTAAAATCCCCTCCGCCGAGGCTTGCCTGCAAAAGTCCAGGTTCAATCCCTCGATGGCTGGTCCACGAGATTCGGCCTCTCTACAACCCGAACGACACTTTGAAACCGAGATTGGTCACTTTACAACCAGCTGAGGATCGAATTCTTGGTATTCCTTTGAGAACGACCACTTTACAACCAGAACAGCCACATGTAAAACCAGAGCGACCGCTTCACAACCCAGACGGGACTCTTTGCAACAAGAACGGCCACTTCGCAACCAGCCTTCAATAGCGCCCCCGCGCGCTCTGCAGGGGATCCTGAAGCTTCTTAGCGCCAGAGCTCTCTGCAGAAATTTTGCAGAGGCAGAGGCTTCTGAGCGCCTGAATGTTCTGCAGAAGCTTATGAGCGCCTGAGCGCTCTGCAGAAGCTTCTGAGCGCCTGGGCGCTTTGCAGAAGCTTCTGAGCGTCGGGGCGCTCTGCAAAGGCTTCCGAGCGCCTGAGCGCTCTGAAACCTCTGCCAAGCGAATATACAAATTGGTTGCGAGGCCAAAACGTACGAATTGAAACCCGCATGCATTGGCAAGAAAGTAACCAACGATTTCTCAAGCACTTTCCGCCCCCTGGGTACGCATGCTTCCGCAATTGCGCAAACATGCGTTTTTGCGATTGCCAGACGAGGGGGTGCGAGGATAATCGCGGCCTATGGTGTGACAAGCAACAATTTGAAATCCACATTCGTTGGCTAGAGTCTTACAAACAACTTATTGACAACATTTCTGCCCTCCTGGGCGCGCATGCTTCCGCGAATGCGACAACATGCGGCTGCGTTTTTGGCCAAACGATGAAGCGCGAGGACGGCAGCTGTTTGCGAGGCCAAAAACAACAAACTCGCATACACACGTAGTGGCTCGAATGTAACCATCGACTTCTGGGCTACATTTCTGCTTTCTTGGGCACGCATGCTCGCAATTGCGAAAACATACGGCTTCCATGATTGTGAGACGACGAAGCGCGAGGACAAACATGGCGTATGCCTCAAAAAACGCAACTGGAAATCCACATGTATTGGCTAGAATGTTACCATCGATTTCGTTTCCACAGTTCCGCCCTCCTCGGTACGCAAGCGACCGCGAATGGGAAACCATACGGTGTTGTTAATGTCAAACGGTGGGGCGCGAGGACGAAGTCTGCTGTGCGGCCAAACACACATACTGAAAACCACATGCATCGGCTAGAACTTTACCTATGAGTGATTGGTCACATGTCTGCACTCCTGGGTACGCATGCTTCCGCACTTCCGAAGGCATTATGTTTTTTTGCGATTGCCAGACGATGAGGCGCGATGACAAACATGGTTCCCCATGCAACAACAAGTACCATTTGAAATCCACACGTATTGGCTAAACATTGACACATGATTTCTTGGCCACATTTCCGCTTTCCTGGGCGCGCATGTTTCCGCACAAGCGAACACATGCGGCTGCATCGTTGCCTGACGATGAGGCGCGAGGGCAAACCATGTCTATGACGCAGACAATATGAAATCCACGCGCATTGGCTAGAATTGCACCAGCGACTTCTTGGCCACATTCCCGCTATCCTTGGAGCGCGCGTGCTCCTCTGCGTCTTTTTTTTTCCGGCAAACGCTTACTGTCCTCTATTCCCAAAAGGACCATGAGTTTCAGGCAGAGGTTATGAGGCCCCAGAAAAGGGTGTAGATTCAGGGCATGGATGCCAAACAAACTTAAAACCGTCCAGACCCGGCACCAGTCTGTAGCGGGATGACCTCTATAGCTCAACTGGGTTCCACTCGCCCTTTTTGGATACCACAAGGACAACAATAGGACACCAATCGGGGCACAATAGAAGTCAAAGAGGACAGGTGTTTGTTGAGTTCAAGTTGGGTCCTGGTGGGGTCCCAATAGTATGCCCGTATGGATCGAAAAAGGAAGGAGCCCGATTGGATTACAATGCGGTATCCTTCGTGTTCGCCAATCTGGTTCCGATGGGATTCCAACCCACATGAATACCCACTGGGTTTCCATATAGTACCTCCAGTGCGTTTCCCGCAGCATTCCAATAGAAAGGTTCCCAGATTGTAACCCAATGGGGTTCCCTACCTGTTTCCATTAGGGGGGCCCCAACGGGTTTCAATAGGAAGCACCCCTTATCGGATTCCAATAGGACACCCGTAGGCCCCATATCGAGGAACCATGTTGGATACCAACGGGATTCATCTGGTGCAAACAGGATCCCAGTGGGAAGGGCGCTGGGATTACAATCAGATTCTTTCTGGATGTCATTCGGAACCCGCCACTTCACATAGTCTCGCTTCAAACGGGCAGCCTCACAACCAAAACACTTCAGAGAGCGAAGTGCCTCCCTCCCTTACGTGGACCCAAGGAGATTTCGGTAATTGAAAAACATGTGTCGTTTATGTACGTTTACTCGCCTCGTCGTAAAGTAGCATTTCAGGTTGTAAAATGTTTTTTTTTCTGGGGACCCCCATGCTGGTTGTAAAGTGTCCCATCTGGTTGTGCAGTGGCCGCTGTGGTTGCAATGTGAACCACACGCGCTGGTCCACTGCGCACCCTCCCCCCCTATGTTGCGTCAAGCTGTTGCAATGGCTTCCCCCGCCATTGCAATGATTTCCTCTGCGATTGCCATGGCTTCCCCTGTACCTGCAATGCTTTCCTGCGGCTATCCCAATGGCGTCCCAGCAAGCGTCCGACAATCGTTGAGGAGAAGAGTGGGGACGAATAAAACAAAGCAGAGCAGAGTAGAGTGGGATAGAGAAGAGTATACTAATCCCAGCAGCCCTTTAGGACGTGAGTGGTTTCGAATGCTTCCTCCTCCAACCCCCTTCTTCTCCTTCGGTGAAGGGCTGTATCAGTGCTCCCAATTAATATACACCCCTTCCCCCAGGCGACCAGCAACCAAACGGGAACAATGAGGGCCACCTCCCCTCACCATCCCTGTCCAACAAACAATTCAAAACGCACTCGGCTTCCACAAACAATACAAAACAGCCCCGTGCGCCCCCCCCCCCAAAAAAAAACAGCACTGTCAAAAAACAATGCAAAGTACATGTTGGGGCAAAGTCTGGAGTCATGTCCGTGAGGCCCGCGAACACTTTGTATTGTTTTTTGACAGGGACGGCGGGGGTGTCAGCATATTGCCTGCTGCGCGCAGGGCGATCATCCCTGACAAAAAAACAACACAATGCATCTCGCGGCTAAATCTGGATCATGCGCGGCCGCCCCGCGATCACTGTCAAGTGGTGGCGTATGGCCTGCTGTGCGAAGGCCAACCAGACACAATGATGTGCATTGGTGTTCGACATGGATGGTGGGGGCCGACATGTTTCCCGATGTGTGCTGTCACGTGCGCAGGCGTACCTGACACACTCTGCACGTGCCCCGAACGTGGCGCTCCTGGCGCGGCTGGAGTATGCGGCACACCTGCCGCACGCGGAGCACGTGGCGCATCTGGCGCACCAGGCTTGCCTGGCACGCTCGGGTCCCAGGGGTGCCAGGCGCGCGTGGCGCGCCTGGCACGCGTGGCGCACCTCGCCCCAGTGTCGCGCACATGGGGTCGGTTTTGGTTCCCGATATCTGCCCATCCAAAGACGACCGCTGAACAAGCTTAGGCTCGGGTGTTACTTATATGTGTTGGAGGGGCGGGTGGGAGTGAGCTCGACGGCTTGCTACCTAGGGGGTGTCTTGCCCCTCCCCCTACCCCCTCTCCCTGGACCTGGGGAGGGGTGCGGCGACGGGTCGCTGGAGCGCTTGAGCCACACTTGAGGTTACTAAGATTTGGTCAACACTCTGGCACCCGGGGGGGGGACCCGAATTAAAGAGCCTCACTCTTTTGATGGATCTCTTCCAAGATGGCCCCCGAGGCTCCCAAGGGTGCCCCAAGACGGCCGGCCCCAAGGTGCCCAGGAGGCCCCAAGAGGGCCCTACGATGCCCACAAGATGCCCCCAAGAGGCTCCCAAGAGACCCCAAAGAGGTGCGAAGAGGCCCCCCAGGGGCACCCAAGACGCCTCCAGAGGCCCCCGGGACTGCCAAGAGACCCCTAAGACGCCCCAAGAGGACTCCAAGAAACTCTCGACATAAATCCGACATGACTCCCACGAGGCATCCAAGAGGCCTCTGGCCTTTCAGCTCGCCCTCCTCCTCCTCCTCCTCCTCCTCCTCCTCATCATCATCATCATCATCATCATCATCATCAGCATCATCATCATCATCATCATCACCACCACCACCACCACCACCACCATCATCATCATCATCATCATCACCATCACCACCACCACCACCACCACCACCATCATCATCATCATCATCATCATCATCATCATCATCATCATCATCATCATCATCATCATCGACATTCATCCTCCCTCCTCCCCCTCCCTTTCTCCCTCCTCCTCCCCCTCCTCCTGCTGTTCCTGCTCCTGCTCTGATTCCTCCTCAATCCTCCCCCTCTGAGGGACGACGTCTTACCCCGCCCATTATTCCTCTGCAGTCTCCTTCCACATCCTTGATCAGGGCAACTCTTCTGGGCATCATTTCTGGATGGGCTGGTGGGGTTACCCGAAGCGTCTAGAATATAGTAAAAACTAAAGTAGAAAGAAGAGTCCAGTCGAGTCTACGTCAGTCCACTTCGAGTCGGTCGCCTGATCAATTTGAAGTCTGCGCTGTTTGGTTACCTAACAGCGAAGACTGATAGGTTTCTAGTAGGGTCAAAAGAGAGCATCATGACGCCCCAGGGGGGTCTGGGCGCGATCCGGGGGAGGATGCCGGGGACTCTTTTTTTAGCCAACAGTAACGCACTTCGTGGTCTTCGAGTTCCCAAAACTCCATTCCTGGGCATGATTTTGAATGCCCGGAGCCAACTATAGGCCACTTCGTGGTCTTCGAGTTCCCAGAACTCCATTCCTGGGCATGATTTTGAATGCCCGGAGCCAACTGTAGGCCACTTCGTGGTCTTCGAGTTCCCAGAACTCCATTCCTGGGCATGATTCTGAATGCCCGGAGCCAACTGTAGGCCACTTCGTGTTCTTCGAGCTCCCAGACTCCATTCCCGGGCATGATTTTGAATGCCCGGAGCCAACTGTAGGCCACTTCGTGTTCTTCGAGTTCCCAGAACTCCATTCCCGGGCCACATGTTGAATGCTGAGGCAGGCTGATGCTGAGGCTGAGGCAGGCTGAGGCTGAGGCAGGCTGAGGCTGAGGCCGAGGCTGAAGGCAGACTGAGGCTGAGGCTGAAGCAGGCTGAGGCTGAGGCTGAGGCAGGCTGAGGCTGAGGCTGAGGCAGGCTGAGGCTGAGGCAGGCTGAGGCTGAGGCTGAGGCCGAGGCTGAGGCTGAGGCTGAAGCTGGCTGAGGCTGAGGCTGAGGCAGGCTGAGGCTGAGGCTGAGGCTGAGGCTGATGGAGGCTGAGGCTGAGGCTGAGGCTGATGCAGGCTGAGGCTGAGGCAGGCTGAGGCTGAGGCCGGCTGAGGCTGAGGCAGGCTGAGGCTGAGGCTGAGGCTGAGGCTGAGGCTGAGGCTGAGGCTGAGGCTGAGGCTGAGGCTGAGGCTGAGGCTGAGGCTGAGGCTGAGGCTGAGGCTGAGGCTGAGGCTGAGGCTGAGGCTGAGGCTGAGGCTGAGGCTGAGGCTGAGGCAGGCTGAGGCTGAGGCTGAGGCGAGGCTGAGGCTGAGGCTGACTGAGGCTGAGGCTGAGGCAGGCTGAGGCTGAGGCTGAGGCAGGCTGAGGCTGAGGCTGAGGCTGAGCTGCAGGCTGAGGCTGAGGCTGAGGCTGATGCAGGCTGAGGCTGAGGCAGGCTGAGGCTGAGGCCGAGGCTGAAGGCAGACTGAGGCTGAGGAGGCTGAAGCAGGCTGAGGCTGAGGCTGAGGCAGGCTGAGGCTGAGGCTGAGGCAGGCTGATGCTGAGGCAGGCTGAGGCTGAGGCTGAGGCTGAGGCTGAAGGCAGGCTGAGGCTGAGGCAGGCTGAGGCTGAGGCCGAGGCTGAAGGCAGACTGAGGCTGAGGCTGAAGCAGGCTGAGGCTGAGGCTGAGGCAGGCTGAGGCTGAGGCAGGCTGAGGCTGAGGCTGAGGCTGATGAGGCTGAGGCTGAGGCAGGCTGAAGGCTGAGGCAGACTGAGGCTGAGGCTGAAGCAGGCTGAGGCTGAGGCTGAGGCAGGCTGAGGCTGAGGCTGAGGCAGGCTGATGCTGAGGCAGGCTGAGGCTGAGGCTGAGGCTGATGCAGGCTGAGGCTGAGGCAGGCTGAGGCTGAGGCCGAGGCTGAAGGCAGACTGAGGCTGAGGCTGAAGCAGGCTGAGGCTGAGGCTGAGGCAGGCTGAGGCTGAGGCTGAGGCAGGCTGATGCTGAGGCAGGCTGAGGCTGAGGCTGAGGCTGATGCAGGCTGAGGCTGAGCCTGAGGCTGAAGGCAGACTGAGGCTGAGGCTGAAGCAGGCTGAGGCTGAGGCTGAGGCAGGCTGAGGCTGAGGCTGAGGCTGAGGCTGAGGCAGGCTGATGCTGAGGCAGGCTGAGGCTGAGGCTGAGGCTGAGGCTGAGGCTGATGCAGGCTGAGGCTGAGGCAGGCTGAGGCAGGCTGAGGCTGAAGGCAGACTGAGGCTGAGGCTGAAGCAGGCTGAGGCTGAGGCTGAGGCAGGCTGAGGCTGAGGCTGAGGCAGGCTGATGCTGAGCAGGCTGAGGCTGAGGCTGAGGCTGATGCAGGCTGAGGCTGAGGCAGGCTGAGGCTGAGGCCGAGGCTGAAGGCAGATGAGGCTGAGGCTGAAGCAGACTGAGGCTGAGGCTGAGGCAGGCTGAGGCTGAGGCTGAGCAGGCTGAGCTGAGGCAGGCTGAGGCTGAGGCTGAGGCTGATGCAGGCTGAGGCTGAGGCAGGCTGAGGCTGAGGCCGAGGCTGAAGGCAGACTGAGGCTGAGGCTGAAGCAGGCTGAGGCTGAGGCTGAGGCAGGCTGAGGCTGAGGCTGAGGCAGGCTGATGCTGAGGCAGGCTGAGGCTGAGGCTGAGGCTGATGCAGGCTGAGGCTGAGGCAGGCTGAGGCTGAGGCCGAGGCTGAAGGCAGACTGAGGCTGAGGCTGAAGCAGCTGAGGCTGAGGCTGAGGCAGGCTGAGGCTGAGGCTGAGGCAGGCTGATACTGAGGCAGGCTGAGGCTGAGGCTGAGGCTGATGCAGGGTGAGGCTGAGGCAGGCTGAGGCTGAGGCCGAGGCTGAAGGCAGACTGAGGCTGAGGCTGAGGCTGAGGCTGAGGCAGGCTGAGCTGAGGCAGGCTGAGGCTGAGGCTGAGGCTGAGGCTGAGGCTGAGGCTGAGGCTGAGGCTGACTGACTGCGACTGCCGTTGCCACTGCGACTGTCATCGCGAATGCGACTACGACTGCGAGAACAGCAGAATTCTACAACTGGATTATCATCTGAATATTAAGGGGAATGGTTCCAGATATGCTCCTACACATCGCTGTTAGGTTGCTTTGCCGGGATAATACTGTTTTGCACATGTCTCTGTGCTTCGTTGCCGGATTTCTGTGTGCCGATCATGAAAACGTAGACTCTGGACGTCTGAGGCCTCTTCCCTCCGGGGGGTGCTACAGGTGCCCCTGGCCCGAAGTGCCCCCGGATCTTCGCTGAGTCCTGGAGCCCCTGTGGCCATCTGGACCTCGTGAGGGGTGCTGTGGAGGCCGCGGGGGCCTCCTTGGAAATCCTGGGGGCGCCCTGGACTTGGGGCACTTCTGGCAACACCCGACCCCTGCTTCCTCTCGCGGCCGCACTCCCCGTTTCCACCTGTCCCAGCGTGCCAGTGGCCCAACTCGGCCCGCCAGGTCTCTGAATGCGTTAGCGTCCACTCTCGCTGCTGACAAAAACCAAGCTGCGGTTCACGACGCGAGGGCTCTGACCTTTCTGTTTCGCTGAGTTGCACTGTCCGCGGCGCTAGATCTCCGGACCTGCTGCGGCCTGGCCGCCCCTGCATGCACGAGCACCCGGTGCGTGCCCCGGTGCCTCGGGATGGAGGGCTCCTGGAACGGCGTCAGCGGACCCTGCTCGTGGGCATTGGGCTGGAGGCCTGGCGTTCGAGGCGCATGCTGCTGCCCCGGAGGTCAAGGAGATCTTACGCGAGATGGCGAAACGACCGTACGCGGTGCCTTTGCGCGGGCCGCCAGCGCGGCACGCAGCGCTGGAAACGGATGGTGCTGACACGCCACCTTACGCGGGCAGCCTACGCGCCAATGTCCGCGATAATGTCCGCGCAAGATCCCCGGCGTTCGGGGCACATGCTGTGATCCCTTCTGGGGCAACTACTAGGAGGCCTTCGTCGGAACGGTTACAGGCTATTAAGCCCGAGTTAAGGGGCAGCTGATCCGGATTAGACCGGATAAGCCGGATCGAGCGGGATAAGACTGGATTGCACGGGATTGTGCCGGATTAACTGGGATTTAGCCAAACTGAGGATTCTGAATTCAAGCTCCCAGGAGCTCCATGCTAAAATCCCTGCTGAGGTCAGACCTCGTGCTCGCGGTCTGCGGACACGGATCGATGTAGCGCGTTCCAGTCAAGGTCTCGCATGCGGCGCGTCTCGCCCTCGGCGAAGCCAGCAAGAGGCTGGCGAAGCACTTGAAATAGCGGAAGGCGGGCGGAGGCCAGCGGAAGCAACGCGAGGCGCAACATTTGGGGATCCGAGGTTTCCTGAATCAGCGGTGTGCTGTGAAAGTGCAGCGAGTAGGCCACAGAGCCTCGCGCATTGAGCTTGCGCGTCTATAACGCCAGACACAGGGCCTGAGACACATGGCATCGGGCAAGTGCATAGGACCTCGGTCTGGTGACGATCGCGTGCTGGCAAAATCGTAAATCAGTTCGCCAGGGCACGGGATGCTTGGGCTGGGAGTCTAGTGGTAAATGCCCGGCGCGTAGGGCGATAGCGTGCGTTCCGATCCTCTTGTTCATTGTCTCGACCCCCTTCTGATTTCGAAAAAAAGGATCGGAGCCCCGACCCTCACAACGACCTCTGAGTCCCGTACGACTGGGCTGAGATACGTAATCAAACTGCAAAGAGTCTTGAGGCACAGAGTCCTTATTCAGCGCAAAGGCAGCACGCACGGAGGTCCTTCAATCCCGCAACGCGCCCTCGCGAGCAAAGAAGACCCGAGTGCCTACGAATCCTTCGCTGGTGCTGGCCATCAGCAACAACACAATCGATGCTGCTAATGATGACGATTGTGGCGATGACGGCCATGGTGCTAATGCAGATGCTGCTGCAGATGACTCTCTTGATACCAGTATCGTGGCAAGGTCGGTCACAACTGCTGGACTGCAGCCGCCCCCAAGACAAGCCGGGCGCAGCGGCCCAAGCCTGCGAGGGGGTAACTGCCGTCAGCTCTGCGATCACGTCGGATCAGGAACGCAGGTTCCCCGAGACAATCGGGTCGGACGAAAAAGGGTGATTGGTGATTGGGAAAGGGGTGTTTAGGAAGTCGGCTGCCCGGCGCTTTCCTCGATACATTGGCGCCCCGACGCCGAGAGTCCCCAGGGAAACCAGCCACGTGAGCCAAGTCGCAAACCCCCCCTTTGATGTCCCCCCTTTCGTCCGACCCGAGGACCACCAAATCCCCACTCCGTTGTTCAAGCACGTCCTCTCGCGTACATCGCAGCGCGCCTTTTTCAAGGAGGCTCGCGATGCAGGTTGCAAAGGAGGCCATCTGCACCGCGCAGGAGCCTAAGGCGACTAACTCCAGCCGCATCAACACCCGAACGCAGCCCGTGGGGCCCAGGAGTCTGTCCACTATGCTACGACCAAGAACTGCTGCTTTGAGTCTCGTGGCGGCGGCCTCGGCGGCATGCTATGCCGTGCGAGCGGATAGCGTGTCGATCCGCTCCGCGGGGCGGGAGGCTGGGAAGGGCCCGGGACGTTGACGTTCGGAACCGGAGACGGGATTAGCGTGTCGCGCCGAAGCGTGGAAGGCCAGAACCAGCGGCGCAACTCGCCGAGAAAAAGTTACCGACCGTACAGTGAAGCCACTACAGCAAGGAACGCTGATTGAGTGCCTTCTTGGCCCCAGCAGCGCCTGGGTGCACGAGGGGCGCAGGAGGAAGAGCCATGGACGGACACACCGTAAGGAACAGCGAGCCGACCCTGAACTGTTCCTTACACCAGCGTCTTGACTGCATTACTTCACCCAGGGTAAGGCCTCGGGCCACGCACACACAGCCCCCCCCAGGAAACTAGTCCTGGTTGGCCTGAACAGACCCCCCGAGTAAACTGGGGCGGTCTCAGCCGCGGAGGGCCCCAGGGGCGACGCCGGAGGCTGCGCCGAGGTGTTGAGACCGCCCTGGACTACTCGGGGGGCCTGTTGAGGCCAGCCGGGGCTGCTCTTCCCGGGGGGGGCCTGTCTGTGCGCAACCCGAGGCCTTACCAACCCAACATCTACCGAGATCACCTGCTCGAGAAACGCATCTGGGCGCCATTCTCACAGAGCATTTGTCCTGCGCGCCCGGAGGACACCGCCCAGGGCCTCGCCCACAGGCACAGCTGCTGACTCCGATTGCACCGCCCAGTGCCGCAGGTACAGCAGCCCTCCGGATGCCCCAGCCACTGTAAGTCACAGACGTAAGGCGAACCTAGGACAGGAACAGGACTGAGATACATCGGGGATCTCTGATATGCGGCGGTTCTGGAAGATGTATGGGGCGCCGCGACCGTTCCAGAGCGCTCCAGAACGCTCTGAGAGTGTTCCGGAAAGCTCTGGAACGACTTATCCCGGTCCTGGCCCCGACACACGCCCCCTGGGCACCTGATATGAATGATTGGAGCCAACAAATCCCGGCAGGGTCAACACACATGTCTGTCTGGGGCTGAGATTGTTGGCCACCCCTCTCACAGGCGATTGCACAGCGACGGCACCGCCGGCACCCTCGCAGAACAGATGCGCCATGCCGCATGTCACATGCAAGCGCATTCTGGATCGCATCTTCTGCTTGCCTATGCAAGT
The DNA here is from genome assembly GCA_963575745.1 of Prorocentrum cordatum. Classification (NCBI taxonomy): domain Eukaryota; class Dinophyceae; order Prorocentrales; family Prorocentraceae; genus Prorocentrum; species Prorocentrum cordatum. Next base: position 272,565 of record CAUYUJ010021059.1, on the reverse strand, counting down.
TGCGTTTTGCTTCAACGGTGCATGCACCCCTCCAGGGACAACTCGCCCCGCCTGGGACAACGCGCGATGCTGTCCCCAACCGCCAGTCCCCATCTCCCAAGTCACCCAACTTCGCGCCTCGCGCTGCGCAAAGCGCGGTTCGGTTATATTCGCCCTCGCGCCGCCGTCATGGAGAAAATCCAATCTCCCTGGCCGAGGCCGCGTGAGGCGCGCTTGCCATCGAGCCCCCGCGGGTGCCCCAGCTGCTCTTCCCTCTCCCCCTCGCCGTCCCTTCTTCCCGAGAAGGCACGGAGGGGAGGAGGGGTGTATGGGGAGGGAGACATGATGCGTGCAGTAGCATGGGGTACACCGTACTGCACCCACAGACGGCATCCGATGAAAACGAGTGGGAAAACAAATTCCAGAATGGTCATTGTCTCATCCGTCCCAGGACTCTGGACAAAGACTCCTGGGCCCCATCTAACTATCATCGCATTAGCACCCGAGCGCAGCTGGCCCGGAGCGAGGGAGAAGCCTTCAAAGGCGGCGTTCCGCAGCCAGTGGCATATATACACACGTAGCATGTATAGGTGCACCCATTTGTCTGCAATTCGCGTCCTCTCCCGATCACTTCGGTGGCTCGGTCGGACGGTCTGGCAGACCAGCTGCGACGCCGCGTCTCCCTCTCTCTCTCTTCCTCTCTCTCTCTCTCACTCTTTTTTTTGTTTCTTTTTTTTTTTTCTCTCTCTCTCTCTCTCTCTATATATATAACACTCTCTTGTTCAGTCGTTCCCTTCAGTTGTCTATCAGCAGATCCCTCTCTCCTGTTCGCCCGTCTCCCAGTCGCTCCTGCTTGGACGCGCGCGCGAAGACCCTCGCTCTGTCCCCGCAACGCGCTCACCTCCCTGGCATCCCCCTCTAACGCAGACCCAGTGGTGGTGGATTCACCCACCATGATAACCACTGGGGTGGGGCGCCCACCCTGAGAGCAATGGGGGGGCCCAGCAACCTCCACGCCTCCAGAGGAGTGGCACGGCCGAGTGCCGTGGATATCCCAGATCAGACATGCAAATCACTGGCAAGAGCACGTGCGGGAGCGGTGCTCGGGTGGCGGCACTCGCCCACGAATTTCGCTAGACAGATCGTCGTGAGCCAGGAGGGACACAAGCGCGAGCCAGGAGAGGGGGTGGAGCACAGGGGGACAGAGGAGGCGCAACTTCAGGCCTGCCGTGCGCGCGGCCCGAAGAGCCTGGCCGCACGCCGCCGTGCCGGTGCTTCGCATCAAGGTCAAGCGGCGGCGAGAAACGCCAGGGGCACGTCCGGCGTCATCGGCAGGGGCACCCTCGTCGACCACACGCGAGAGTGACCCGTTCTGCAAGCGTGACCTGATGGTGCGCGGCTTGCCGATCGCTGCGCGCGATGCGACAGAAGCGCTCTGGCGCCCTGCGTGCGCTTGGGCCTGGCCCCCCGGCATCCCGCGAAAGCCGCGCACAAAGTTCACGTTGGCGAAGGGTCACTGTTACCGTGACATCCGGCGTTGCGGTAAAGCATGCAGCATCGCACATAAATCATGGCCGGAGCCCCAGACCCTGGACCCCATCTTTCTGCTCCATGTTCCGAGCCGGATCGATCTACGATAGTCCCTGGGCCCGAGGCAGGGCGACAACTCGTGGTGCGCAAAGAATGCAACGCCTGGATCTCAGGGTTACGTGCAGCCGACCTCATCATGTTGTCGTTCGGGAAAGGGGTCTCGAGCTGCTCCTGAGCCAGCTGCCCAGCAGCCCTCCCGTCCAGACCAGGCTGCGGCGGCGCCGCGTGGCCCTCTGGGGCAACGCTGGCGGCGCAGATCATGCAGCGGTGGCGAGACTCGGAGCAGCCTTGTAGGCAACCACATGTGACCCTCCCCCCCAGTTAGCCCTCCAACGTATTGACAAAAGTCCAGTCGGAGGTTTTTCACTCGTGTTCGGCCTCGGGGGGCCCTCTCCGGGCCCCGTGACCGTCAAAAAACGACTCAGGATGAACAGCAGACTGTGGGGAAGGGGTCGGGACTTCCAGGGATCCCGTGCCGAAAAAATCAAGGCATCGGACCCCTTGGCCTGCAGGTCAGAGTTCTGAAAAAGCCGGCTGCGGCGCAGGATTTGAATGATGTCTGCAGCCACGTTGTCCCCCCCCCTAGTCCCCCCCCTCCCTAGCGGGGGTGCCCGAAACACCAGCGTCGATTGAGGCCCGCAAGGGTAGGGTTCGCAAGCGGTCGCAGACCTTGGCACAGGGAGAACTCTGCGCAATTCGTCTGGACGCGGACCAGGCACGAGCGGCACTGCCCCAGCCAGGGCTCGACCTTCAGCCGCCTCTCGCGCGCCTCGTGCGCGGGGCAGTACCTCCTCACACAGGGGCCGGGCACCGCCAGCTCCTGCGCGGCGGCGGCGGCCTCCTCCGAGAATGCCACCGGCGGCGGCGGCGGGGGTGGCTTCATCGGGGAGCCCGCTGCGAGGTCCGCGTCCGGCGAGTCCGAGTCCGGCGCGGGGGCGGCGCACAGCATGCACTGGTGGTGCCTCTGCGAACAGCTGGGGCAAAGCGCGAAGTCGGCGCAGTTGGTGTTCACCTCGTGCTTGCACAGCTTGCACGCCTTGAGCCTCGCCCGCACCTTCGGCCTCCTGTCCTTGGAGTCGTGGGCGCGGCAGTACCTCGGCCAGGCAGGGGGAGGGGGCGAACAACAACATTAAGAAGGACGGGAGAGGGAGGAGCAACGGCGGCAAAAGGAAGACGAGGAGCGCGAAAAGGTCCGTGCTTCTCTCCCGCATCCACGTCATGATCCTCATCCTCCTCGTGGTTTACCATCAGGCATTCATTGGTTGAACGAACACAACCATCAGAATCACCTCTGACACCATCCCCGTCATTTCTGGTTCCTCGTCCTCCTCCTCCTCCTCCTCCTCCTCCTCCTCCTTCTCATCCTCCTCCTCCTGCTCCCCCTCCTTCTCCTATTCCTCCATCCTTGTTTTCTTATGATCCTCTTCGTCCTCGTCATCCTCCTCCTCCTCCTCCTAGCCCTTTCTGCGCTCGAGCAACGTTGCAAGGACGTTCTTCAGAAGGGCACGCGTTCCTGCGAGCCAAGCGATCTGACAGGATACCGTCACACCTTCAGTCAAAGCTGCCGCCATGGCGCCTCCTCCCTCTGTCCAGCGCCCCGCCCCTGCTCGCGCGGGCGGTAGCGCGGGCTGGCCGTGGCGTTCTCAGAACCAAGCGGCCGCGGACGGATGGACCGAGCGGGATGCCCACTCCCGAGGATCCTCATGGGCATGCAGCTCATGCGGATGCAGGAAGAACAAGCAGGGTTGGTCTCAGTGCAAGAACTGCTGGCCTTGGCGTTCTGCACCGAGGATGAGCCAGCCCTGGCCCCAGCCACAGGGCGTCTGGGGAAGCGGCTCAGGAGGTTCCGCGCCGCCTGGCACGTGGACGTGGGATCTCACGGGCCCCTCTCATGCTGATCAATTGCCTCGTCGCCCTGGCCCTCAGTCCATGGCTGGTGGGAGTGTCACCCTGTCGGCGACCACTGAGCTCTCGGACATGGACCAGCTGCGAGGACTCGTCGACGGTCTGCGCCGCATGGGAGACCCAGACGCAGCCGAGAAGTGGCAGAAGGAGCTCGACAGCCATCTGCGTCGTCAGGCCGAGGCCAAGGTCAACGCCCCCCTGGAGCACCAGATCAACCGTGCCTTCAACGAGATGCGCCCCTTGGAGACCAAGCTCGGGAAGAGCCTCACGGTCTTCGAGAAGTTGGAGGGCGAGCTGGAGGACCAACGGGGGCGCGTGCTGTCACTCATCAAGGAGCTGCAGACGGCTGAGGAGAAGCACAAGTCTCTCGACAACCAGCTTCAAGTCTCTGCGGGATGTCAGCAGCCGCCTTCAACTCGGCCTAAGCTCAGCATCGACGACCTGCTCAACGGCGAGACGCTGCCCATCTGCCTGGACAGCTTGCCTTCCGTGGAGTCGGAATACGAGTTCTCTGCTGAGGACCAGGACGAGGCGAGGAAGAAACTGGCTCGGTTGCAGGATGGCATCCAGGCTGCGGTCAAACAGCTCTTCGGAGAGGCGGCGGCGAAGTCCAAGGCCTTCAAGGGGGCCCAGGCTGAGCAGCTCAAACGTCTGCAAGCCAAGCGTCGCCGCACTGATGGAGAGCCAGCGGAGTCAGCAGCAGGCGGCGACCTACCTGGTGGAAGGGGCAGCTGGCTCAGCCGGTGGTGCCCCAGAGACCAGCGGCGCCGACGCCAGCACCGGCGGGGGCGGGGCGGCTGCAGCGGCCGCCACCGCGACGTCCGCCGAGGGAGCAAGTGTACCCGCCGCTGCTTCTCGTGATGATGTTCGCGCTCGTGCCAGCAGAGTGTTACATGCAGTCCCCCCCGCAGGTGCCGCCTGAGGGGGGGATGCTCGGTCTTCTTGATCCCCCCGCGGGAGGCAGCATGCATGGCGCACTCGTCGTCGGAGACATGGGCTCGACCTCACTGACGTGGCGTTCCTCTTCGGCTGGGACATCGTCGGGTTCGAGCCGTCGCCTTCTAAGCTCTGAGCATGAGGCAATTGGTGCTACGTCTAAGTTTTTCGATTTGACTTCCGGCCCCCGTTCGGGCCAGTTCGGCGGGGTCCCGGGCTACTCAGATGCGTCGCGCCAGGAAAGTCCAGGGGCCCGCCGCGCGTCAACCGTCTCCTCCCCACGTTGCGCTACACTCAGTGTCGAGAATCAAAGTCAGGAAGCTGGAGGCGTCGCGAGCGCTCTTAGGTCGAAGTGGGTTCCCACTCGACCGCCTGTGCCCGTGCTGCCTCCCAGCTTTTATTTTTCGGCTCGCCTCGCGTGGATCTCCCAGGCTGACGCCTTACCCGACTTGTCTCGTATCTGTTGGGGGAATGCGCTTTTGAAAGCTGTCGGTCGCACGTTGGCCAGGGCCAAGTCGGTCCTCGCTCGTGGCGACCCTTTCTCTTCTTCTAAGTTTTAGGAGCTCCGTGGGCCTCTTATGCCTGGTGTTTCTCCCAGGCCCCAGGAGCAATTGCTACGGCCTCTGGAGGCTGGCGCGTTCCCACTGGACCAGCTCGCACCAACGATTGAGACTTGTAACGTGTCTGGCTGGGGAACGGGACAGCTGCGGCTGCAGAAGACGCTGGCAGATGTGGTGGTCATGCAGGAGCACACCCAGATGCCTCATCAGCTGGCTTCTGCGTCCTCGTGGGCGAGACGCCACGGGTGGAAGAGCCTGTGGGTGGCGGCTGCACCAGGAGGAGGCGGTGGCCCCCTCTGCTGGAGTAGATTTGTTCGCGCGAGAGAGTCTCGGTCTGTCTGCGCCTCCGTCTGGTCATCAGTTTGCTGCTGGGCGGGCCCTCGTGGGCATTGTGGACATCCTGGGGCAGGTGCAGCTGGCCATCTTGTCGGCCTACTTTTACGACTGTCAGGACCTATCGGATGAACATATTGACCTGCTGTGCTCTTGCCTGTCCATGGGACAGGCCCTGGGCTACCCTTTTTTCTCGGGAGCGGATTTCAACATGGAGCCGAAGACGCTCCTCTCGGGAGGTCCCGGGGCCAGGTCGGAGGAAATCCAGTTTTTGATTCCCGATGGACACACATGTAAGTCGACGGCAGGGCTCAAGCAATACGATGTTTGTATTGCCTCTGCGGATGTTGCTAAATTGGTTAGCCAAGTTCAGGTCGTCCGTGAAACCAGCCTCACCCCGCATTCGCCTGCGCAAGTTAGATTGCACCCCAAGCTTGGCAGGCCCCAGGCTTCGGCCTTTCGGCGCCCGCCGCCTCTTCCCACGACCCCTTTGGCCCCCGCCATGGTGGTTGAGGCGGCGCCCCGCCTGCGAGGGTCCACGGCGCGCTGGATTCGGCTCGAGTTGCTGTCGGGCGAGGGGACTGGGACAGTGCCCAGGATGCCCTTGACCGTGCGCACAAGCTGTGGGCGAATGCTGCCGAGCGCGAGGCGTCCGCCGCCAAAGGTAAGGTCTTGCTCGCGTGGGGTACTAGAGGCAAACCCCCTCAGATGTGTTGGAGGCCCATATTGAGTAAGAATAGGTCTCAAGGAAACTCGGAGTTGTTCGCCTGCCGTTGGTTGGCCAACATGTTTTGCAACTTCGAGGGCTTCTGGTCCGAGGGCAGCCAAGCGGGCACCAATTCTGTGCTGTGCCCTTTGGAGTCGCCGCCTCAGTTTGTGCGGCACTAAGGGCCCGCCTCTAGTTTTCTTGCTGCGCTGCGCGGCTTCACTAGCGAGCTACCGATGTACGAGGCCAGGGAGGGGCCGCTTTCGACATTTTCGGCCATCTGGTGGGTGCCTTCCAAACGGTGCTGGCCGAGGTGGAGGCGTCGGCCAGGGCGCTCGCCAACAAGGAATGGAGGGAGTGGCTCCTCGTCAAAGCGCATCGGGGGGGCCGTCGCGTTCACGCGGTCTCTAAAGGGGCCGCGCCTTGGACTCCCACTACCACCCTGTCCCTGGACGGGGTGGTTGTGGCCGACCCCCTCCCCCTCCTCAAGGCGGAGGCTACCAAGTTATCTAAGTTGTGGGGGGATGGTGTGGGCGGCAGATGGTTCGAAGTTGGCGAGCTGGCCCCCCCCTGCCCCCTGTGCCTGTGGAAGCCATACGTGTGTTTTCGAATCAATTCAAGGAGAATACCTCGGTTAGTGTGGATGGCTTCCACATGAAGCACTTCGCGTTTTTGGGCGATGCCCTTCTGCTGATGGTCGCGGATATGTTCGCGCTCGTAAAACTCACCGCCCATATCCCTGTCCAGGTCTCCGTCACTCTGCTCACCCTCATCCCTAAGGTGAGCTAGGGATTTCGACCGATAGGGAATTCCTGTGCCCTGCACCGAGCGCACGGGAAAGTCCGCAGCCCGCTGGCCCAAGAGTGTGAGCTCGCCAATGCCAGGGAGTACTTCGCTGCGGGGTCCTTCGAGGGGGCTCAGGACGTCGTTTGGAGGCAGGCGGTTCGCGGTGAGACGTCCACTCTTGTTAAAGGGGAAGCGGCCACGGCGTTACTCGACCTCTATATGTCTTACGAGACCATGAACTTGAGGATGCTCCTGTGGCATGTTAGGCAGCTGCATTTCCCGCTTGCTATCGCTCGCCTGGCGATAGCGATGCACCTCCAGGCTAGGTTTTTTGTCCTCAACGGATTTGTGGACGGGCCCTTTTGGGTCAAGGGGGGAATCATCGCGGGTTGCACGTTCGCCGCGAGTTCTATTAGAGTGCAAGTTATGGTGCATCTCGATAAGTTGGTCATCCCCCCCCAGGTCCACTTTAAACTGTACATTGACGATTCGGTAGTCAGCGCCACGGGGACTAAGGAATACATCGTCTCCAGCTTGCCACTTGTCGCGCGTCAGTTGTACTCGGTCTTGGAGGACGGGGCGGGTGCCAAAGTTAGTCAGGATGAGGGCAAGAGATCGCTCATCTGTTCGTCTAAAGCGTTGGGTCGAGAACTGGCTGCTAAGCTTGAAGGGCCGGCTGGCCCGCTTGTCTCGTCTGCGCCGAACCTCGGGGCGGACGACTGCGCTGGGCGACCCCGTCGCGTCAAAGGAAGGAATCCTAAACTCAGAAAACGTGAGGCCAAAACTTCGGGGTTCGTGTCCAGGTTGGCCCGTTTGAGGCCTACTGCGGGGGGCCGCGTTGCCCGCAATGCGTTCGCCTCGGGGGCCCTCGCGTCTGAGTTGTTCGGGCCCGAGGCCCACGGAGTCAGCGACTTTGAATTGTTGACGCGTCGGCGTCAGGCGGGAGCTGTGCTGCAGCCGTCGGCCAAGGGCCGTTCTTTGACAGCATTGTTGCTGGCGCGCGACGAGCCGTGCCGGCATGCTAGCGTGGCGCCTATCATTCGTTGGTCTAGGAAGATCTGGTGGGCTCATCACCGACTGTACAGCCACGCCCTTGCGTTGCCCGAGCTCTGAGCTGCGTGGCAAGCGGGTTTCGAGGGTGAATCTCCGTTGTGGCGACGTGTGTCGGGCCCAGTGACGGCCCTCAGGAAGTCCTTGGAGCGCATCTCTTGGCACATGCCCGCGTTCGGGATCCTGGTGACCGATCTTGGGGAGGAGCTCAAACTTACCGAGTCTTCGCCTAAGTCGATTCGTTCGTTGTTACGTAAGGCTGTTGTGAGGGGGCTTGAGTGGGATCTCGGGGCCAGGCTCAACTTGAAAGGCAGAGCTTGTGTCGATCCTGTTTTGAGTTATTTGAAAAGCTCCATATATACCCCGCATCAGAAATGCTGTCTGCGCGCTTTGTTTTGCCGTGCCATTTATACCCGTCAGCGAGCCGCCAACCTAGGTTACGTGCTGCCCACGACGGTCTGCCCGCTGTGTGGCGAAGGCTTAGACACCCTTAGACACAGCCTGTGGGAGTGCCGTGACCCTGAGGTGGTGGAGCTACGGGACAGACTTGTCAAACATAAAATCCAAGAATGGGCAGCTAAGGCTGACGACAATTTGGCCTGCTACGGCGTCTTCCCCCACCCCTCCGACTTCCCGCCGCCTCTCAAGTCTGGGGGCGTCTTGGTGGAGTGGGCGGAGGAGGGGGACATCGACAGTTCTTTCGAGGGTGACCTGTTCGTCGATGGCTCGTGCACTCGCTGCCTGGTGGGAGATGTTGACAGAGATGGGTGGTCGATTTTGGTCGTCTCGAGAGAAACTGGCAATGCGATTGCGCGAGTCAAAGGTCCAGTGTGGGCGCCCTGCCCTCAGACGCCCCAGACAGCAGAGTATCACGCCATGTATGTTGCAGTGCAGTGGGCGACTGGCCCTTCCACGATTTTTTCTGATTGTCAAGGCTGCGTGGATGTTGCCCGCCTCCCTTGGCCTGAAATGGTCTCAGGCAAACGCATGTACAGCGGCATGACGCAGGTGCAGCTGGGGAAGGTTAGAGCCCACCTGGACGTCCAAGCTGCTACTGACGACCGTGATAGGTATTGGCGGCAAGGCAATGATTGGGCCGACAAGACGGCCAAGGAAGAGGCACTCTTTGCATCCGATGCCGTCTCCGTCCGACCTCGAGGGCCGTCACCGTGATTGTGCTGTGGCCAGGGCCGTGGGCCGTCTCGGGGCGAAGCTGCTTGCTCTGTGGCCTCGCCTCACTCTAGGCCCCAACGTTCAGCGCGTCCCGCCCCCTCCCGTGGAGGATCCGCAAGGGGAGAGGGAGGATGTGCATCAGCGGAGTTGGGTCGGCAATTATTGGCAATGTGCTGCGTGTCTCCGTGGGAGGCGCGGCATTCTTTCGAAGGAGCCTCCTGGCGGGAAGTGCTCGTCTGTGCTGAAGGTTTCTCCGACCAGGCTTCGTGAGCTTGGTCATGTTGTTGTGCTGCCGACTGTTCTGACGGTTCCTTTTTGTGTATTTGCCACAAGTGCGGCTATATGACGTGGAGGGGCAACTTCGGAACCTCGACAAAAAGTGTAAGCCAGGCAAGGTGGCCACACATAGCAACCCGTGGACTAAATTGAAAAAGGAGCTCCATCTGTGAGGTGCCAAGTCGCGCGTGCACAGTGCGTGACGCACCTCGCTGTACCAGTCATCTCAATTGTCCAGCACGATTTGGTTTGGAGCAGCTTCAGATTTCCTTCTCGGGGCCTCGCCCACCCTGGGAAGTGCATGTGGGCTACACCCTGGTCGTTGAGGAAAAAATCCTCCTCCTCCTCCTCCTCCTCCTCCTCCTCCTCCTCCTCCTCCTCCTCCTCCTCTTCCTTTCCCCCCTCCCCCTCCCCCTCCGCCTCCTCCCCCTCCCCCTCCGCATCCTCCTCCTCCTCCTCCTCCGCCTTCTCCTCCTCCTTTTTCCTCTCCTCCTCCTCCTCCTCCTCCTCTCTCCTCCTCCTCCTCCTCCTCCTCCTCCTCCTCCTCGTGCCGCCCCACACACACGGAAAAGCCCCTGCCCCGCCGTCGCTCCCGCCCAGCCGCCGGAGAGGGTAGAAAGAAGACGAGGAGGAGGAGGAGGAGGAGGAGGAGGAGGAGGAGGAGGAGGAGGAGGGGGAGGAGAAGGAGGAGGAGGGGGAGCGAGACAAGGAGGGGGAGCGAGAGGACTGGGAGGGGGTGGGGAGGAGGAGAGAGGACGAGGAGGAGGAGGAGGAGGAGGAGGAGGAGGAGGAGGAGAAGGAGAAGGAGGAGGAGGCGGAGGAAGGAAGAGGATGGAAGAGACAGAGGTGGGAGACAAGACACGACGACACATCGCAATGGAGTTCCAAGCGATCGCATCGAGGAATCGATGAGCCTTGCGCGCTGCTATGGCAATGTGGCCTCGCGCGCAGACGCAGACGACCTGCTGGGAGCCACCCGCAGCCCATAACACAGCGACCCCCTGGCCTTGACGAGCTTACTTGAGAAACTTGAGGAGCTCGAAGAGATTGGGCTGGCATTGGGGCTCGCACCTGAACCTGGGGAGCTTGAAGAACTCGGCGTGGAAGCTAAACCCGTCCTCGCCGAACGCAAATCGTAGAACATTCTGACCCACGCGCACGCCTCATCGTCAGCGGTACCATCTATCGCCAGGATCCGCTTGCTCGCGGGAACTAACACAGCAACGCCTCCAGTCGTTAGAGCAGCCACTGAAGAACACGCAATACTTGCATGAGAACTCGGCCTTCGCACTATCTCCGCAACGCCATGTACTCCCTGAGCGGCGATAGAGGGTTGCTGCCTCATTCGCGAAAGAAGGACGCGGATATCAATCATTCGCTTGCGTGGGCTTTAGCATGCCAAGCGCCGCATTTTCCACGATACCTCACGCAGTGATCGATCACTTGGCGCATAAAAAGACCAGGGGATGACAACTGAGCCACCCCCACGGAACTCCACTGCACTCCGCGAAGAAAGCACTAAACCCGGAAACAGTGCACCGTCGTCGGGCCATTCGTTGATGGTGGTCTGCTCGTTGAAGACGAGCCCCGCTGGCTCCTCAGCTGCGCTCCCGACCTCCAGCAAGACGATATTCCTTCTGGCTTCCTGCGCACGAGGATTTGAATGCAATGCCACCATTAGTCTGCGCGACCGTCCCGCTTGGAATTCAGCGCGGATCTGCTCGAGGCTGCTGTCGGCACTGACACGCGCGGAGGCGGCGTCCCCCGCCGCAGACGGGACGCCGAAAGATATCCAAGAAATACCAGACAAGCTACAATGCCGAGCCAGGGCACCGTGCCAGGCCGTCGAGACGTCCCGTCCTCCAACCACTTGAATAGTAAACCAACGAGATGGCGCGTCTCCCGACAGAGAAACATTCTCCCGCCGAAGCCCTGCCTCACAGATCCATCACGAAATCGATGGCAAAACAGCTTATGGTGCCACAAGTTCTGGACCAAATAAAGTAAACTGCTGGGCCAAGTGCTCTGGCCCACTCTGCAAGTGACACGGCATCGGCCATTGGGAGTTGCGTTTCGGCATGGCAATTTATTGCTGAATAGCAGCGATGGTGGCTGTCGTCGTCTCTCGTGCTGGCTCAGACGCTGAGAGCCGCTGCCAGAATTCAACCAACTCTTCTCCATGGCATCCCGTCGCGCATGCGTAAGTTGCCATGAGCAGGTTGCCCGAGACTGCGCACCGACTTGCCCGGAATTGTGATGGTCGCGTTGGAGAAGGTCCGCACGGCCGAGTCGAAATGCTTCGTGAGCTCTGCCCGCAATGAGTCCGCGACGGCTTGGGGCCTGGAATGGGAGTTCCTGGAACGGTTCCCACGGCACCTGCGGCGATAAAGAGAATTATACCACCCCGATCGGCAGGCCCTCCTCGAACAGCTTCAAGTCCGCGTTGAACGACTCCTGGCGCCAGGGCCCCTCGCCATGGCCCCTCGCGTTGTTGAAGAGCGCCGACGCCTGCGATTCGAAATTCCTGTCCTGCGGATCCGGGCGCAAACTCCAGTTTTCGAAGAACCTTGACTATCGACTGGTGGACATGCCGGGGTCGCTCCTCCAGGCGCCATGGCAGGCAAGCATGTTTCTCATTGCTGGCGTCGATCCCGATCTCTACCTCGGCGTCGTTCACGGTCACGACGTCGCCCCATAGCGCCGCGCGCCCAGCTGGTCTAGAACCTCCCTCTCGCCCACGCCCAGCACGCCCAGGAGCTTGGCGGTCGCAAACGGGGTCGACGACGTCGACGCCGCCGAAGAAATTCGTTCCCATCGGGGCTGCTTCTGCGGACTCGTTTTTCAAGCTCTCTGCCTGGGCTGCTTCCTTCATCCATGGCGCACTCTCTCGGCGCAGTCGGAACCGGCGATTCTGGACAAGGGCCCTCGACCGACAAGAATCGGAGCAGCCGCGCAGTCGGAAATATGGAAGGCGCAAGCGCAAAGAGCGGGCGGCAGGTCGCTCCTGGCCTCGGCTGCGAAAGCCCAGAATGCCGAGGGCCGGGAACTGGGGGCCTACCCCGCTGAGACAGCTCCGACGTCACCAGTTTGGCCTTGAGCCCAAATGGCTGCGGAGGAGGGGGAAGAGCAGCGACAGGAGGAGGGGGCGTCGAAGGTGCGAAGTAGACATGATCCCCAGTCCCATCCCGCCCGCCCGCGACCGCCGCGGCGGCCCCGACCGCGGCCCCTCCGCCCCCCCCCCCTTTCACCGCGCGCTGGTGCAGACCCAGCGAAAGTCATTGCAGAGATGGCTAAGAGATCAGGGCTCGCTCATGCCGAGACACCACGATTTCGCTGCAAGATATTGTTTGGGACGGACCCCGGGTGCATCAAGCGTCTGAACCCTGTCGAGCTCTCGAGATGAAAGACCCCCGATTAGGGCGTCGCTGCAACGCGCGAGTGGCGACAGCCCCTAAATCTATCACAAGATGGATCACTGGCGCCCTCACGCACTTGACTTGGCCTCCGATCCAACGCTGCGCGGAGGCCTGGGGAAATGGCCCAGGCATTGACCCCGCCTTATCTACATTGGTCGACCGCCCAGCGAAAGTGGCGCGCACACATACACACACACACACGCGCGCAAAGCTATCCCTGGACGCCTCAGGGCCGGGCGCTCCCTCGCGCTCCGGGAGCCCCCCCATCTCGGCGCGACCTTTCTTGCGCCTGCACTGTGGCGCGAAGGGGCTGAGCTGCCGCGGCGACAGTCCGCGCCCTTCAGCCAGAATACGGCGAGCGCCGCGTGACCGATCTTGCGCGGCCCCTCTCCCGCGGGCGCGAGCTGCGCGAGCATGCGCGCCGCGGGCCGCGCGTCTCACGCGGCGTCGGCGCAGTCGGCGCGCAGCAAAATCCCCCCGCGCAAAGAAACGCGCCCAGCGCTCCAATCCATCATGCACGCGCGTACATCTGAACAGCTTGGTGGTCGACGCGCGCCTCGCCCTCGCGCCCCCCACCCCCCCGCCCCCGCGCACCCCCCCCCCCGCCCATCCGCCCGCCCCCCGCGCCCCGACGTCGCCCTCAAGCTCGAGCCTCGCCACCGCCTCTCGCGAGATCCAGTCGCCGCGGCAAGAAGCGCAGCAGGGCCGCGTAGCTCAGGACGACCATCGCCCTCGAGGCGCACGCCTCGACGGCCGCCAAATCATTGGCTCTCGCGTCAGGGATGCCGACGGCATGCCCGCACCACGCCCCCCGGGGCCATGCCAGACGAGCCCCGTGTCCGCCCTCGGCCAAGCTCGAAGCCTGGGTGTTCCAGCCACGGCGCCACGCGGATGTCCTCCAAGCCAGCGCTCAGCCCCATCAACTCGAGCTTGGTCCGCTCGCGGAGCTGCGACGAGCGCGGCGCAGCCAATGGGGCCACGCGGCGCTTCACGGCTTGATGGGCGAAGCCCGCCAACACGGGAGCATCTGAAGACACGCGCGAATACACGGGGCCCACGGCCATCGAAAGCGTTGGCGCCCCTCTCGCCCGCGAGCCACCTGACCGTGCCCAGCTGCTGCTGCGCCAGCACGATCACCTTCGCCCTCGCGAAACAATGCACAGACAAGGTAGCTGCCCACCAAGGGCTCGGCGCATCTTCAGCATCAACCGCGGGACGCCATGCGCCAGCGACGGGACATCCAGGCAACAGTTGACGCTCCACGGCGCGGGGTCCAGAACTCGCCGAGGATCCCCTAGCAGGTCGCGCAGCGCGAACTCCTCTGCACGAGCAGGCGGCGCAAGCATTGCCTCGCATTCGCGGGGGCCGCAAGACATTGGCAGGGCACTCGCCCCGTCGTTGTCGCCGCTGCCCTTGCCCCTGGCCCCGGGCCTCTCGCCCTCCATCTCGCCGGGGGTCAGGGCCAAGTCGTGGCGCGGGGCCTCCCAGCCGCCGCCGCCGCCCATGGATCATGTAATACTGATCATGCATGAACAGAATTGTATGTATATGTGTTGACTACCCTGCACCGTGCTTGACCACCTCCACTGCTCGCGCAAACATCCCACCCACCCACCCGCAACTTGATTTGCAACATCTCTTAAGACCGTGACGGTGGAAACCAAATGGCACTTGGCAACGACAGCGACGCCGACGACGACAGCGACAACGACGACGACGACGCCGCCGACAATAACTACGACGACACCGACGACGTCTCCAACGACTTCGACGACGCCGACAACGACGACGACGACACCGACGACGACGACGCCGACGCCGACGCCGCCGACGACGACGATGTCAATGACGACGACGATGACGACGCCGGCGACGACGACGACAACGACGACACCGACGACGACGACGACGACGACGTCAACGACGCCGACGACGACGACGACGACGACGGCGGCGACGACGACGACGCCGACGTCGACGACGACGACGACGACGACGACGACGCCGACGCCGACGACGACGACGAAGACGACGACGACGTCGCCAACGAAGACGACGACGAGGGAGGAGGGAGGACGACGACGGCGACAACGACGACAACGACGACAACGACGAGGGAGGAGGGAGGACGGCGACGACGCGAACGACGAAGGAGGAAGGACGGCGACGCCGACGACGACAACGACGAGGGAGGAGGGAAGACGACGACGACGACGACAACGACGACGACGACGACGGCGACGAAATAGGAGAGACGACGACGACGAGACGCCGACAACGGACGACGACGACGACGAGGGATGAGGAGGAAGGACGACCACGGCGACAACGACGACGGAAACGACCTCGACGCCAAAGAGGACGACGACGACGACGAACACGAAGAAAGACAGAAGACGACGTAGGCGACGACGACGACGATGCGGGCGGAAGGAGGACGGCGACGACGACGAGGACGACGACGACGACGCAAGAACGCGCGCGCGCACGCTTTTGTTGAACATCCGTGTTGCGAATGCGAAACCTTGTGTATTTGTAGGTCTTTTGAACATACGATTTTGAAATCCTTCCGAAACCGGTGGGTTCTGAAGGATTTCGGCATACGCGCGCAACGACGCGCGCGTCTGCACTTCGTCCCATCTGTTGCAGAGGATTCCTGCGACGGCACACGCACAAGGGCGTTCGACAGATTTCGACATGCGCGCGCGAAGCCCGTTGGGTAGCACGTGCGAAAATAAAAAACTATGGTTTTCTTAAGATTCCGCAAGAGCTCGCGCGTAAGCTTTTTAAGCAAATCTGTATTGCGAAACCCTGCGCATTTGTATGTTGTTTGGAAGCTCGATTGCGAAATCGTGCCGAAACCGATGGGTTCTGAAGGATTTCGGCATACGCGCGCGACGACGCGCGCGTGCGCACTTCGTCTCATTGTTTGCAGGGGATTATTGAAAAGTCTTATGTTAGAACAACAAAAATGTTCCCGCGTATTGTTTTTAACAAGGGGACCTCAGATGGGAGCGATACCGGCCCCCGGGGCATAGTGTAAATTCATATTTCGGATGGACATGTGGTCAGAATCATATATGATTTACATACCCGAAAAGGGGGACCGATAACGCCCGGGGGGTAAAGTTTTGTTTCTTTTTTCCAACGCGACGCAAACCCCGCTCAGATGATGAATCCTCTGGCCAGCCTGCCTCAGATCACAAAGGGCAGTGCTCCCGAACGACGCTGCGCCAGGAAAGCTGGAACGTCAACTGAAGCGAACCGCAAAACTCAAACTCCGGCACCAAATGCACCGAGGAGGGAGCGGCAGAGTTCCAGCGACGTCCGAGGCGAGGAGAGGAAGGAGGGGAGGAGGACAAGCGATCCGGACAAATGCATTGTGTGCCGACCCCTGAAGGCTACCAGCCGTTTATATAGAACACAAGTGCTCCATCCAGACACGCTACAACAAATCCTGCAATGGCCCCAGGCTCGGGTAGAGGGCGAAACTACAAAATCAAGCAAAGGATCGAGCCCTGGCGGCAGCCGTGGATTGCCCTACAGCTTAAACGCCCACCAGAGGGGGGAAAGAGGGCGAGGAGGAGGGAGGACAGGAGGAGGAGAGGGGGGGAAACGACGTCGCACACGCACGACCCCCATCAGTGCGATTAGAGGGGCGGTAGAGTTTATTCTTCTTTTTACAAAGGAGAACACATGTATATGCGTATTGATGCAGATTGTACATCTATATACACGCATACATATACATCTATCTATAGATAGATGTACAAGACTGTATTGGCGTTTCGCGCCATGCGCCTTGTTCCGGGCGTTTTTTGGCAAAGCAGTAAGTCATTGCTTGCTTCAGCAGGGAAAACCTCGAGGCCTGGACGGGCGATCCGCCCATTTTTCCGATATCCCTGGTGCCTGCTCACACCGCGTTCGGACGATGCGCTTGCACGCTTGTGCGCAGGAATGGGGAAACAATACTGATTGCTTCACGCGCGAAGGTCTTTTGAGGAAGTAAGGAGCGTTCCCATGACACACCGAAGAAGTCACAGTAGCTCCGCACACATCGATGTTCGGTCGCTTCCTGAGTGCTTGGAGGGCTCCAGACACGCAAGAAATCTTCGATCGTCGAACTTCAAATCTACATCCATTGCCTGTCTCTCTCGATGGGGGAACTACTGAAACCTCGAGCCTCAAGCGTGGAACCAAGATCGTCGGGTCAGCTTGATGTATTTCGTAGGAGAACGCCGTCTGGTCGTTTTCTTGGCTCTTTTGGGCCGTCCTGGGGCAGTCTTGGGCCGTCCTGGGGGCTTCTTGGGCCGTCTTGGGGAGCTGTGGCCCTCCAGAGGTTTTCTGAAGCCATCTAGGGCCCTCTTGCGGGCCTCCACTGGCCTTCTTGGAGGTATCCCATGGCTTTCGTGGGTCTCTCTTGGGAGCCTTCTGGGGGCATCTTGGGTTTCTTGTGGGCAGTCTCGGGGCTCTCTGGGGCAGTCTTGGGGCCCTTTTGGGCCATCTTCAAACGCTCAAGGGGACCGCTTGGGCCGTCTTGGGGCGAGATCGGGGGGCCATTGGGCCATCTTGGACGCTGCGAAGACCCAAAAAGCGGAGATTCAAAGCAAATGTATTTCCTGAGAGAATGTGACGATGTTGGCTTCTTCGGGGCTCTCTCAACGGCCTCTTGGGGTGTCTTGGGGGCCTCTTGGGCCGTCTTCAGACCATCGAGGTTCCTCTTGGAGCGCTCTTGTACTGTCTTGGGTCTCTCTTGCGACTCTCCGACAACCCCTCTGATCGTCTTCGCTCGCAAGGC
The DNA here is from genome assembly GCA_963575745.1 of Prorocentrum cordatum. Classification (NCBI taxonomy): domain Eukaryota; class Dinophyceae; order Prorocentrales; family Prorocentraceae; genus Prorocentrum; species Prorocentrum cordatum. The sequence continues at coordinate 255,057 of CAUYUJ010021059.1, read as the reverse complement.
AAAGCGAGGCGCCCTGGGAGGCCCGGAAGGGCCACCGAACCTTTTCCAAGGGCGTCCAGGTGGCCGCCGAGACGTCCGAAAGGGCGTCCAGAGCGTCCCTGGGGGGGGTCCGGTTTAGGGGGGGAGGGGGGGTCCAGGTAAGAAAAATACAAGAATAGGAGTAAAACATGTTCGTACATCGTGTGCCACTTCTGGCTGGGAGGGGGAGCGTGGGGCATGCCTCGGCGAAGGCTGCGGGCCCCGCCTGCTCGGCGGAGGGCAGGGGCAATGCGCCCGCCCAGAGCTGATCCCCCGAGCCTCGCCGCTCTCTCTCCCTCGGGACGGGGGCCCACGGTGCGACGGAGCCAAGGTCTCTAAAGAGCGATTCTGCCGACCCCTACGGCCAGAAATCTGACCGAGAAACTCCTCATGCAAGAAGTCTGGGCAATTTGCAGATCTAGCTTTTCAGGGGGAGGTGTCTTAATCAGATGCTCGACCGTATCCCAGGCTGTGGGAGTTTTCAAATCGACTAGAAATTTGGGACCCAACCCTGGGATATACGATATGGGGGGCATGCATCCTCGATAAGGGGTGCGTCCGAACACTCCTCCAGGGGTGTATCCTGGGGTTTCCCCCCTTTTCTGAGCATTTTCATTTGTCGTTGAAAGGTCGGGGGGTGGGAAGGAAAATTCGCCTGCGAGTCTCCGCCTCGGCGCCCCAGCGGCCGCTGAGGTCCACCGCGAAGGCGACCAGCCCGTCGTGGGGGGGGCATTCTTTGGCGCGCGGCGAACTGGGCCCGGCAAAGCGGCCAAGCAGACGGCGGCACGCATCCGTCGCGGACGGAGGCACCCGGGGCGCCGGCGGGCGAAGGGCGAGGAGACGCAGGGCCGCGGGGCGGCCGGAGAGCCCTCCGGCCGTGCAGACCTTCAGGCTCCTCGCGGGCGGTCTGCAGGCACGGAGCCGCACCCGGGCAGGGAGAGCTGGCGGGCCCAGCACTGCAGGCTGGCGCCGCCGCCGCCTGCGCTGCCCGCGGTCGCCGCGACGTCCAGAGCGGCGCGCCTCAGGTTCACGGCGTGGCTCGGCGTCGCGACGGTGCCAGCACAGTCAGCATCGAATCGGGAAATCGGGTCCAACCCGAATGCGCACCGGACCGGGATGCAGCGGCACGGAGTCAAAACCGTGCCGGACCGGCCGCGCCAGGAAGCAGAACGGCGCCGTGCAAGCATCGGGCCGCGCCGCTGCGTCGGGATCTCGCAATCGACTCGGATCGGGCCGGCAGGCATGGCCATCGAAGCACATCGATCGGACCAACATGGAGCCCGTGCTCACGGCGGCGGCTCTGCCCTGCGCTCCCGCCGATGCGCGAGGGCAGACCTGGAACCTGCCGAGCCCGACTGCGGCTCGGCGGCATCCGTTTGGGTGCCGGCGGGCCAGGCCCGCCAAAGCGTGACGTCTTGAGCGCAGGCGGCTACGGAGAAGGGGAGGAGGAGGAGGAGGAGGAGGAGGAGGAGGAGGAGGAGGAGGAGGAGGAGGAGGGAGGAGAGAGGAGAGGAGGAGGAGGAGGAGGAGGAGGAGGAGGGAGGGAGGAGGAGAGGAGGAGGAGGAGGAGGAGGAGGAGGAGGAGGAGGAGGAGGAGGAGGAGGAGGAGGAGGAGGAGGAGGAGGGAAGAGGAGGATGTGCTGCTCTGGCGGTGCGCCCCGCCGCGGCCCGCCTGGGACGGGTCTGGCTGGGCGTGGCGGGCACGTAGGACTCGGTCATCTGCGAGGCCTCCGAGGAGGAGGAGGAGAGGAGGAGAAGAAAGCATCCTCCTCGTCATCCTGGTGCTTCCTACTGCGCCTGCTTCTAAGCAATCGTGGGACCACCTTGTCGCCATGACGCGGCTGCGTAAGACTTACCAGTCTTGGACGGACCCTGGGTGGAAGGGGAAGGAAGAACGGCGGGAGGGGGAATGATGATGATGATGATGATGATGATGATGATGATGATGATGATGATGATGATGATGATGATGATGATGATGACGACGACGACGACGACGACGACGACGACGACGACGACGACGACGACGAGGGGAAGTGGAGGAGGAGGAGGAGGAGGAGGAGGAGGAGGAGGAGGAGGAGGAGGAGAGGGGAGGAGGGAGGGAGGGAAGGAGGCAGGGAGGAGGAGGAGGAGGAGGAGGAGGAGGAGGAGGAGGAGGAGGGAGGAGGAGGAGGAAGGAGGAGGAGGAGAGGAGGAGGAGGAGGAGGAGGAGGAGGAGGAGGAGGAGGAGGAGGAGGACGAGGAGGGAGTAGGGATGACGAGAGGAGGGAGGAATCAATGAGAGGGAAGAGGAGGCCGCACGGACCCGACCAGCAATCAGAGCGCCCGCGGTACACGCCCGCTGCACGCTGTGGCGGCACGGCCACGGAGGCGCTGACTGCAGGGAGGGACACGTCGGCTCGTCGAAAGCAAAATCCTCGGGCCTCGACGCGGGGTGACACGTACTGCATCGGCGGAACCACAGAATACGACGACATCAGACGCAGGATTGGCGTGACAGACGGTGCCGCGTAGCAGGGATGGCACAGCCACCGCACGTAAGAACATGGCATGTGTACAACACACACAAACAAGCTGGTCTGGCACAAGACCGTGGAGAGGGGGCTGTGTACAAAATTCGCATCACCTTGGGACACGGTTTTTGCGCACGACCCCGACGAACAAGCTGATCCGGCACAAGGTACGCGCGCGGGGGCGGTGGCCCTAAGTCGCCCCCCGAGCACGGCACCGCCAATGTCCCATGCGCAGGGGACTCCGTCGGAGCAGCGCCCGTCATCGCAGGACGTGCACGCCAAGCAGTCGGTAGTCTTGCCGAGCTCGCTCCTGACCCGGCTGGACAGTCTCGGGGTGCCCGTGGCGTCGACTGTGGGCTCCTTGCCATCGCCCGGGCACTCGCAGCCCACGGAGGCGGCGTCGCCGGTGGAACTTGCCAACGGGGCACGAGATGCGGCCCGTCGGCCCCGCCAGCGGCTGCTCGAACCCCGGCTGGCACTCCACCGCGCCAGTTCAGCGACGACAAGAGAGGGGTCTTACGCGAGAAGACACAGCGACCCTACGCCGCGGCTTACGCGGGCCGCCAGCGTGGTACACCGCGAGGAGACGAAGGCGCTCACGCGCGAGTTTACGCGGGATACTTACGCGCGAATGTCGGCGCAGTCGACCCCACTTTCTTCTGCCACTCGGATCTGGGGTGAGTCCCCAGCGGCACTACATCCTCGCACACAATCGAACAAGTCCCGCTTGCGAACTTTCCCGGCGGGAATTGCTCCCACGCGTCGCGCACCGCGCCGGAAGGCTGACCCTCAGGACACCATCACTTGGCGTCCCGACCCTGGTCGGACCGGCGGCCCGGCTTGGAGCACTCGCGTTCCGCGGCCCCACTGCTGGGCGCGAACAAGCCCTGGTCGCGCTGAGGGCAACCCGACGTCAGATGGCGGATTTCCGGGTAATACGTGCCGATCGGGCACGCCTCGAGCGTCGCGCACGCAGCAGCGCGCATGCGGGCTCTTTTCTCGTGACTCGCAAACTACGACGCCGCAGCGCGGGGCCGCGGGCACCTAGGGCTGCATCTTCGCGAATCGGGCGCCTTCGGCAGCTGGGCAGTACGGTGCGCGACGAGGTGCCACGCTACCAGAGCTATGTCGCACTGCCCGACGGCGGTTGCACGTGCTTGCACCAATGTCACGGGCTGTCACGGGGTGCACAATTACCTGAGGGGCTACATTAAAACACTTATCCTCCAGGAGAGGGGCCCAAACGTCCCGCGATGTGGGTGTTTTCAATCCCGGCGCTCTTCCGCGATCCCGACCTCTCCGCGTGCCACTCTCGGGCCCTGGAGCGAAAAGATACCCCCAGGGAAAGGTCGGGAGGCCTCGGAGCCTGGATTGAAAAGTCAGATCGTCGAATGTCTGGTCGGAGAGCTCAGCGGACAGCTGCCGGGGTGTAACTGAGGCTAGGTGGGTGCGGCCATGGCCGCCAGGACCCGGTACGCATGAGACATGTAAGTACGCATCGGAACTGCGAGACAACCAGAACGATGTGACGGAGGAGAGGAAGAAGGGGGGAGGAAGCGGGACGAGGAGGGGGGCGAGGCGGCTTGAAACAAGTCAGGTAGGAGAAGACAGGCAGGCCACGTGCCGCCGCAGAGGCTTCACTCGAAGAGGGACACGCAGGAGGGGGGGGGGGGGGGCAAGGAGAAGGAGCGAGACGAGGAAGAGAGGTAGGACGACGAGGATGAAGGGGTTATTGAAAAGATAGATGCAGAGGAGAAGAGCGTGAGGAGGGAGAGTAAAAGGGAGACAGTGGGGGAGGAGGGGCCCATATGAGATCTGCGAGCTGCGGCCTGCGCCCTGACAGCGCAGGATACATGCGACAGGAGACCCTGCCATGAGAAATATGAGGGCAGATTCCTTGTCCATGCCCACCTGCTGAGACTGACTCCTCCTCCTCCTCCTCCTCCTCCTCCTCCTCCTCCTCCTCCTCCTCCTCCTCCTCCTGTTCGCACCAGCTCGCTCTTCCGCAGAAGCTTCCACGACGTGGCGGAGTAGCAAGGATCGAACCTCCTCCTCCTCCTCCTCCCCTCCTCCTCCCCTCCTCCTCCTCTCCTCCTCCTCATTCTCCTCTTCCTCCTCCTCCTCTCCTCCTCCTCCTTCCTCCTCTCTCTCCTCCTCTTCCTCCTCATCCTCCTCCTCCTCCTCCTCCTCCTCCTCCTCCTCCTCCTCCTCCTCTCCTCCTCCACCCTCCTCCTCCTCCTTCCTCCTCCCCTCCTCCTCCTCCTCCTCCTCCTCCTCCTCCTCCTCCTCCTCCTCCTCCTCCTCCTCCTCCTCTCCTCCTCATCCTCCTCCTCCTCCTCCTCCTCCTCCTCCTCCTCCTCCTCCTCCTCCTCCTCCTCCCTCTTCCTCCTCCCTTCCTCCTCCTCCTCCTCCTCCTCCTCCTCCTCCTCATCATCTTCCTCCTCCTCCTCCTCATCTTCCTCCTCCTCCTCCTCCTCCTCCTGCTACTCCTCATCCCTTCCGTCTCTGCTGTCCCCCATCATCTACCCTATCTCCCCTCAACTTCGCACGGTGCGCTAGAATTTCAACGGACCCCGGGGCCATCAATCAAGAACTTCACGAAATAGAATTACAACACTGCGCTCTAAAGCACAGCATAATACCTCATCACAACAGCGAAGAAAAGTCCCGCAGCGCAAGGCAAAGCAACGAAACACAGGAAATCATGCAATGCAATGCAATCGTGATGGCCGTGCGCTGCCCTCAAGACGAACCGATGAAGTAAAGACATGCCCGGATGAGATACACGGGGCAAGGCCTTAGACACCGACATTCCAGAAAGAAGACCTTTCCAGAGGCTCGCAAGCCTTCAAATTCAACTAACATGAATGAACATCTCTTGAATGGACTGGCAACGTACAACACGGAAGCTTGTTCTTTATGTTGTAAGATCCCCCCGTGGGACAAAGCCCTGAGAAGAGAGGGGAACAGCAGGCGGAGGAGGTCTTCCTTATCCCGAGAGCAGGGACGCAGCGAGGTCCCTTAGTCACCCCCTAATTAGACTCGCAGCTTGTGCGCGGGAAGGCGCGACGCTTAGGCAGCGCCGGCGAGTCGGCACGAGCGCCCCGAGTGCAGAAAGGCTGCACAAATACACCGCTCTCTGAAAGTGTGCGTGGTGGCTACCCCTAGCCCGCCGAACTCCGAGGTCGGCGCCGTAGCAAAAACATATCGTCGCTTACAATACCAATGCGTTCTGAGTTTGCGCAGCACGTATGCATCACGAACTACTGCACGCACGATTGCGTAAATGTCCCTGGCCGCCTCTGCCTTCTGAACTCGGACCTGCGGCTCGGGCGACGGGCAGCCTCGGAGCCCTCACCTACTGCATCTGGACCCAGCGTCCGACGTGGCAGGGCACCAACTCCTCGTCCGAGTCCGGCTCTGGCTCGCCGAGGCGGAAGCGCAGCAGCGCTGCCTCGTGGAGGCTGCCGAGCGAGGCGTCCCCGCGCCCCGCGGGCTCCCACTGCTGGGCCAGGGGGCCAGGCTGGGGCGAGCACGGCACCTCCGGGGCCAAGGCGTCCCGGGCCCCGCCGGCGACGGGGCGGCAAGCCCGCGGCGCCAGGGCCGCGGCGGGGTGCTGCTGGCAGGGCCCCGCTGGGCCCCAGCCCGCGCCGCCCTGCTGCGGCGGCCAGCGCCCAAGCAGCGGTTCGGGCTCTGGCGGAGCCGCGCCAGCCCCAGGCCAGACGGGCCCTGCAGGGCACCAGCCGCCCCGCGGCGCGAAGCAGCGCGGGCCCATGCCGCCCTGCCGCGGCGGCCAGCTGGCGAAGAGCGGCTCGGGCCGCGAAGGGGCCGCGCACGCCTCGGGCGGGGGAGGGGCCGCTGGGCCCCGCAAAGCGCCGTTCTGGATCTCCCTGCAGCTCAGGGCGCGCTTCACTTCGAGGCGCACCCCGCTGGAGGGCTGCAAGAACCTCGAGGGGCGGTCGCCCAGCAGCCTGTCCACTGCGCCGGGGTCGCGGTAGACGACGTAGCCGAAGCCGCGGTGCTGCTTGTCCTGCTTCTCGCTGCGGTGCCGCTGGAGCCACACCCGCTGCACCTGCGCGTGCTGCGCGAAGATCCCTTCCAGCTCGCCCTCCCCCATGGCCTGCGGCACGCCGCCCACGAAGAGCTTGCAGAGATGGACCACCGCGGCCGCGCCCGCCGCCTCCTGCCGTGGCATCGATGCGGTGCAGCAGACCCTGGAGGGTGCAGAGTAGGAGGGCCCCATCTATACACCTACACCAGTCTTGGCCAGGCTCATCCTGGGCTCAGGGTCGGTGCAGACGCCCTCCTGGCTTGGGCAGGAAGGCATCTGATGCGTCGATCCTGGGCCCAGGCTCGGCCTGGCCTGGATCGGTGTAGGTGTACAGGTAATGCTCTCCGACGCAGGCTGCACCGGCGGTGGCCGCGGCGGCGGCGGCGCCCTAGCGCGGGCACGCGGGCGGCAGGAGGAGGAGGAGGAGGAGGAGGAGGAGGAGGAGGAGGAGGAGGAAGTGTCGCGGCCCGCTGGGCTCGCCTGTCGCCGAGCGGCCGCGGGTTCGGCCGGAGCGGCCCTTCTTGAGCCGGGAAGAGGAAGACGGCGTCGAGCTGCATGCAAAGGGGCAGGCGAGGCCACGCGAACCCAGTCGAGGCCAGCGACGGACCGCACAGACGGGGCGCGCTCCGTCGCCAAGTCGGGTGGCACTGGCCTCACCTTGCGGGAGGGAGTCCATGCGCCAGAAAGGGGGGGGCCCGATTGAGGGGGGGGGCCGAGCGAGCGAGCCAGGCTGGCCCCACCAGCGCCCCGCCTCCACCCTCTAGACTTACACATCATGAATCGGAGGCGAGGGCGTGAGGTCGCAGCGCCACGGAAAGCCCACAACTGGGAAATCGGTTTCGGTTTCGTGCTCGTGTCGCGCGTGCTGGCGAGGCGAAGCTGCGTGGGCGGCCGAAAAGAATGAACCCTCCTTTGGCTACAGAGGGGAGAGACAGGAAGAGGGATAGAGGGGAAGCGAGAGGGAGAGAGGGGAGAGGGACAAGCTAGGTGCGCTCGCGTCATATCTGACGTCCTACCCCTCCCTCCCATCCCTTACCATGGCGCTGATTTTCTCTATCCGCGGACGCGTGTCGTAGCGGACCTGTGGCTCCGCGCGCGCGTGCGTAGTGGGTGGTGGTGCGCGTGCGTGCGTGCGTGCGTGCGTGTGTGCGTGGTTGTGGTGGTGGTGGTGGTGGGTGTGGTGGTGGTGGTGGTGGGTGGTGGTGGTGGTGGTGGTGGTGGTGCTGGTGGTGGTTGTGGTGGTGGTGGTGGTGGTGGTGGTGGTGGGTGTGGTGGTGGTGGTGGTGGTGGTGGTGGTGCGGCGCGGTGGTGGCGGGCGGATGGGCGCGCGAGAAAGAGGCCCGCGCTGGGGCGAGAACGCCATCCTGAACGACGGAGGCCAAACACCGATCCGAAAATGAGGCCCACGCTGCAGCGGGAGCACGATTCGGAACGATTCGGGAGCAGAAATGAAGCCGGCGCCTCAGCGAGAGCAGCATTGTGAAAAAAAACGCAGGCGAAAACCCGTATCCCGGGAATCCTGTGTGTAAAAAACAGTACGCGGGGGGGGGGGGTCGGCCATCTTCGGGACGCCATCAGGGGAAGTGGGAGAGTATTTTCATATTGTGTAACTGTAAAGGAGAGGAAGAGGGAGAGGGAGGAAGAGGGAGATGAAAAAATGGGAGTGAGGAAGAGGGAGAGGGGAAGCGAGACAGAGAGAAAGAGAGAGAGAGAGAGAAAGAGACGTGCAGAGGAAGAGAAAAAGGGAGGGAGAGAGGCAGGGGTGGAGAGAGGGAGGAAAGAGAGGCGGAGCAAGAGGTAAATAGCAGGGCGGGGAAAGGAGGAGAAACAACAGATGGGGCAACCCACTACAGAGCAACTACCCAACGCTACGAGAACAACGAGTTACCTATCCCAATTATCGGCCGGCCCTGCGGCCGGCCTACGCCAGCCAGCCCTCCAGTCACCCTCCCGGCCAGCCCCGCTGGCTACCCCTCCTGGCCAGCCCCATTCAACCATCAATGGCTAAAGGAGAAAACTATTTCAATGAAATGCATCGCCGTGACAAGCGTTGCATCCTCTTAATATCCAGTCCTTTTTGAAAAATACTAACATGACATACGGCTGGCGGCGTCCGGCGGATTGGTTCGGTATCATTCTGGCTTTCCACGCACTCGACGCCACAATTACCCTGGCGACGTACCCAACCCCTGAATTTGGGACACTTTATGAGGGGGTGGTAACGTGGTGGGGCCTTCAATGGAGCTTAAATTCAGCACACCTCTCGCGCACTTCGCGCCCCATCGTGGACCCCAAATGCCAACAGTTGACCTGCGGAAGCGGCAGCAGTGGGACGCAGGGGCGCAAGGGAAAGAGGGGTGGGGAAATGGAGGGAAAACATAAGCATACTACCTCTGGATCGCGTTCTGGCAGCAACAATAAGATGTAGCAGCAGGAAAAAAGGCGGCTGGAGGCAAAGGGGTCACGACGAGAGGAGGGCAGCGGAAGCAGGGGGCCATGTTTCGAGGCACAGCAAGCAGGCGCAGTCAATGCAAAAAATCCGGCAGGATGAGCTGCTCTGCCAGCAGCTGGGCCTCCTTCCGGCACTTCTCAGCGCGGGAGCAAAGAGCACGCAGGCGCGCCGCGAGGTCCGCGGGCAGCCCGCGAGAAAAGAACTGCAGCCCTGGGTCCCCCCAGCAAGCCTCGAAAGTAGCGACAGTGTCAAAGATCGCAGCCCCCAAGGGATGGCGAGATCTAACTTGAATCTGCGGCAGTTGCCCACTATGCTGGCACCCCAGCAGGCCTTGAAAGTGGCAACAATCAGTTTCACAGATCGCAGCCACCCAGGATGGCGAGGTCCTGTTTGAATCTGCGTAGGACGTCACTGTGCTGGACCCCCAGCAGCCCTCGAAAGTGGAGACAGTTTCACAGATCGCAGCCCCCCAGGGATGGCGAGGTCTAATTTGAATATGCGGCAGTTCACCACTATGCGGGCACCCCAGCAGGCCTCGGAAGTGGCGACAATTTCACAGATCGCAGCCCCCCGCGGATGGCGAGGTCTAATTTGAATTTGCGTAAGACGTCACTGTGCTGGACCCCCCAGCAGCCCTCGAAAGTGGCGACAGCTTCACAGATCGCAGCCACCCAGCAATGGCGAGGTCGAATTTGAATTTGTGTAAGACGTCACTGTGCTGGACCCCCCAGCAGCCCTCGAAAGTGGCGACAGTGAAACAGATCGCACCCCCCCCCCATGGATGGCGAGGTCCAATTTGAATCTGCGTAGGACGCCACCATGCCGGACCTCCCAGCAGGCCTCGAAAGTGGGGATAATTTTACAGATCGCAGCCCCCCAGGGATGGCGAGGTCTAATTTGAATCTGCGGCAGTTACCTACTATGCGGGCACTCCAGCAGGCCTCGAAAATAGCAACAATTTCACAGATCGCGCCCCCCCCAGGGAAGGCGAGGTCCCGTTTGGGTCTGCGTAGGACGTCACTGTGCTGGACCCCCCAGCAAGCCTAGAAAGTGGCGACAGCTTCACAGATCTCAGCCCCCCCAGGGATGGCGAGGTCCTATTTGAATCTGCGTAGGACGTCGCTGTGCTGGACCCCCCAACTGGCCTCGCAAGTGGAGACAGATTCACAGATCGCAGCCCCCCACGGATGGCGAGGTCCCGTTTGGGTCTGCGTAGGACGTCACTGTGCTTGACCCCCAAGCAGCCCTCGAAAGTGGCGCCAATTTCACAGATCGCAGGCCCCCCAGGGATGGCGAGGTTCCCTTTGGGTCTGCGTAGGATGGCACAGTGCTGGACCCCCCAGTAGCCCTCGAAAGTGACGACATATTCACAAATCGCAGCCCCCCACGGATGGCGAGGTCCCGTTTGGGTCTGCGTAGGACGTCACTGTGCTTGACCCACCAGCAGCCCTCGAAAGTGGCGACAGTTTCACAGATCGCAGCCCCCCAGGGATGGCGAGGTCCTGTTTGGGTCTGCGTAGGACGTCACTGTGCTGGACCCCCCAGCAAGCCTCGAAAGTGGCGACAGATTCACAGATCGCAGCCCCCCAGGGATGGCGAGGTCTAATTTGAATCCGCGTAGGACGTCACTGTGCTGGAACCCCCAGCAGCCCTCGAAAGTGGCGTCAGTTTCGCAGATCGCAACCCCCTGCAGGCAAGACAGGAGGAGGCAGGAGAGAGGGGGGAGGAGAAGGAGGATGCGACCGCAGTCCTCGATTCAAAACGAATACCCAACCAAGGAGGGTTGGGAAAAAGCTTGGAAACTGCTACTCCGCATCAAATCGTGCAATTCATCGCACAGGACGCGCTTTCACGCGGAGCAAACGCTAGCCGCCTACACCGCAAAATCGCAGTCACGACGAACCTGGATCGGTGAACACTTTCGCCACGGCGACGTATATCTGGGAGGATCATGATGTCATGATACGGTAGGCTCAGGAGACGTCCCAGCAGTTTATGGAGTGTCTAGCGGCTTTCTTTTCTGCAGCCCGTGTAAAACAATAGGAAGCCTGAGAAATCCTGGGAACTGTAGAAATCGAGGAACGCTCATTATCATGACTTCTTGCCCGTCTGAATATGGGAGGAGGGCCGCTTGAGACAACCTCGGCTCCCCAGGCTGGCCCAAATGCGTACAACATCGGTCCCCTCCCAGGGTCCATCCTGGCCCGTACTTCATCGCGGTTCCAGCAGCCGTGGCGGCGAGAAAGTTCCAGGAGGAGAAAGGACGAGAAACGCCTGGGATGGCGCTGTTGTCTCGACTGGCCTTCCTCCGAGAATAGCACACGCAAGCCCCCCCCCCAATCCCGCCGGCCCGAGCAGGAGCCTCCAGCTGCGACATGTCCGCGGGTGGCCCCCTCGGAAGCACCGGGGGCTCCTGCGCCTGCGGGCGCGGGCGCGCACGCGGGGGGGGATCTCTCCGGCGACGTCCTGCGCAGGACGCCAGCTGTTCCCCTGCACCGCGCCTGGCCAGGCCGATCCTGGGCCCAGGACAGGTCAGGTACGCCCTCCTCGCCTCAGCAGGAAGGCGCGTGCACCGATCCTGGCCCCAGGGTCGGCCTGGCCAGGATCGCGGTGCAGCTGCATGGGCGGTGCACTCCGACTCCTTGGCAAGGGAGGCGCCACCCCGAGGCAAAACGCTTGCGCGCGCGAGCCCCCCTCCTCCCTCCAGATGAAAAGACTGACAGGGGGGGGCCGGCGCACGTGGGGACACAGCGACCTGGAATCGGCGACACATCGCCGATAGATCGGCGATAGGCCCCCGACGGCGAGTCCACACGCTACTGGGCGGGGTGGGGCGCACGGGCTCCTATCGACCATGATGAATGGGCGATTCGGGGTCGATGCGTCCCCCCTCCGAGCGTATCCCCCCCCCAAGTTGCCCGTAATCGTTTTCAGCGGCCGTTTGGGACGATCTGGGCACCCCCGGAACGCCCTCGGCGAGGCGCAACCGCTGGAACGCACTCCGAAGCTGAAAAGCCACCCAGAACCAAGGAAAACGCCCGAAAACCTCGAATCTCGAACCCACTGAGCCTTCCCCCCCTGGGCCTATCCCCCCTAACGTTGCCGCTGGCCCCCCTGGCATTGGCAAGCGAGGCGCCACCCCGAGAGGCAAAATGCTCGCGGGCGGGCGGGCGAGGCTCCCTCCTCCCCTCGGATTGCGGGCGGAACGAGGCGATCGCGACGGCTGGCTGTGTGTTGAAGCTTTTTCGGCCCTGGGGTGCGGGGGTGGGGCAGATCGGCCTCGTCAGCCACTTTACACCTGCGGTCCGTCGAAGGATGCGATGGACGGGGCTGGCGACAGTAGGTGGCTGGCTTGGAAACCCAGTGGGGGCACCCGACCTCCTCCCCCCCTCCCTGCGTCTGGTCGGGTGGTGCCTGGAGGAAGCAGAAATCATACGAGCATGGACCGTCGGAGCTCCGCGCGGAGCTCCTGGGTCGGCACCGGCAACCCCGACCCTGGCGCCTTTCCCCAGGACCGCCACGCGGGACACCAAGCGTTTGTGCGTACGCTGGTGGTTCTTCTTCGAAGCCAGATCCGCCGACCCTGTCGGCGTGTGTGGGGGGCTTTTCCGTTCGAGTCGTCGTCGCCGTCATTCGCTCTCATCGTCGTCTCGGTCGTCCTCTTTCCCTGCGCTTTTCTTTCCTTGTGCCCGTCGCCGCTCCTCTCTCCTTTCCTGGGTTCTCCTCCTCAAGCGCGTCAGCCAAAGCGAAATCCCACCAGCCCTCTGGGCGCAGGTGGTCTAGGGCGTTTCCTTTTCCACCCTCTTTCCTCCCTCTGGTCGGGAAGGTTTACCTCCCCCCCTCCCTGCGTCTGGTCGGGTGGTGCCCGAGGGGTTAGAGCGCCCAAGATGTTCGAAGATGGCTCAAGGAGGGCCCCAGAGACCCCAAGATAGCCTCCAAGATTGCTCAAGATAGCTCAAGGTGGCTCATGATAGCCTCCGACACGCATCCAAGAGCCCTCAAGACGGCCCCAAGAGGGTTTCAAGTGCCCTCCGAGCCCTCCGAGGACCCCCCCAAGAGGCCAAGATCCTTCAACATCCTTCAGAAACGTAAGGAACATCAATGTGTGTTGCCGTCTCGCTTTTTCGCCTCCGATTGTTTCTTGAGGCCTCAATATGGCCCCAAGACGGCCCCAGAGAGCCCCAAGAGGGCCCCAAGAGGGCCCCAAGACGGCCCCAAGAGCGCCCTGGAGCGCTCCAAGAGCGGTCCACGAGGGCCCCAAGACGGCATTCCTGGGCCTCCGAATCGCCGAACGAATCGCCGAACGATCTGTCCAAGACGCCTGGACCGCCTCCAGGCGGCCCGAGGATCCTGCAAGACGCTCAAACAGGCCTCCTGGAGCAGTCCCAAGGGTGCCTCAAGAACAAGAACCGTAAATCCACCAATGGTTTTCAAAATTGTTTCGGCGTTCTCGTCTCTCCCGCTTCCCGACGCCCCAAGACGGCCCACGCGGCCTCCCAGACCGCCCCCAGAGCCCCAGAGGGCTCCACTCCCGGGAAAAAACAAGAGGCCCCCAAAAGGCCCCAAAGAAGCCCCGAAGAGACCCCAAGCTGCTCCCGAGAGGCCCCTGGGAAGCCCCAACAGGCCCCAAAAGGCTCCCAAGAGACCCGTACACTGTCCCCCATGGCACGCAAGAGCGTTTCAACCAGACCCCAAGAAGCATCCCCAAGGACTCTGACCCACGTCAGCGTCGCCGTCGTCGTCGGCAGCCCGACGGTGTATACACAGTCAAGTGGTTGCTGCGCTGCCCTTTGTCTCAGTGGCGACACACCAGCCCCATCCTGGTAGATGGCGAGTCCATGGCGACTCCTCCGCCGTCCAGTTCCTCATCCCTCCTCCTCCTCCTCCTCCTCCTCCTCCTCATGATCCTCCCTCCTCCCTCCTTTTCCCCTTCCCCTTCGCCTCCTCCGTCCCCCTCTCCTCCCCCCATCCCATTCCTTCACTTTTTGAATAGTTTCATCGTCGATGTCTTCATCGTCGTCCCCCTTCAGGGTCGGCGGCGCTGGCGGTAAGGCCTTCGCAATCGGCTACACGCAAGAGTGACCCTGGGTAATAGTTATCTTCGGAGCGCGGCTCTGTGAGGGCCGTGGGGGATCCAGACACAAGCGCGCAAGACGCTACTACCGTACCCCTCGCGACAATCAGGGGCCCCAGTGGGCGCGCACCAATGGTCACTCCAATGAAGGGTCAATCTTACGTGTAATAGTCGACGAGGGCACCCGTGGAAAAAAACACCCCCAAGGGTGAAAAGCCGGTCCTGGAGAAGGGGTCGAGATCACCAGGGATCGACGCCACGAACAACACATGCGACGTCGGAGGAGAGGACCCTGCCCAGCGCTGGAACAGACGGCTGGTAAGGCACGAGCGGGGCGCGCAAGGCGGGAACTGTATGCGTGTGTCTGGCGCAAGCGCTCGTGCATACGCACGTGTGCACGAGCGGGCGCTCACTCGCTCGTGCATGCAGAGGCCCCCCCTTGGGGGACCAAACTGCACCTCGGGCTCCACGCGTATGAGCCAAGCATGCTGCGCAGTCCGAGGATCTGGCGCGAATGTCCAGGGAAATGACTCTTCCTCCCGCCTCCTCCTCCACCTCCTACAGATTAATCGTCACAGCGAGATGCATCCATCACTGCATCCGGCTTTGAACGGCCAAAGAAACTTGCATCTCCTGGTGCAAGACTTCACAAGGGGCATCCATTCGCAATCCCTTTCAGATGCTACAAAGAATAAACCCAACATCCCGCTAGCCCTCTGGACGTAGGTGGTCTAGCGCTCTTGCTTTTCCAACCGCCATTTTTCTCTCGGGAAGGGGTTTACCACTACCCGCGGCAACATCTGCATTTATGCATACATATATACCTAGGGATATGTATGTATGTATGTATGTATGTATGTATGTATGCATGTATGTATGTATGTATGTATATCTGTGTGTATGTATGTATGCATGCATGTATGTATGCCTGTATGTATGTATGTATGTATGAATGTATGTGTATGGATGTATGGATGTGTGTGTATGTATGTGTGTATGTGTGTATGTATGTATGTATGTATGTATGTATGTATGTATGTATGTATGTATGTATGTATGTATGTATGTATGTATGTATGTATTTGTATATATGCATCAGTATATCTTTAAAACCAAACAAAGATGAACCAGGCGCCACCCCAACTGGAGGAACACTTCTTATTGCATGCGCGCAGTGCTTGGCATTGAGTGGCATTGTTTGGCGTTGCTTGGCATTGCTTGGCATTGCTTGGCATTGCTTGGCATTGCTTGGCATCGCTTAGCTTTGCTTGGCACTGCTTGGCCATGCTCGGCATTGCTTCGCATTGCTTGGCATTGCTTGGCATTGTTTGTCATTGTTTCGCATTGTTTGAGGCACTCAGGGCGGGGAACCCGGGGAACCCGAAGAGCCCCGGAAACACGGGGAACCCGGGGAACCTGGGAAACCCACCCGAGGAACCTGGGGAATCCGGGGAACTGGGCAACAGGGAACCCGAGGAACCCGGGAAACCCGGGGCACCCGCCGGGGAACTCGGGGAACATGGAGAAACCGAGGAACCAAGGGAACCCTGGGGAACCCGAGGAAACAACCCGAGGAACCCAGGGAACCTCCGAGCAACGGCAACGTAAGAATCGGAGGCGCCGAGGGCGAGAAACACGGGAACCCGAGGAACACGGGGAATCTCCGAGAAACGGGCAACGTAAGAATCCGAGACACCAACCTTTAACCAAGTAAGAACCCCTTAGGCAAGCCACATTGGGGAAAAAGGCACCTCGTCCCCCACCCGTTCGGGTCCCAACCAAGGTCAATGCCGACACCCTTTCCCACCACCCCTGTCCAACATATCGATACAAAATGCACGATTTGGCTAAATCTGGATCATGGTCGGGCACTCCGCGACTACTTCGTTTTGCTTGACAGGGACGACGGAGGTGTCCTCATATAATCCCGCGTGCACGTGCCCACCATTCCTGTCAACAACTCATACAAATTGCAGCACACGCTTAGACCATGCGGCGGGACCCACCAGCCCTGTCAAAAACAAATGCAAAGTGTTCCCGCTGGCTATTCATTCACTGGCGACTCTTGTCAACGCTGAAACTCGGGTGCTACTTACGTGTGTGGCGAGAGGGCGGGCGGGAATGAGCGAGAAAGCCGTCCTTCGAGGAGTAGCTTGACCCCTCCACCCTACCCACGCCCCCTGGGTCTGGATGGGGGCGAGCCCGAGACATTAGAGCGCCCCAGAGGCCCTAAATGGCCCTAAGGGGGCTCAAGAAAGCCCAAGGTGGCCCCCAAGATGGCTCAAGATAAAGCAAGATCGCTCAAGATGGCTTCCTAGAAGCTCCCAGAACCGCTCCAAGGCGGCTCCAAATGGCCACGGAGCCTTGCAAAGAAGCTCCCGGGGTGCCAACATCCCTCCCAAACCTGAGGACAACAAATGATGTGAGCGTTCTCGCCTCGTCGTTTCTTATTTGTCCTCAAGGCCTCGAGGTGGGTCCAAGATGGTCCAAGACGGCCCAAGAGCGGCTCGAGGGCACCAGATCTTCAATGCAGGAGGGCCACAAGAAGGCCCAAACGAAGTCAAAGAAGGCCTCTGCAGGGCCCCAAAACTGCCCAGCAGAGTTCCCAGACGGCCCAAGACGGCTCCAGAATGTCGCCAGAGCGCCGCGGCCCCGAGACGCTCCAAGAGGGCCCCAGGACGCCAAGACGGCTCTGAGATGGCACGAGGGGGCCCAGAGGGCCTCAAGACGGTTCGACTGCGGCTGCGGGTGCGGGCGCCCAAGAGGCGGCCCCGAGCGTGCTCCCCGCTTCCCGCTGCGGTGCCAGGCGCGGTTGCGGTGGCGGGCGCCCGCGGGCGGCACGGGGCGCGGTGCCCCAGGCCCCGTCGGGGGCGCGGCGGGGGGCGCGGGCGCCGGGGGCTGCGAGGTGCGGTCTGCGGTTCGGGATGCAGGTGCGTTTGCGGGCGCGGCTGCAGGCGCGGTTGCAGTCGCCTGCGGGCGGCCCAAGAGTGCGTTCCCCAGCTGTGGCGCTTGCGAGTGGGGTTGCGGGTGCACGTAGCGGGTGCGGGCGCCCGTGGGCGGCCCAAAATGTGCTCCCTGGTTGCGAGTGCGGTTGCGGGTGCAGTTGGCGGGTGTGAAGGCCCGCGGGGAAATGCGTTACCCGAACTGCCTGTTGACGTCGGTCAGTCAGGCAGTCAGTCAATCGGTCAATCAATTCGTCTGTGAGCCAATCTAGATATCAGTCAGCCATCTGCGGGCACTGAATTACACCTTGCTCCGACTGGGATAACATGGCATGGGTGCAATACGTAGTGTGAATGTGAGTGTTGCGCTGCGCGTGCGAGCCATTACCTGCACCTAAGAGACCGCCCCAACACATGAATCTACGCACGTACAGAGAATGTGCATACGCGTGCATGTCGATCGTAGCTGTGAACGGAGGCGTTAGACAAAAACTTGAATCCATCGGTAGATGCATGACTTGTCACGCATATTCTGAACGCGCGCATGTGTGCTCTACTCATGCACACACGTACCTGTTTCTGACCAACTCGGGCCGGGGACGCTTCGGTCAAGGACTAAATCTGGAAAGCCACGGCGAGAGACAGTCTTAGTAGTATGAGAGTCGCGGTGTGGTTCAGACTTCATACGGGCTACCATCTTGGTCCACCACTTCGCGGACATCTTTGGATGGCGAGACAAATCGTTGAAATCGACGTACGTGATACCAAAACGGAAATTCAGGCCGTCTGCCCACTCAAAATTGTCCATGAGCGACCATGCGAAAACTCCTCTGATGGCAACACCATCTTCCTTCTTTGCCACAGCAATTTGCTTCAGATACCGCTTGTAATACTCCTGGCGGTAGGTGTCGACAAGTGCCTCATCCATGGGCATGTCACTTTCATTAGCAACGTCGACTCCAAACTCGGTCACGAAAATGTGTTCGACACCGTAGTAGTCTTTCACCCAATTCAAATACTTCCGCATGGAGTCCGGCTTTGCCCAGATCCAGCCTGAAGCTGCACCACACTCGAACTCATGATCGTCGACGTGCGTCTGGTCTGCCCCAGCAGAGCAAGGGCTGAATGAATAACGTCCGGCGACATTATCGCCTGGCTCGTAATCTTCAATCTTCTTGTCGTTCCATACGGCAACATGGCCACCGTACGTGTTGAGGCCCCAGAAGTCGGCAAAACCCTTCAGCATATATTTTTCTTCGTCTGTGAGGACAGGCATCTTCGCACCGAAGAAGTCCTTCAGGCTCTGTGGGTAATCACCGGTTTTGAAGATAGGCTCAGCCCAGAAACCAACTAGATTGTCTCGGTCGTACGCGGCTGCCCTATTGTCTGCTTCACTGTCTGTATTTGGATATGCCCACGTGCAATCGAGAACAATTCCAATGTGGCCCTTCTTGCCAGATTTCCTGAAGTAATCGACTGATCGCGCATGTGCCTGCAGGATATGGTGCCCACACACTAGATGATCAGTGGTGCTCTTGTGGCCAGGTGCGAAAACGCCTGCCCCATAGCCTCCGGAGCAGAGTGAGTTGGGCTCGTTGACAGTTGCCCAATTGGTGATCTCAGGGAACTCATTGAAGCACAATTTTGCAAAATCCAAAAAATGATTCACAATGTCATCTTCCAGCCAGGAAAGGTCATTTGGAACATCCCAATGGTGGAGAGTGACGAAAGGTGTAACGCCATGCTTTTTCATCATCGCGAAAACGTCTTTGTAAAACTTAACGCCCTCTGGATTCACTTCATGCTTCCCCGAAGACTTGTTTAAAGGCATCAGGCGAGGCCAGGACATAGACATACGCATCGCGTTCATGCCATATTCACCAGAGAGCAAGTCAATATCAGCGTTGTACGTGTGAGAGAAATCATCCGTGACGTCCAACGTCACCCACCTAGACCCACTCTGACCTTCAGGAATGCTACCGCACGTCTTGCTGAAAGTGTCGGGGTCAGTGGTGTCACGATGCGGAATGCTGTGACAGAAGTCATCCCAGCTCGATGCTTGCTTGCCACTGATATTCCAGGCTCCTTCAATCTGGGCGGCAGCGGTGGCAGAGCCCCAGAGAAAAGTTGCATCACCTTGAAAGGCAGACACGATGTACGCCTCGTCGTCATAAAAACGTAGCAGATCGGCGAAGCAGCAGAGAAGCCACGATTGCAAAACCGCGAGCCATCGCGGAAAGCTTGCAAGCTCACGGCTTACGAAGCAAGGCGGGGCGATGCGGCGGCCTTCTGAGAAGGCAGGGGAGGCTCTTGGGAGGGATCGCCCCCTTCTTCGAGGCCTAGAAAGAGCGCCTCTTGGATGGCAAGAGGGCCTCTAGGAAGCGGGGTGCCTTATATCGACGGGGGGCCAGCTGAGACAATGTCTGCTTTCCCGGCCGGCCCAAATCCGCCCAAAACTGGTCCCTGGACCCCTACCAGGGTCCACCCTGGCCCGTTTTTCGAGGCGGATCCAGGTGGCCACGAGAAGCCCCTGCGAGGCCCAGACTGCAGGGAGGAACGCCTTGACTCATCTGGCCCTCCTGAGATTATCAGGTCGCTGCCACGCCTTCGCGCCGCCCCATTTCCCGCGCCGCCAAGCCTGACCACAGCAACCTCGAGCGAGAGCGGCCGCGCTCGTCAGCGACATGCTTTCGTGACCACCCCCAGGCGAGCCAAGGGAGCCGCTTGTGAGCGACGAATAGAAGCGGGTCTCACGCGCGATGGATGACACAGCGACCCTTACGCGCTGCGTGGCACAGCGCATTGAGAGGAGGGCGCCGCCCGCGCGACCTCACGCGGGGAGCTTGCACGCAGTCGCCCCCGCTTTCTTCCGCCACCGAGATCGCTCTGAGCGCTGCGGTGCGCCGCCGCCCCAAGCACCGTCGCGGCGGGGTGGGGTAAGAGGACAGGGCCGCGCGGGGGCGCGGGAGGGGGGGGGGGGGGGCGACGCGCGCAACCCCCCAATCGC
>CAUYUJ010021059.1:122500-230000 GCA_963575745.1 Prorocentrum cordatum | reverse complement strand
CATCATCATCATCATCATCACCAGCAGCATCAGAGGCATCATCATAATCATCGTCATCATCAGCAGCATCATAATCATCATCCTCGGAGTCAGCATAATCATCATCAGCAGCAGCATCATCAGCATCGTCGTCAGCATGAGCATCATCATCACCCTCATCATCGTCAGCATCATCATCGTCATTATCAGGATCATCGTCATCACCACCACCGCCACCATCACCATCACCATCACCGTCACCATCACTATCACCATCACCAGCATAGTCAGCATAATCATCGTCATCATCATCAGCATCATCATCATCAGCATCATCATCATCCTCATCAGCAGCAACATCCTCATCGTCATCAACAGCACCATCATATTCGGCCTAGTAATCGTCATCGTCATCGTCGTCATCACCGTCAATGTCATCAGCAACAGCATCGTCATCCCCATCGTCATTACAATCACCATTCTGAACATCATCATCGTCACAATCATCATGATTATCATGCTCACCAACATACTCACCAACTCGTCACACGAACCATTACCATCACCGTCGCCATCATCACCATCACCATCATCATCATCAGCAGCATCACCACCAGAAATACCGTCACCATCTCCATCCTCCTCCACCTCCTCTATCGCCTCTTCAGCTCCCCGATTTCCTGTGAGGGAGAGCGGGGGAAGGAGGAAAGTGAGAAAGACGAGGAAGAGGACGAGGAGGAGGAGGACGAGGAGGAGGAAGAGGAGGAGGAGGAGCTGGCAGCATCCTGTTCGGATTCAAGTGTCAGCAGCGTGAGGAGGAGGAGGAGGAGCCGGAGGAAACGGGAGAAGCAGGGGAGGCCGACGGCGGCAACGACGACGATGACGACGGTTGCGTGGATGACGCGGCCTGGGCTTTTCAGCTCTTCAGCGCGACTTGGGAGCCACACGCCTGTACACACGGGCCTTCGCCCGAAGTATTTTGCACACTATCTGCTGAACGTCCCACGGCCTCGAGCCCATCCCGAAGAATATCCACTACACTGTGCGCAGTGGCGGCTGCGATCATTGCAGCGTGGTCATACTCTTGCCCCCGACGGCCAGTCAGCCGGCGCCCGCGAGCCCGACCGACGAGTCTGGGGAGGTGTCCCAGTGCACGGCGCACGTGCTGTTCTGCCAGGCGGGGCAGGGCGCCCAGTCCACCAGGTCCGACTCCGACCAGTCGTCTGGCGCGTCCGGGCCGGGCGCCTGGCGGACGTCCTCGTCCAGCAGCCCAACCTGAGACCTCGCGAGCAGAAAGACAGCCGGGTCAGCGCGGGGCTCCACAGGAGTCGCGCCAGTGCCGCCGGAGCCGCCGAGCACTGGCCTGACCAATCGTGGGACTGCCGCCTCAGGGCCACGATGCGCCAGGTCAGCACTCGGGCCTCCCAGGCATCCCCTTAAGGAACTCCCCTGAGATCCGACGTTGCGAAACAAACACAAAACGAAAACATCACGACAAGAATTAAGACCGGACCCCTGGACCCAGCCCTGCTGAGCATTTTTCGAGCCGGATCGATCTGTGATGGTCCTGGGGCGCGGAATCGGGCGAAAACGCTCGGCGTGGACAAAAATTACAACGTCCGGGCCTCAGGGTCGGCCGACCCGAACGCGGACCATACCCCTTTTCTGACCCCGAGACCTCAGCCTCTCGATCTCCTTCTGCAGCCTCTCGTTCTCTGCCTGCAGCTTTAGGATCTTCGCCTCCTCCGCAGCCTGTCCGCTCCACCGCCCGCCGCCGCACGCGCAGCAGGCGTCCGCCGCGGTCAGGTTGAACTTGTGGAACCTGGCGCCGGCGCCGCATCGTTCGGCCTCCACATCGAGATCGTGATCCCGGAAGCGCTCGCGTCGTAACAGGGTCACAACGGAAGGCTTTGGCCATTTTCGGCCTCTGGGGGCCCTCGCTAGGCCCCGGGAACGTCAGAAAGTGACTCGGGATGAAAAGCCAGCCTCGGGCAAGGGATTCAGACTGACGGGGACCCCGCGTTGACATCGGATGTTTTGGGAGAGGGTGTTATATTTTTCGCGATCGTGGCCGTTACCGGCCCCGGCCGCCCAGGTAACAGCAGGATTCGTGCTGACGTCCGAAATAATTACCTAACATCGAAGACTGGTAGGTTTCTAGTGGGATAAAAAGAAAGCAGCAGATGACTCCACAGGGGGGTCTGGGCGGGTGCCGGACAGGGTGCCGCAGAAGTCGTTTTAAGCAAACAGTCACACACTTCGTGCTCTTCGACCTCCCAGAATTCCATTCCCGGGCCACATTCTGAATGCCCGGAGCCAACTGTAGGCCACTTCGTGCTCTTCGACTTCCCAGAACTCCATTCCCGGGCCACATTTTGAATGCCCGGAGCCAACTGTAGGCCACTTCGTGGTCTTCGAGTCCCCAGAACTCCATTCCCGGGCCACATTTTGAATGCCCGGAGCCAACTGTAGGCCACTTCGTGCTCTTCGAGTTCCCAGAACTCCATTCCCGGGCCACATTTTGAATGCCCGTAGCCAACTGTAGGCAACTTCGTGCTCTTCGACTTCCCAGAACTCCCATTCCTGGGCCACATTTTCAGCAGGGGCAAGAGCACGACGAGGAGGAGGACGAGCAAGACCAGGAGGACGAGGACGAGCAGGAGCAGGACGAGGAGCAGGAGGAGCAGGAGAAGAAGGACGAGCAGGAGGAGGAGGAGGAGGACGAGCAGGAGGAGGAGGACGACCAGGAGGAGGAGGACGACCAGGAAGAGGAGGAGGAGGAGGAGGAGGAGGAGGAGGAGGAGGAGGAGGAGGGGAGGAGGAGGAGGAGGAGGAGGAGGAGGAGGAGGCGGAGGCGGAGGGAGGAGGAGGAGGAGGAGGAGGATGGAGGAGGAGGGAGGAGGAGGAGGAGGGAGGGAGGAGGGGAGGAGGGGGGGGGAGCACCAGGAGGAGGAGAACGAGGACACCAGGAGGAGGAGGAGGAGGAGGAGGAGGAGGAGGAGGAAGAGAGCAGGAGGACGAGCAAGACGAGAGGACGAGGAGGAGGAGGACGGGAAGAGAGGAGGAGGAGGAGGAGGAGGGGAGGGGGAGGACTACCAGGAGGAGGAGGAGGAGGAGGAGGAGGAGGAGGAAGAGGAGGAGGAGGACGAGGAGGAGGAGGAGGAGGACGAGGAGGAGGAGGGGGGGGGAGAGCACCAGGAGGAGGAGAACGAGGACCACCAGGAGGAGGAGGAGGAGGAGGAGGAGGAGGAGGAGGAGGAGGAGGAGGAGGAGGAGAGAGCACCAGGAGGAGGAGGACGAGCAAGACGAGGAGGACGAGAACGAGGACGAGCAGGAGGAAGAGGAGGAGGAGGAGGAGGAGGAGGAGGAGCAGGAGAAAGAGGAGGAGGAGGAGGAGGAGGAGCAGGAGAAAGAAGACGAGCAGGAGGAGCACGAGGACGAGCAGGAGGAGGAGGAGGAGGACGAGCAGGAGGGGAGGGCGGCCGGCTGCCCCGGCCGGCTGCCCCGGCCGGCTGCCCCGACCGGCCGCGCTTGCGCCCGGCCGCGGAGCGCGGTCAAGGGAAGGGGGCGGGGGCCGGCGGTCAAGGTTGATACCCCCTCCTCGCTCGTTCCACTGCCTGCTCGCAGCAGTGGCACCAGCACATGCACAAGAGATTCCTGCATGAACTGTTGTACTTGCATATCTGATGGCCTTCGGCCAAGGTCGTGCGCACCAGGGCTCTGAGGAAGGCTCCCTAAGCTCGAGACGCTTCGAATGCTCTGTAGTTTCCTCGTAGCCTCCTTTCCATGCCTCTGTAGCTTCCACGCACTCCTGCGTCGCCGAGTTTCTTCTTGCAGCGTCCTTGTCGTGTCGCGGGGTGCGTTTGCGTCACTTCGGTGTTGCTGCGCCTTGAGACGTGTCTCTGCAGCTTCTTCGTCTCATCGGGGACTCCAGCGTCACCGAATTTGTTCCCGCATTGTGCTTGTCGTTCCAGGTCGTGCGTGCGCGCGCAGAATGTTTCTCTGCAGCGTCCTCGTCGCATCAGGATCTCCAGCGTCACAGAATGCATCCTTGTAGCGCCTCTTCTTCCAGGGCGGCGTGGTCCTGAGTCGCCGCGGACGACTCGCCGCGGACGGTTCCATTCGATTCCACGGGCGATCGTGCGCATGTAGTTTGCCACGCGCCTGCGCGCGCGGAGAGGGCCTGGGCGCCCTGTCGCCTGCGGGCGACCGCGCGGGTTAGTCCCCGCAAAAGCCAAAAAGGGCATTTCCACACGCCGGGTAAAGCCTAAAAGGGCTTTCGTCTGCCTGATCCTTGCCCCCCGCTTTCCTCCTTCTTCTTTCATCGAAGTCAGAACCCCCGCCCCCTATGACGTCCTCCGCTGGCCTGGGTGGTCTACTCAGGTCGCGGGGGGGGATGGGGGGGGGGTCGTTGCCACGGCTGGTGCCTCGTTTTCACGACGGGGAGGGGGGGGGGCACCGTTCCCTCGGATGGGCACATCCCCCCCTCCAAGGGCCTCCGAGCCCTCCCTCTCCGTCCTTTTCTTCTCCCTTATCCTTCCCTCCCTCGCGGTTTTCGAAGCCTTTGGCGTCTCCGCCCACCAGAGCGGGGATCTCGACCCCCCAATGGGATTCGTGGAGCGGGGGGGGCCTTGAGAGGCCGAAGCATTTTTTGGGGCGGGGGGGGCTGCCCCGTTCCCTCGGATGGGCACAGCCCCCCCCTCGCCGGCCTCCTCTCCTTGATCCCTCCTCCTAACGTAACGCGCCCGCTTTAAGTTAGTGCATATGATACATCGACATCCTGGGGGCCGACCTTGCTTTCCTGGCGGTAGTCTGGCGAGATCAGCTGGTTGTTGGGGGAAGTAAATGTGATCGGGGCCCACGGCTTTATACAATTGCGTTTAGTTATGTAAGCGGCTCCGCCGTTCCGCCCCTCAGGCGCCCGCTTCGGGAAGGCGCGACTCAAAGGCTGGTCATTGACGTTCATTGCCCACCCACGAGCACCACGCCGGCGCGCAGCAGGCATCACCCTCACCATCGTCATCATCTGCCTCGTTAACATCATGACGACTGCTGCGCTGGCTCGAGTGTGCCCCCGTTGCTCGCCCCGACTGGTGCCGCGGCGGCGTCTGGTTGCGCGTGGCCGGAGTCATGGCCGCCCCAGGCGGAGCTCGCCGTGGCAGTGGCGGCGACCGTGTGCGAGCCGCACTGGCCGGTGGTGATGGTGGTGCTTCTCAGCCCGCCACGCAGGAACTCGTCAATGCGATTCTGCAGCTAGGCCACCTGCCTACCCAATCCAGCCGCTCGAGCGCGGAGGAGAAGCGGCTTGCCGCGGGCCTCATCAGAGCACGGAAAGCAGAGACGCTGAGCTGGCAGCAGGAGGCGCAGCTCCGCGGGCTGCAGCCTGCCACGAGGGTCCACCCCGAACACTCTGGTGCCTGCGCCGGCCCCAGCAGACAGGCGCAAGCCAGCACCAGCGAGGTCAGGGAGGATGCAGGCGGCGGTGCTTCTCAGACTGCTGCGGCAGGCAGCGGTGCTTCTCAGCCTGCTCTGGCAGCGGAAGCAGGAGCTCTCGCCAAGCAGAAGGCGCAGCAGAAGGCAGACCTCAAGCGGAGACAGAAGAGCGAGGAGATCATGCAGCAGGTGCGGGACCTCGGCCGCTTCCCGAAGGAGTCTGCCGGGCGTAGCCCTGCAGAGCGGCAGCTGGCCCGGAAAATCCGCGCCGCACGGCATGCCAAGCAGTTCTCGCCAGAACAGGAGGCCGAGCTCCAGGCCCTGCAGCAAAAGACCGACGAGCTCGAGCAGGAGGAGGCGGAGACGAAGACCGACGAGCTCCTGCAGCAGAAGACCGAGGAGCTCATGCAGCAGGTGCGAGACCTCGGCCGCTATCCGAAGGAGTACGCCGGGCGTAGCCTCGCAGAGCGGCAGCTCGCCGAGAAAGTCCGGAAAGCACGGAAGGCCAAGCAGTTCTCCCCGGAGCAGGAGGCCGAGCTCCAGGCCCTCCAGCAGTCGGAGACCGATGACACAACAGCGACTCGCATCGCGGAGGCGGAGGCCCTCCCAAACCCCATGGAAGGGTTCGCTGAGGAGGCGCAGAACAGGATCGACCAGGACCTGCTGATGCTGGAGAGTGGCATCCGGACCAAGGCAATCCTGCGGCGCCTTGCCGTCTACAAGGAGCTGGTGTCCAGCCGCGGTGCTACTCAGCCCGCGCAGCTCAAAGAATTCGTGCAGCGGCACGCGGAGCGGGTGCGCAGGGCGTCGGCCGCTTCCGCGGGGAAGACCTGCTACGTTCCCGGCGGTGAGGTGGAGGGGGGCCAGCTGCGCGTCTTCTCCGCCCGCCCCGTCATGACGGGGCCGCTCGTGTGCCAGCTCTGCGAGTGCGACTTTCTTACAGAGGAGGACTTTGCGCGGCACAAGCAGCAGGGCCACGCGGGCGAGGCGGAATACCGCAAACGGGTGCTGTTCCTGATGACAGAGGCCGGCTGCAGGCCGATAGCCGCCCAGGAGAAGAGGATCATGGTGCAGAATTTTGCTCACTTCCAGCAGTTCTGTCACCCGGGCAGCAAGGGCAACCGCTTCTCGGGCGGCGAGGCGGTGCCCCGATGCGAGGCAGCCTGCGTAGTCTGTGCGCAGAAAGACTACCTGGAGCACCGCCACAAACTGAGCCTGTTTGGGGCAGTGCCGAAGGAGCGTGTCTCCGAGCACTGCGCGGACCCTGCCAGCGACCACGATGACCTGCCCGAGGGCGAGGCAGATGCTCGACCCGCGCGGACTCTGGTGAAGCACCGCGGGGTGTACTACTTGCAGTCCCCGGAGCTCGTGCAGAAGCTCCTGGACGTGGACAGGTACAGGCAGCGGTGGCCACTGATCCCGTGCGAACAGCTGCACGCGTCCAGCGTTCAGCATCCGGAGCACCCAGAGTGGCGGTGGCTGCTGCACTCCCGCCGAGTCCCTGTGGTTGCACCACCAGAAGCAACGGCGGGAACCTGCGGTGCTTCTCAGCCTGCTGCCGACAGGTCCGGCGGAGCTTCTCAGCCTGCGGACGAGAGGCCTCCGTGCGCAGGGGTGGGAGATGCCAACGCGTTGGTGTGGGTCTGTTGGGATTGCCTCAATGACCTGTGCGCCAAGAAACCGAAGATGCCGTTAAACGCCCTGGTCAACGACAACTGGATCGGCCGGGAGCTCATGCTCGTCCGCAACGCTTCGAAAGCTACAAAGATGCTGGCGCCCCTTGGCCGATGCTGTTGGAAGCAAGTCCGCCTCGGCAAGGGCGCTCCGGATGTCCAGCAGAAAGGCATCTCGGGCAACACTATCCTCTTCGCCCAGCCCACGGCGCAAATCCCGACCATGGAGCTGCCCCCGGAGCAGGGCGCGCTTGTGGACTCTCTGAACATCGTTTTCTCGGGCGCCGCGCACAAACTCCACAAGGCGCACTGGGCAACAGTCAAGCGCGGCGAGTATATGCAGATCGTGAGGGAGCGCAAGCAGCAGTGCGCAACCTTTTCCGAGGTATCCGTCCGGGAGGATGTTGCCCCGACACGGCTGCCGGAGGACGGCGTGCCAGACCACATCCAAGCCTGTCTGCAACCAGTGGACGGTGCGGACAAAGCCCCGGTACGTCTGTTGGGGCCAGCATCCAGGGCGCCGGAAGTGGGCAGAGACGACGAGGCGGGAGACGAGTCTGACGAGGAGAAAGAGACAGACAAAGACGGAGAAGCAGCAGAACAGCCTGACATGGCCTACCTGCATGAAAATGTGGCAGAGTTCACAGTTGCAGTGGATCCAGTGCATGACATCGCTCCAGTCCGAATGATGCAAGCGCTGCAAGGCACGCTGGTGGCGCTGCAGGAGCAGGCAGCACGCATCGCCAAGAACGAGGTGACACCGACAGTGGCAGACAGCAGCGGTGCTCTTCAGCCTGTTGCCGACGAGGGCGGCAGGCATACGATGCGCAGCATGGTTCTCGATGTACAGAGTGCTGCTCGTTCGTTCGACGAGCGAGCGCAGGTGGTGCTGGAGAAAGCGCAAGCAGGAGCAGACGCGTGCAGGGCTGTGGGCCCGCACTCCTTATCGGTGCCTACGCAGAAACCCTTGAGTTCTTTCGACAGCAGGTCTTGGCCGGCGTGCTACACAGAGTTCTGGTTCGGGGACGGCGCGCCGAACCTCGAGCGGGAGCGGCCCATGCTGTTCGAACAGGTCTTCCCCAGGAATACTACTTATGCTACCAGTGTTGATAGAGGAGTCGATCCATTGATAGCAGTGTCTCGTTTGGACCTACATGTGTTGTTCGCAGTGTCGCGTTTGGACCTACATGTGTTGATAGCAGTGTCTCGTTTGGACCTACATCCATTGATCGCAGTGTCTTGTTTGTACCTACGCGCGTTGATAGCAGCGTCTCGTTTGGACCTACATGTGTTGATAACAGTGTCTCGTTTGGATCTACACCCACTGATACCACTGTCTCGTTTGGACCTACATGTGTCGATAGCAGTGTCTCGTTTGGACCTACACATGTTGATAGCAGCGTCTCGTTTGGAACTACATCCATTGATAGCACTGTTCCGTTTGGACCTACATGTGTTGATAGCAGTGTCTCGTTTGGACTTACACGTGTTGATAGCAGTGTCTCGTTTGGACATACATCCATTGATAGCAAGCTTGCGTTTGGGCAGCGTCTCCTTTGGACCTACATGTTGTTAGCAGTGTCCCGTTTGGACCTACATGTGTTGATAGCAGTCTCCTTTGGACCTACATCCATTGATAGCAGTGTCTTGTTTGCACCTACGTGCGTTGATAGCAGTGTCTCGTTTGGACCTACATGTGTTGATAGCAGTGTCTCGTTTGGATCTACACCCACTGATCCCATTGTCTCGTTTGGACCTACATGTGTTGTTCGCAGTGTTGCGTTTTGACCTACATGTGTTGATAGCACTGTCTCGTTTGGACCTACACCCATTGATGGCAGTGTCTCGTTTGTACCTACATGCGTTGATAGCAATGTCTCGTTTGGACCTACATGTGTTGATAGCAGTGTATCGTTTGAACCTACATCCATTGATAGCACTGTTCCGTTTGGACCTACATGCGTTGATGGCAGTGTCTCGTTTGGACCTACATGTGTTGATAGCAGTGTCTCGTTTGGACATACATCCATTGATAGCAAGGTTGCGTTTGGACCTACATGTACATGTGTTGATAGCAGTGTCTCGTTTGGACCTACATCCATTGATAGCAGTGTCTTGTTTGTACCTACGTGCATTGATCGCAGTGTCTCGTTTGGACCTACATGTGTTGATAGCAGCGTCTCGTTTGGACCTACATCCATTGATAGCACTGTTCCGTTTGGACCTACATGCGTTGATAGCAATGTCTCGTTTGGACCTACATGTGTTGATAGCAGTGTATCGTTTGAACCTACATCCATTGATAGCACTGTTCCGTTTGGACCTACATGCGTTGATGGCAGTGTCTCGTTTGGACCTACATGTGTTGATAGCAGTGTCTCGTTTGGACATACATCCATTGAACGCAAGGTTGCGTTTGGACCTACATGTCTTCATAGCAGTGTCTCGTTTCTTAGTCCTTCGAGGTCGCACGGCGCCTGATCAACCTGGAGGAGCTCGAGTACTCTCTCGCGACCGACGAGGAGCCCTACGAGGCAGCCTGCCAGAGCCGCTTCAGCTCGCCAGAGATCATTGCTGTCTTCGGCGACGTGATCCGCCGGCTGCGGCTCTTGAAAGGCACTCGGGCGGCGATTGGCAGGAAAGGCTTCGGCACTGACCTCCAGATCCTGTCAGAGGCGTCGGCGGAGGATTTCATGGAGGCGCTAAACATCGCTAAGCCGGGCGACTGCATCGGCTCCGCCATTTCACGCCCGGGCATGCCTGCGAAGGTCAAGACTGCCCTCAGGACGTTGCTACTCAGCACTTCCGATGTGCCCTGGCACGGAGGGGCGGAAAACCGCACTCCGCTTCGACGGGCACGGCAACAACCTCAAGTTCGGCGCGGCCAGCTTCTTCGTCACACCGAACTTCGCAGACACGTACAGCCCGTTGGTCCTCCAACTCCACGAAGGGCCCGGAAAGCGGAGCCACTTAGACATTCGCGGGGGCGCGGTTGGCGCGGTGGCCAGAGCCGGCGGCGCTTCTCAGCCTGCTGGCCCTGACCTGCGGAGTCCAGCTCCGACCATGCCTTCTCTGGAGCGGATGCACCAGATAGTGGCAGCAGACCCGCGGGCGCAGGCCAAGTTCTTCCTGTTGATGACGGAGCTTCACTACCGCTACATCATCGGCTTAGAGCGCCTGTTTGTTGGCCGCACAACGCTAGCCCGACAGGCGGTGACAACGGAGGACGACGTGGCAGCGTCTCTGCAGCCGTGCGTGGCCCCAGGCACCACTGATGTGCAAGCGCCTTTCGAAGCACAGGGTCGGGGCTTCACGCACGGCCACGGCAAAGGCCACAGCGTCATCGGGCCTACGATGGCGTGGCTGCGGTCGGCAGTGGTCGGAGGCCTGCGCACCGCCGCTCGGGAGCTGCGAACTGCGCTTCTTTCCACCGCGGAGACCGTGCAGTACGAAGCTGCCAACGAGCCCGCACGGCAGCTGGGGCTTCCTGACGTCGCGCCAGAGCCTTTCACAGCCAGGCAGCAACGACAGAGCCGCATGGACGGAGGGGAAGAGGAGGACGGCACCCTGCGCGACGAGGTGCCTCTCGGCCCGCCAGTGGAGCAGCCGCACCTGGTGGAGGAGCGAGCGCGGGCAGCCGCAGAGAACCGGATGCCTGCAATCGGCGCTGCAGCGTACCGGGGCCTCCCGCTCACAGGAGCCTTTCAGTCTACGTTTCCAAGCTACCGCCAACGAACTAGCTTCGGGCAGCTAGGTGGCGCTCCTCAGCCTGCCATGGCAGCCAGCCATGCTAGCCTCTTCCAGACGAACGAGGATGGAGCGATTCAGGAAGTCCTCAAGCCCGATGGCTCGCCGGCTTCGGTCGAGGAGATTACCGCAGATGCGGAGGCTTGGGCGGTAGCGTTTAGCCATGACTTCTTTTGCAACATCTGCTCCAACC
Organism: Prorocentrum cordatum; assembly: GCA_963575745.1. Lineage (NCBI taxonomy): Eukaryota > Dinophyceae > Prorocentrales > Prorocentraceae > Prorocentrum > Prorocentrum cordatum. The sequence continues at coordinate 218,975 of CAUYUJ010021059.1, read as the reverse complement.
ACGAGCACGACTGCACCGAGACGTGCGTCAAGTACGTCAAGAAGAAGCTCGAGGCCAAAGAGAGTCTGCGCTCGAACAGAACCCCGTCGTGCCGCTTCTGGTTCTTTCGCATCCAGCAGCTATGTCTAGCAGGCCGCACCAAGCGAGTGCGTCGGCGCGGCAAGCCTTTGGTCCGGACTCCGTTCATCGACTTCTCTGATGACCGCAACCAGCGGTGCCGCTGCCAGGTCAAACGCGACCAGCCGTTCAGGAGCTCCAGCAACGACGTCTCTCAAGTGACCAGCCGGTGCAACGTGGATTTCCAGTTCTTGATGTGCGCGCCTGACGAGTCTGCCGAGGCAGCAAAAGTGCTTCAGCCTGGTGGTGCTCCTCAGCCTGCCCAGGACGGGCTGCCTGCGGCCGCCCCAGCTCAGCTGGCCAAGCGCAGAAGGCTTACCAAGAAGACGGCCAGCATGAAGAACCCAGAGTCGGCAATCGCATTGCGCTCATCCAAACAACTCGGCGGCCGCAAAAAGTGGCTCTACGGTTGTGGCTCCTTGCATCCGACAGATGCATCTGTCGTGGAGAGCTTCCAAGCTGCTTTCCAGAAGGCTTTCTCCATGGACTTCTACATCACGAAGTACCAGGGCAAGATGATGGAGTCCATGACGCCGCTCTTCCAGTCTATGCTCACCGGCATGCAGCGTCTGGAGCAGCAGGAGAGGGACGAGAAGGAGGAGGAAGCCCGGAAGGTGCTCAGTGAGGGCGGCGCTGATGGCGAGGACCAGACGCTGGCCAAACGGGGCCGGACGCGCGAGGATCTCGCTCGCCGCGCTCGGCGGGTCTGTATCCGCCTGGCGTCGATGGCGAACCGGTGCTTCTGGCTCTCCACGACGGAGGTGGCCGTGCATATCCTCACAGGCGGCGACTGCCTCCAGTCGCACCACAATGTGCGGCTCTTCACGAGACAACTACAGTGGGCCTGCCAGCAGTGCAAACGCTTGCTAAACCATGAAGGTTCGGGCGAGGAGACGCATAATGATCAGGTGCCAATACAAGCAGTCCGCATCCAGATCCCTGACGCCGACAACGAGGAGGAGGACGCAGCAGGTGACACCAGCGGTGCTCCTCAGCCTCCTGGAGACACTCCTGCTGGTGATGAGCAAGGTGGCGGTGCGGAGTGCGAGGACATGCACGCGTGCACCACCAGCACGAACACGGCCGACGACTACGCCCACAGAGGCCCTCGCCTGCAGACCATGCCGTACTACGTCTACAGGATGTACGTCCGGCGAGTCCTGAAGCCGAGCCGGGTCAAAGCTTCTGGACCGCGATTCTTCGCCTTCGAGAACCACTACGTCATGGCTCCGCGGTGCATGCAGGAGGTCCAGTTGACGCGGAGTGACGCCCCCACCATCGATGGCTTCCAGTGCCCGACCTGGGCACAGGACCCCGAGCAGAACTCGCTCTTCAAGGCCCTCCTCTTCACGCCTTGGGCGTGCGAGTGTCCCCTCTCTTGTGGCTGCGTTACTCAGTACAGCCATATGCTGAGGAACTGCGACTGCCCCGCCGTGCGCCCATACTCGTTCGAGCGGGCGTGGCGGCTTCGGTGCGCGGAGATCCACGTGTTGGCAGCGCGCGCAGACTCCAGGAGCCGCCTGGCCCGCAAGAGGCTCGTGCTCGCGGACACGACCCTCTTCTCCGAGCTGAAAGAGCCCCGGGCGAACCTCGAGGAGGGCGAGCTGGTGCTCCTCAGCCTAGCGCACTTCGCAAGGTCCCAGCTGGCGCGGCGCATGCCAGCGGAGGCGGCACGGCGCATCCTCGCCTTCAGTGACCACCACTGCCGGTGGCACGAGGAACAGTGCACCCTGGCGGAGTTCTGCGCGCACGTGGCGCGAGACGTGCTGGCGCACGTGGACCTCGCGGCGGAGGCGCGGGTTAAGCCTCGGCCAGCAACGACTGCACACCTCGAGGCGGATGAAGACTCCGCGAGCGATGCCGAAGGGCTCAAGGGGCGAGTCCCGCTGGAGCTCGTTGACGTGGGTGGAGGCGGCGGCAGCGACGTAGAGGAGGACGTGGAGGACGCCGAGATTACCGAGATCTCCCGGTTTCCGCTGCGGGACCACGTCAGAGCAACCGAGCTGGCCCTACAGCAAGACCAACTGCAGCGCTTGGACCAGAAGGGCCGCCTCAGCTACGCCGATAAGCAGTTGAAGAACCTCGACCGAGCGTACAGCGGCATGCTGCAGCCCAGCTTTGCACTGCCAGCCAGCAGCGGCGCGCGGGAACATCAGGGCACGCGGCTGGACGAGACCTTTTCTGACATGCTCGCCCTACAGCGGCAAAGCATTGCGCTCCAAAAGAAGCAAGCGAGCCCGGATGGAGAGACCTTGCCCGAGGCTGCGGACGACTGGCTACCCAGCGGTGCTCCTCAGCCTGCTGCCGAGGACGCGCAGCCGGAGCTCGTGCCGCAGCTCTTGGCCATGCAGGGCCCGGCGGCTGTTGCGTGGAAGCTTGTCAATGATGCCGAGTGCACGGAGGAGCAGATTGACGCGATGGCGTTGTTCGCGCTGTCCCTGCAGAAACGCTTTGACGGCAGACCAGACAAGACAACGCATCTGCTCCCCGTGGTATCCGCGACAGGCAACCACAGAGCGATTTGGCTCGGGGGAGGCGGTGTCGGCAAGACACGCACCCTCTCCAAAGTGGTGGAGCCGATGGCCATCACTTACTTCGGCGAGCAGGGGTACCTCGGCAAAGCTCAGTCCAACCACGCGGCACACAACCTCGGCCCGCGCGGCAGGACAATGCATTCCTCCAATGGGCTGCTCATGTCGGACTCCCTGCAGACCGCCAGGCTGCGCTTGACGCCACAGACGCAGAAAAAACTGGACCGCCTCACAGGCACACTCGGCGTCGACGTGATCGATGAGCTGGGTGCTGCGCCGGGGCCTTTGCTGCATGCCGATGCACTGCGCACGACCTACGGCAGGGCGTTGCGCTACAACCTCGACCCCACGAAGTACATGCGCCCGCAGGAGACGTGGGGGCGCATGGCTGTGAAGATCTTGTGCGGGGACTTCTACCAGTTGCCGCCGGTCCCCGCCAGCGCCTCCCTGCTGGCGCCTCACACGGGCCAGTCCTACGAACACCAACAGGGTAGGAAGTTGCTCGCCGACTTCGAGTACGTCATCGATTTCGTGCAGATGCAGCGCTTTACAGACCCGTTGCAACTCGAGGTTCTCCACGCCATGAGAACTCCAGGCGGGAAAAAGATCTCTGACGAGAGCTGGCAGGCGATCGTCAAAACAGAGGTCGTTAGCCCTAGCGGTGCTGGTCAGCCTGCTGCCAGCAGCAGCGAAGCCGCTCAGCCACCTCAGTGGGGCCCTCGGTTGCGTGCAGCACGAGGCTGGTACGAGTCGGCCTATGAGTGGCGCATCGTCTCTTACGCCATGCATGCACAGGCCAAGCTTGATGCGCACGATGCTGGCCAGCTGCTCTTTTACGTCCCAGCAATCGACAGACCAGCTGCGCGCCTCGCGAAGCCTGATTTCGACGAGATGCGCGCGGAGCCCAACATCGGCGCTACCGCAAAAATGCCGGGGCTGCTGCCGCTCTTCGTTGGCATGGAGGTCATCCTGACAGAATCCGTCTTGCCGCCGAAGTATGTCCGTGGCGCGCCAGGCAAAGTGGTAGGCATAGAGCTGCACGCTCTGGAGCCTCCGGTGGAGGGCCGCCCGTCCATTGTCTCGGACGGCGTGGTCGTACTCTACTACATGCCAAAGGCCGTCTATGTCAAGATCGATGACAGCGATGAACTTTTCTTGAAGGCCGCGCCGGTGACAGCTGGCAGTGCTTCTCAGCCTGCCGGCCCCGACCTGCGCGGAGTGCTCGCGATCACCCCGCAGGCGCGCCCCTGGAAGTTCAAAGCGAAGACAGGTGGCCCGGCCATCGCGGTGTCCAGGACGCAGTTGACCGTGCTGCCCAAGAAGCAGGGGACTCTGCATGGCGTCCAGGGCAAGACGACGGACCCAGGCTTCATCGTGCACTGGACGTTTCCGCCAGGACTCAAGAAGGAGTCCATTTGGCTTGCCTACTACGTCAGCCTGTCGCGCCCCAGAAGCTTCAACCAACTCTTGAGCCACGGCTTGCCTGACCGGAGCATCATCGAATCCGGCCCCCCGGAACAGATCGCCAAGGCCTTCGCCGAGCTCTTCACGGACAAGATTGCCGCGACGAAGATCGCTTGCGCGAAGGCCCGACAGCAACTGGGATGGCCTGCGCGAGCTTGAGGAGCCATGAGATGCAGTTTGCGTTGTGGCGGTGCTGTTCAGTCTGTCCGTCTGCATTCGCGTGGTGCTTCTCAGCCTGCATGCGCGTGGTGCTTCTCAGCCTGCGCTCGTGTGCAGCTGTGCGCGGTGAGCCTGCACGTGTCGCGCAATGTTTTTCAGCCTGCGCGTGTCTGCAATGCTTTTCAGCCTGCACGCTTTGCAGCTTCTCCGCTTCGCACGCCGCTCCTCAGCGCGGTCCTCTGAAAAAAAGGACAGTCATCATCTCATCGTCGCACTCATCATCGCACTCATCATCATCATTCATTGCCAGCGTTGATAGCAGTGTCTCGTTTTTACACGACTCCCACTATTGATAGCAGTGTCTCGTTTTGACACACTTCCAGCGTTGATAGCAGTGTCTCCTTTTTACACGACTCCCACCATTCACAGCAAAGTTTCGTTTTGACACACTGCGAGCGTTGATAGCAGTGTCTCTTTTTTACACGACTGCCACCATTGATAGCAGTGTCTCGTTTTGACACACTTCCAGCGTTGATAGCAGTGTCTCCTTTTTACAGGACTCCGGACTACAACTACTACTTCACTGTTACCACTGTTTCATCTCTCCTGCTCTTATTGCTACTACTACTGTGACTGTTACTGTTGCTGCATGCCTCCAGCTATGCTTCTACATATCGATGTTAGGTTGCGTTGCCGGGATAATGTTTTAATTCCAGACGGCGCGGGCGGCGAAACGTGACGTTATCGTCCCCCCCCCCGCTCCCCCCACCAGTGACGCCCGCTATCGCCCGAGAATAAAATTATCCCTGCGAAGGATCCAAACATATGCACTGTACCGCCTTCGGGGGATCTCCTCCTGAGTCCATGAAGCATGAGAAGAATGTGCCGATATGCGGCAGGGCCGCCATGCGGTCGCTGCCTCTGGGGCTTTCAATGGAAACCACTATGGGACCGCGAAACGTGTGAGCGCTGCGCCGCAGTGGGGCGGGGCCGCCACTGGGGCCTTCGGTGGAGCTTCACCGAAGGCCTCAGCGGCGGTGTCCGCATGCGGTTCCCCCACTCAGTGCAGCGCTCCGTGGCCCCCATAGCGAACTTCACCGAAGGCCTCGCTCGGTGGTGGTGTCCGCATGCGCGTTCCTCACCCAGTACAGCGCTTCGTGGCCCCCATGGGGAGCTCCACCGAGGGCCACAGTGGCGGTGTTGGCATGCGGTTCCCCCTCCTAGTACATCGTTTTATGGCCCCATGGGGAGCTTCACCGAAGGCCTCAGCGGCGGTGTCCGCATGCGGTTCCCCCACCCAGTGCAGCGCTCCGTGGCCCCCATAGCGAGCTTCACCGAAGGCCTCGCTCGGTGGTGGTGTCCGCATGCGCGTTCCTCACCCAGTACAGCGCTTCGTGGCCCCCATGGGGAGCTCCACCGAGGGCCTCAGTGGCGGTGTTGGCATGCTGTTGCCCCTACCCAATACAGCGCTTCGTGGCCCCGTAGGGAGCTCCACCGAAGGTTTCAGTTGCGGTGTCCGCGTGCGTTTCCCATACCCAGTACAGCGCTTCGTGGCCACATCGGGAGCTCTACCGAAGGCCTCAGTGGTGTTGGCATGCGCCTCCCCCACCCAGTACAGCGTTTCGTGGCTCCGTGGGGAGCTCCCCATGGGGCCACGAAACGATGTACTAGGAGGGGGAACCGCATGCCAACACCGCCACTGTGGCCCTCGGTGGAGCTCCCCACGGAGCCACGAAACGTTGCAATGGTGGGGAACGCGCATGCGGACACCGCCACCGAGGCCTTCGGTTGGGCTCCCTATGGGGCCACGAAATGCTGTACTCAATGGGGAACCCGCATGCGGACACCGCCACCGAGGCCCTCAGAGAAGCTCCTCATGCGGTCACGAAACGATGTACTGGGTGGGGGAACCGCATGCGGACACCGCCACTGAAGCCTTCGGTGGAGCTCCCTATGGGGCCCCGAAACGCTGTACTGGGTCGGGGAACCGCATGCGGACACCGCCACTGAAGCCTTCGGTGGAGCTCCCTATGGGGGCCACGAAACGTTGTACTGGGTGGGGGAACCGCATGCGGACACCGCCACTAAGGCCTTCGGTGGAGCTCCCTATGGGGGCCACGACGCGCGGTACTGCGTTGGGGAAGCGCATGCGGACACCGCAACTGAAGCCTTCGGTGGAGCCCCCTACGGGGCCAACAGACGCTGTACTGAAGCCTTTGGTGGAGCTCCCTGTGGGGCCACGAAACGCTGTACTGGGAACCGCCTGCGGGCACCGCCACCGAGGCCCTCGGTGGAGCTCCCTGTGGGGCCACGAAACGCTGTACTGGGTGGGGGGACCGCACAAGGACACCGCCACTGAGGCCCTCGGTTAAGCTCCCTATGGGGCCACGAAGCGCTGTATTAGGTGGGGGAACTGCATGAGGACACCGCCACTGAGGCCCTCGGTAGAGCTCCTCCCTATGGGGCCACGAAGCGCTGTGGTGAATGGCGGAACCGCATGCGGACCCTGCCACTGGGGCTGGAGCTCCCCATGGGGCCACGAAACAGTGTACTGGGAGGGGGAACCGCATGCGGCTACCACCGCCACTGAGGCCTTCGGCAGGACCTCCTGTGGGGCCACGAAGCGCTGTACTAGGTGGGCTCCCCATGGAGACACGAAACGATTTACTGGGTGGGGGAACCGCATGCGGACACCGCCACTGAGGCCTTCGGTTGGGCTCCCTATGGGGCCACGAAATGCTGTACTCAATGGGAAAACCGCATGCGGACACCGCCACCGAGGCCCTCGGTGAAGCTCCTCATGCGGTCACGAAACGATGTACTGGGTGGGGGAACCGCATGCGGACACCGCCACTGAAGCCTTCGGTGGAGCTTCCTATGGGGCCCCGAAACGCTGTACTGGGTCGGGGAACCGCATGCGGACACCGCCACTGAAGCCTTCGGTGGAGCTCCCTACGGGATCACGAAGCGGTGTACTGGGTGGGTGAATCGCATGCGGACACCGCCACTGAGGCCCTCGGTGGAGCTCCTCATGCGGTCACGAAACGATGTACTGGGTGAGGGAACCGCATGCGGACACCGCCACTGAGGCCTTCGGTGGAGCTCCCTATGGGGGCCACGAAACGGTGTGCTGGGTGAGGGAACCGCATGCGGACACCGCCACTGAGGGCTTCGGAGGAGGGCCACGAAATGCTGTAAAACCGCATCCGGACACCGCCACTGAAGCCTTGGGTGGAGCTCCCGATGGGTCCACGGAGCGTGTAAGTGGTGTGCCTAAATGGTGGGAAGGCGGAGAGCCGAGGCACGGACGGGAGGAGGAAGGAGGGGGAGGAGGAAGGAGGGAACGCGGGGCGATGTCCCTTCAAAACGAGGACCCAACACCACAGGATGGTTTGGGAAAACGCTCTCCAGGGCCTCCACGTCGAGATCGTTGTCATCGGTTCGCGGCTGGAAGCCTCCCAAACCGAATCGGCAGCCGTGGCGACCCAGTTCGGCCGAACCGGATCGAGCAGGATCGAATCCTGGACATCAGACGATGTACGTTCTGCAATCCGCGCTCCCAGACTTCCCGACCCCCTCTCCAGGGGCAATCCCAGACATCCAGCGTCTCGAAAAAATCGAGACGGAGGCTTTTCAGAATTGTCAGCCAACCAGGACCCTTACTGGGCCTCGGGACCGTTGACAAACGACTCGGGATGAAAAACCGCTCCCGGGCAAATGGTCGAGGAGAAGTCGGGGGCCCGCGTCTCGAACAAAATCGAGACGCCAGGTGTCTGGGATTGTTTGCTCCGGATCCGTGTGTGAGGGTCCCGGGGCCGGGTGACGGGCCCCAGAGGCCGACATCAAGAAAAAACGCCGGGATTGAAAAAAACATATCGTCGTCGTTAAGGGCTTCACGACTTTTCTTTCTTCGGTACATCGACTCGCGCTGGAGCGTCCATGATTTGCTCCAGATGTTCCTGGAGATATCTGGCTTCACATCGACCTGTTCGGACCTACCACGATCTGTCTGGATTCACCTCGACTTATCTGGATTTGCCTCGACGTACCCAGCTTTATCCCAGCAAGTCGATGGGAGAAAAACAAGAAGGCCCTGGGGGCGTCGGATGTCTGGGAGTCGTGTGTGTCGCAACCAGCCTGCGGCCGTAGAGCTTACAGCCGTCGCCCTGGGCGTAGAAGAAACAGTCGTACTGCGGGCCGTCCGCGTCGTGCCACTTCTCCGCGCCTGCGGGCGCGACGTCCACGCACGCTGGCGCCTCTTCGGCCGGCCCGGAACGGGGAGGGGGGGAGGGCGAGGAACCCAGACCCCCCCGGCGTCGTGACGAAGGCACGACGAAGGTGTTTCGCTGTTCTCGACCGTCAAGAAGCGACTCGGGAAAGAAAGCCGGTTCCTGGAAGGGGTCCAGACCTCTGAGATGAGCCCGCGATATGCAAAGCATCACGACGTCGGGGGTCTGACCCTCTTCAATCCGAGATGTATTCCCTCGGCCTTTCCCGTTCATCGGCTGGCACTGGGCTGACAAGTGACGGGCATCAAGGGTGGCAGCAGGGAGAGAAGGAGGGAGGGGGAAACAAGTAAGCAGAGAGGAGGGAGCAAGGAGGGGGAAGGGAGGGAGGGAGAGAGGGAGGGAGACAGGGCGGGAGGGAGGGAGGGAGGGAGAGGGAGGGGAGGGAGGGAGAGGGGCGGGAGGAGGAGGGGAGGGAAGGGAGGGAGGGGGGGGGAGGGAGGGAGAGAGGGAGGACAGGGTGGGAGGGAGGAGAGAGGAAGGGAGGGAGGGAAGAGAGGGGGGGGGGGGAAGGGAGGGAAGGGAGCGAGGGAGGGGGGAGGAAGGGAGGGAGGGAGACAGGGTGGGAGGAAGAGAGAGGGAGGGAGAGGGAGAGAGGGAAGGTGTGGGAGGAGGGAAGGAAGGTGGGAGGAGGCAGGGAGGGAGGTCCTCTGCTTGTGGCGCTCGTAGGCAGAAGCCGTGGTGCGAGCAGGCAGGGGAGAGGAAGGGGAAGAGGGCAGCACGGAGCAGGAGGGGAGCAGGAGGGAAGGAGGGAGGGCGGGAGGGGGAGCAGGAGGGAAGGAGGGAGGGAGGGAGGGATCGCTGGTTCCATGTAGCAGCCGATGTATCGACTCATCGACCCATCGACCCAGCAGTGGCTCCAGGGCTCCAGGGTGATGCGGAGGAGCAGGGAGGGCAGGGGAGGGAGAGAGGAAGAGAGAGGTGGGGGGGAGGGGGGGAGTTTTAAAGGAGCGCGGGGAGCCCACCGCGGACAGACCACCATCCCGTTTGGGGTAGTGCGGGAACACGTGTCGCGAGTGCGATGCGAGCAGACAAGCAGGCTGAGATGACCTCCATCTTCCAGGTATGAGGAGGGCGTGACTCTTTCTCGGCAGATACCCCCCGAGCCAATCCTGAGGTGCGCGTTCACCATCCACGCCCTATCGTCCTGATCACCGTCCTCGCCGTTGCGGCAACCCTGCCGCTTTGGAGCAGTGCGGTCCAAGATGTCCTTGAAGTGTGTTTCGGCAGCGCGACCAGGAGACGGTGCGGGTGCAGCTCACTTCATTTGAGGTGCCCTCGACGGCTGGTGGTGAAGAGGAGGCTCCAATTCCGACGCACCAGCTCCAGAAACCACCACCCGTGGCGATCGCGGCACTTCCAGCGATGGTCACCCCTTGCGTCCTGGAGTTTTGAACTGGCGCCTTGGGTTCGGAGATAGGACGGCTAACCGTATCAAGGCCAAGAGAATCCCCAGTTGGGGCTCGTCAGAGCGGCCACCTGACTAATCGGGGTGGCCGATATGCTCCTCCTCCGCCTCCTCCTCCTCCTGATCCTTGACTTCCTCCTGCTCCTCGCCCTCCTCGTCATCCTGCTCATCCTCCTCGTCCTCCTCCTGCTCCTCCTCATCATCCTCCTGTCCTCAGGCATACCTGCAGTTCCCATGATCTTCGTTGCGCTGTGTGAGAAGTCCTTCTGCGCGCTTGGGGTGCTCATGATACCAAGTGGAGCGTTCAGCGCTCCAGACAGGGCATCGCCTTCGAGGAATCCAAAGGTTGATCTCGCTTCCTTGGCGGACGGCGGCGGAAGGCGTGGGAAGGAAAAGGAAGGCGGCTTCGCCGGCGGAATCCAGGAGGGGAAGGCCGGCGGAGTCTGGCAGAACTCCGCCGACCCTGTCGGCGTGTGCGAGACGCTGTTTCGTTTGACTCGTCGACGTCTTCGTCGTCGTCGTCGCCGTCGCCGCTTCTCCCCCCTTGCCCTGGGCCCTGCTCCTCAAGCGCGCCAGTCGAAACGAAATTGAGCAACGTCGTGGTTGAGTCGAAGGGAGGCCCCTTCCCTTTACGTATGCCTTCGCCGCCAGGGGGAGGGATCCCCGGAGGGGTGTTGAAGGGGGGGTCTTGAGGGGAGGTCTTGGGGGGAGGGGGCCCTGGGTCAGAATGCCATTCCCCCCGGGGGGCCCCGGAGCCCAAAAAGGTGCCAAGACCGGCGAAGGCCCCCAAGACGGTCCAAGAAGAATCCCGAATCGCCAAGCGATCGGCCAAGCGGGCTCAAAGACGCCCCAGTAGCCTCCAAGAGCACTGCCAAGAGGACCCCAAGAGGCAAACTTCATGAATCGTCCGTGGGCTTTTAACACATGTGGGTGGTCGCCCCTTTTCGGCTTCCCGTCGCTCCAAGACGGCCCAGGAGGCCCCCAAGATCGCCCCAAGACGGCCCAAGAGGCCTCCAAGAGGGCCCCAAAACGAGCCAGGAGGGCCCCCAGACGGCCCAAGAGGCCTCGAAGACGGCCCAAAGAGGGTCCCAAGACGGCTCCAAGAGGGTACCCAGACGGAAGAACCCGAACGGACATTTCGAGCCCTCGGCCCCGAGAGGCTCCCAGGAGGCCCCAAGAGGCCCCCAAGAGACCCCGAAGAGGCCCCAAAGAGGCCCCACAAGAGGCCCCCAAGAGACCCCCAAGAGGCCCCAAGGAAGCCTTAAGAGGTCGCCAAGAGGCTCCAGAGAGGTCCTCGAGCGGCTCCCGAGAGGCCCCAAAACTGCTCCCCAGAGGCCCCCGAAAGCGCTCCGAAGAGCCCCCAGGAAGCAGCCATCAAGACTCTCACGTCAGCGTCGTCGTCGTCGTCGTCGTCGTCGTCGTCGTCCTTCGGGGTTGGCGGCACCAGCGGTAGGGCCTTCGCAAGAAGAATCAAGTCCCCAAACCAGCACAAAGAAAAAAACTGTTTCGGGTGCCAGGTTTCCGGAACCCACCAGGTGGCGCGGGGACCCGAGGACTGCTTGAGCATTTTGTCCTCGTCCTCGTCCCACTCCTGGCCGCTCCTCGTCCTCATCCTCCTCCCGCGCCCCCCATCACGGGCGGTAAACACATCATCCATGTCCACGGCCTCGCGGGACGGGCCCTCCGGGCCGCGACTCTGTGGATTCGGGGCGTGTTCTCGCGGATGCCCCGCGCGGAACCTGTCCATGCGACCGCGCATCCACGGGATCGCACCTCGGAGTCCAGATCGCGAGGGCCTGGATATGGATATGCTCGCCGACAGTGACCCCCGCTGGCCACGCCCGACCCTGCGCCCTCCGCCCCGCGGCGAGCTCGCCTTCGGGGCGTCCGCCGCTGCCGAGCTGCGCAAGCCTGCCTCGTGCTGCCCCTCGTGGTGGTGATCCACCTTCGGCGGGCCGGGGCGTCCGCTGTCCCGCTGGCCCCAATAGGATCGAGGAAGGGCGACACCGCCATCGCCAGCGCGAGGCGCCAGGGAGGGCCCTCCCGGTGAGGTGTGCCCCCCCCTCTCGCTCGAGGCATCCCCTGTCCCCAGCTCGAGGAGGCATCGTGAACTCTGGCTGGAGTTGGGACCCCCTGGTGGTGGTGGTGGTGGTGGTGGTGGTGGTGGTGGTGGTGGTGGTGGTGGTGGTGGTGGTGGTGGTGGTGGTGGTGGGACACCCCCTCCCTAGCGCGCGGAGCGCGCCAAGGACAGCGCCAGTGGTACCACAAGGGGGGCCCAGCGCCGATCCAAGAAATCCGCGCGGAACTCCGAAAGTTCATGTTTACGCTATTTCTTCTGATTCGATATCATTCCTCCGATCCAGCGCGGCAGCGCGGGGATGGTGCTCAACGCCGGAAGAGCGTGAGCGCCCCCTGCCGTGCCAGTCACTAAAGGGCTGCCGCCACCACGCCCGCAGGTGGCACCACCTGACACCACCCAGGTGGCGCCACGAGCCCCACAAATCCCCACGAGCGGCGAACATACCTATCCATATCCACGCCCTCCCGGCCTGGATTCTGGAGCGCGATCCCATTGATACGCGGTCACATGGACAGGTTCCGCGCGGGGCATCTGCGAAAACACGCCCCCTCATCCATGGAGTCGCGGCCCGGAGGGCCTGGCCTGCGAGGCAGTTGGCATGGACATGCTCCCGGCCCACAAAAACTACCACAACGACAGCCGGGCGATTCCAGAAGCCCCGGATCAACAAAATGCTGAGGCATCGCTTTTTCCCGGAAAGGGCGCGGGCCCAGGGTTCTCTTTTAGTAGGTTAACCTCCCGGCCCCCCTGCGACTTGGGCCGGCGAAATTATTTTGCGATGAATTACGTGCGGGAAGAGGGCCGGCGGAATTATTCCCCATATCCAAAGATGGGGTTCTTGTTCCCCATATCCAAAGATGGGGTTCTTGTTATTGGCGGACCGCGCCGGAAGGACACAGAACAGGACAGAACACCACACCCATCACTCAGACACACACGTAAGTTATTCCCCATTCACTCATCACTCATCACTCAGACTCAGTCCTCACTCAGACACACTCATCAAGACTCACTCATCACTCAGACTCACTCATCAAGACTCACTCATCACTCAGACTCAGTCCTCACTCAGACACACCACTCATCACTCAGACTCACCACTCAGATTCACTCATCACTCAGACTCACTCATGCTCTCTCATCACTCAGACTCAGTCATCACTCAGACTCAGGCGATTCGCTCGTCTCAGCAATCTAAGGGGGGCGGCGGGGGGGTATTTCACGGGGTCCCGTTCGCGGAATTTTGTGGGGATGTCTCAGGCGGTTTGGCCATTTTCTGATCCAGCATGTTTCGCTTTCGGAGCAGATTTGGAGGATGTCTCAGGCGATTCGCTCGTCTCAGCACTCTAAGGGGGGCGGCGGGGGGGTATTTCACGGGGTCCCGTTCGGGTAATTTTGTGGGGATGTCTCAGGCGGTTTGGTCATTTCTGGGCCCAACATCCTTCGCTTTCGGAGCAGATTTGGAGGATGTCTCGAGCGAGGCGCTCATTTCAGCACCCCTAAGGGGAGCCGCCAGGGGTGTTTGCACGGGCTCGTTCGCGGCCCTGGGCCCAACATCCTTCGCTTTCGGAGCAGATTTGGAGGATGTCTCGAGCGAGGCGCTCATTTCAGCACCCCTAAGGTGAGCCGCCAGGGGTGTTTGCACGGGCTCGTTCGCGGCCATTTTGTGGGGATGTCTCAGGCGGTTTGCTTGTTTCTGGGCCCAACATCCTTCGCTTTCGGAGCAGATTTGGAGGATGTCTCGAGCGAGGCGCTCATTTTCACCCCCCAGGTGGGCCAGATTTTGAGGATGTCTCGATCGGTTTGCTTGTTTTGGTGGCCAGGCTCGTGGGCGCAGATTCTTCTCAGGATGCCACAGGAGGCTCCAACAGGCTCCAGGAGGCCCCAGGAGACCACATGAGGTCCCAGGAGGCATCAGGAGGCCACAGAAAGACTCAAGAGGCCACAGGATGTCCCAAGAGGCTCCAGGAGGCCCCAGGAAGCTCCAGAAGGCTCAGGAAACCACAGGAGGCCCCAGGAGGCAACAGGAAGCGCCAGGAGGCCTCGGAAGGCAACAGGAGGCCCCGAGAGGCCCCAGGAGCAGGAGGCCTCAGAAGGCAACAGGAGTGGCTCCAATCCCATGTGTGTTACGTATGCTCCTATCGATTGGGCCTCACCTGGAGCACGATTCTTTGATGTTCTACGTATGTTTCTATAGATGGTCCTTCTCCTGTGTACACAATCCTAAATGTTTTACTCATGTTCCTATGTATTGGGCCTCTCCTGGGGCACGAGTCCTTGGTGTTTTACGCGTGTTCCTATAGATTGCCCTTCTCCTGTGGCTCTAATCCGCAATGTTTTATGTACGTCTGTTGCTATATATTGCGCCTCTCCTGGGGCACGAAACCTTCCTAGGAGGTCCCAGGAGGTCCCAAGAGGCTCCTGGAGACCCCAGGAAGCCCCAGTAGGTTTCAGGAGGCCCCAGGAGGCCCCAGGCTCATGCACAGAGACGCGCTCGTACTACTGAGGCTCATTCACACTCCAATTCATTCGCAGTTAGATTGATGTCCAGACCGTCACAACTGAAGCCCGTTAATATTCGAAAGCTCTTGCGCCTAGACATTCACGGCGGACAGGTCCATGCGAGTAGATGCACATATGGGGAGCTCCACGCAGTGAATAATTATTGGCGGACCGCGCCGGAAGGACACAGAACAGGACAGAACACCACACCCACCACTCATCACTCAGACTCACCACTCAGATTCACTCATCACTCAGACTCACTCATGCTCTCTCATCACTCAGACTCAGTCATCACTCAGACTCAGGCGATTCGCTCGTCTCAGCAATCTAAGGGGGGCGGCGGGGGGGTATTTCACGGGGTCCCGTTCGCGGAATTTTGTGGGGATGTCTCAGGCGGTTTGGCCATTTTCTGATCCAACATGTTTCGTTTTCGGAGCAGATTTGGAGGATGTCTCAGGCGATTCGCTCGTCTCAGCACTCTAAGGGGGGCGGCGGGGGGGTATTTCACGGGGTCCCGTTCGCGGAATTTTGTGGGGATGTCTCGAGCGGTTTGCCTGTTTTCTGTGCCAGCATCCTTCGCTTTCGGAGCAGATTTGGAGGATGTCTCGAGCGAGGCGCTCATTTTCACCCCCCAGGTGGGCCAGATTTTGAGGATGTCTCGATCGGTTTGCTTGTTTTGGTGGCCAGGCTCGTGGGCGCATATTCTTCTCTGGATGCCACAGGAGGCTCCAACAGGCTCCAGGAGGCCCCAGGAGACATCATGAGGTCCCAGGAGGCATCAGGAGGCCACAGAAAGACTCAAGAGGCCACAGGATGTCCCAAGAGGCTCCAGGAGGCCCCAGGAAGCTCCGGACGGCCTCAGGAAACCACAGGAGGCCCCACGAGGCAACAGGAAGCGCCAGGAGGCCTCGGAAGGCAACAGGAGGCCCCGAGAGGCCCCAGGAGCAGGAGGCTTCAGAAGGCAACAGGAGTGGCTCCAATCCCATGTGTTTTACGTATGCTCCTATCGATTGGGCCTCACCTGGAGCACGAGCCTTTTGATGTTTTACGTATGTTTCTATAGATTGTCCTTCTCCTGTGTACACAATCCTACATATCTTACTAATGTTCCTATATATATATATATATATTCTCATACGCACCTCTCCGAGGGAGTAGAGCTCAGAGGCGATTAATGCGTCCGTCGTTCGCGATTTTTCTGGCCGTTTCGCTCGGGACATCCTCGAAATTCTGAAAATCGGTGGCACCCCTCACGCAGATCGTGACGTCAGGGTCCAAAAACACATAGGATTTCCAACATGTTATCATAAAACCTTCAAAAACACATGGTAATTTCAATGATTTTGACTCCGATTCTCAGAGAATGGCGGTTTCGCCTGAGACATCCTCCCAAAATCGAGCCCCAGACCCCTCCTCGGAGCCTCCTGGGGGCCTCCTGGAACCTCCTGGGGCCTCCTGGGGCTTTCTGGACCTTCTGGTACCCCAGACCCCGCCTCGGAGCCTCCTGGAGTTCTCCTGGGCCTGCTGAGGCCGCCTGGGGCCTCCTGGGGCCTCCTGGGGCAAAGAACTACATGCACACACAGAGACACAAATCACGCCCAACACATCACACGCTACCAAATAACATACACACACACACACACACACACACACACACACACACACAACACACAACACACAACAAACACACGCACAGCCCACACACTCACAACACACACACAACACTCACAATCCTGGGGCCTCCTGGAGCCTCTTCTGGTATCCAAGTCGGGCCTCCTGAGGCTTCCTGGGGGGCCCTGGTACACACATCGCAAGGTGTGGCAACCCCACTTGCGCTCGAGTGCGACTTCGCTGTTGCATGTCACTCCTGCTTCAAACGCCCCTTCAGCTTGTTGTATGAGCCTGGGCACACACGTGCCACTTGATATATATATATATATATATATATATATATTGGGCCTCTCCTGGGGCACGAGTCCTTTGTGTTTGACGCGTGTTCCTATAGATTGCCCTTCTCCTGTGGCACGAATCCGCAATGGTTTATGTACGTCTGTTGCTATATATTGCGCCTCTCCTGGGGCACGAAACCTCCCTAGGAGGTCCCAGGAGGCCCCAAGAGGCTCCTGGAGACCCCAGGAAGCCCCAGTAGGTTTCAGGAGGCCCCAGGAGGCCCCAGGCTCATGCACAAAGACGCGCTTGTACTACTGAGGCTCATTCACACTCCAATTCATTCGCAGTTAGATTTATGTCCTGACCGTCACAACTGAAGCCCGTGTATATTCGAAAGCTCTTGCGCCTAGACATTCACGGCGGACAGGTCCATGCGAATAGATGCACTTCTTTTGTTATTGGCGGACCGCGCCGGAAGGACACAGAACAGGACAGAACACCACACCCATCACTCAGACACACACGTAAGTTATTCCCCATATCCAAAGATGGGGTTCTTGATTCCCCATATCCAAAGATGGTTTTTTCCCCATATCCAAAGATGGGGTTCTGGTTCCCCATATCCAAAGATGGGGTTCTTGTTCCCCATATCCAAAGATGGGGTTCTTGTTATTGGCGGACCGCGCCGGAAGGATACAGAACAGGACAGAACACCACACCCATCACTCAGACACACACGTAAGTTATTCCCCATATCCTAAGATGGGGTTCTTGATTCCCCATATCCAAAGATGGGGTTTTTGATTCCCCACTCACTCATCACTCAGACTCACTCATCAAGACTCACTAATCACTCAGACTCAGTCCTCACTCAGACACACCACTCATCACTCAGACTCACCACTCAGATTCACTCATCACTCAGACTCACTCATGCTCTCTCATCACTCAGACTCAGTCATCACTCAGACTCAGGCGATTCGCTCGTCTCAGCAATCTAAGGGGGGCGGCGGGGGGGTATTTCACGGGGTCCCGTTCGCGGAATTTTGTGGGGATGTCTCAGGCGGTTTGGCCATTTTCTGATCCAGCATGTTTCGTTTTCGGAGCAGATTTGGAGGATGTCTCAGGCGATTCGCTCGTCTCAGCACTCTAAGGGGGGCGGCGGGGGGGTATTTCACGGGGTCCCGTTCGCGGAATTTTGTGGGGATGTCTCAGGCGGTTTGGTCATTTCTGGGCTCAACATCCTTCGCTTTCGGAGCAGATTTGGAGGATGTCTCGAGCGAGGCGCTCATTTCACCCCCCAGGTGGGCCAGATTTTGAGGATGTCTCGATCGGTTTGCCTGTTTTGGTGGCCAGGCTCGTGGGCGCAGATTCTTCTCAGGATGCCACAGGAGGCTCCAACAGGCTCCAGGAGGCCCCAGGAGACCACATGAGGTCCCAGGAGGCATCAGGAGGCCACAGAAAGATCAAGAGGCCACAGGATGTCCCAAGAGGCTCCAGGAGGCCCCAGGAAGCTCCAGAAGGCCTCAGGAAACCACAGGAGGCCCCAGGAGGCAACAGGAAGCGCCAGGAGGCCTCGGAAGGCAACAGGAGGCCCCGAGAGGCCCCAGGAGCAGGAGGCTTCAGAAGGCAATAGGAGTGGCTCCAATCCCATGTGTTTTACGTATTTGATGGTCTACGGATGTTTCTATAGATGGTCCTTCTCCTGTGTACACACTCCTAAATGTTTTACTCATGGTCCTATATATTGGGCCTCTCCTGGGGCACGAGTCCTTGGTGTTTTACGCGTGTTCCTATAGATTGCCCTTCTCCTGTGGCTCTAATCCGCAATGTTTTATGTACGTCTGTTGCTATAGATTGCGCCTCTCCTGGGGCACGGAACCTTCCTAGGAGGTCCCAGGAGGTCCCAAGAGGCTCCTGGAGACCCCAGGAAGCCCCAGTAGGTTTCAGGAGGCCCCAGGAGGCCCCAGGCTCATGCACATAGACGCGCTTGTACTACTGAGGCTCATTCACACCGCAATTCATTCGCAGTTAGATTTATGTCCAGACCGTCACAACTGAAGCCCGTTAATATTCGAAAGCTCTTGCGCCTAGACATTCACGGCAGACAGGTCCATGGGAGTAGATGCACATATGGGGAGCTCCACGCAGTGAATAATTTTTTAGGATGTCTCGAGCGAAACGCTTGTTTCAGAATTTGTTGAGGATGTCTCGAGCGACACGCTGGTTTTGCAGAGCCGACCGCGACACGGAAAAGCGCCCCTCGCGCAGGAATTCCAAGGATGTCTCGCGCGTGCCGCGTCCCGCGCGCGGGTATTTGGATTTCTTGGGATTTTGACAGGATGTCTCGAGCGAAACGCTTGTTTTTCATAATTGTTGAGGATGTCTCGAGCGAAACGCTGGTTTTGCAAAATTGGAGGATGTCTCGAGCGGTGGCCTCGTGGGGGGGCCAGAATTCAAAGGATGTCTCAGGCGAAATGCTTGTTTTCACGTCCCGCTCGCAGGAATTCCGAGGATGTCTCGCGCGTGCAGCGTCCCGCGCGTAGGAATTCAGATGATTTTGACAGGATGTCTCGAGCGAAACGCTTGTCCCCAGCACGTTCCGTAGCGCGTCCCCTTGGCAGGTCCCGCGATGCGTCCCCATGGCACGTCCCTTGGCACGTCGCTTGGCGCGTCCCTTGAGACGTTCTGCGTCGCGTCCTCCTGGCATGTTCCCCTGTCCATTAGCTCTGGGGCAGCTACTATGTGTTCAGGCAGCTCGAGCTTAAGATCCAGATCAGTTCGGTCAGGACTCGGATGCAAAGGAGGACTCGATCCACAATATGCACAATGCGCACATCGCAGTTCAGCACGGCGCAGCACAGCACATCCTCGGCACGGTACATCAAGATCGATACACTCAGCATTGCAATTGGCACGTTCCTCGGCACGTTCCGTGGGGCGTCCCTCGGCGAGTCCCCTGGCACGTCGCGTGCGCGCGTTCCCCTGGCACAAGTCCCGTGGCACATCCATTGGCACGTTCCGTTAGCGCGTCCCCTTGGCACGTCCCGCGGTGCGACCCCACCACGTCCTGGCACGTCCTGGCGCATCCCTTGGGACGTTCCGCGGCGCGTCCTCCTGCCATGTTCCCCTGTCCATTAGCTCTGGGGCAGCTACTATGTGGACTATGTGCTCAGCAGCTCGAGCTTAAGATCCAGATCAGTTCGGTCAGGACTCGGATGCAACGGAGGACTCGATCTACAACACTAGAGCACAATCGCGGCATGGCACATCGTAGTTCAGCACGGCGCAGCACAGCACTGATTTCGGCACGGTACATCAAGGTCGATACACTCAGCATTGCAACTTGGCACGTTCCTTGGCACGTTCCGTGGGGCGTCCTTTGGCGAGTCCCCCTGGCACGTCGCGTGGCGCGTCCCCTGGCGCATCCCGTGGCACATCCATTGGCACGTTCCGTAGCGCGTCCCCTTGGCACGTCCCGCGGTGCGACCCCATGGCATGGCACGTCGCCTGGCGCATCCCTTGGGACGTTTCGCGGCGCGTCCTCTGGCATGTTCCCCTGTCCATTAGCTCTGGGGCAGCTACTATGTGTTCAGGCAGCTCGAGCTTAAGATCCAGATCAGTTCGGTCAGGACTCGGATGCAAAGGAGGACTCGATCCACGAGGCTATAGAGCGCAGTCGCGCATGGCACATCGCAATTCAGCACGGCGCAGCACAGCACATCCCTCGGCAGGGTACATCAAGATCGATACCTTCAGTATTGCATTTGCCCGTCACCCAATCAGGTGTGTTTGAAAACGCTGCCATGTGTTACAGTTCTACATTCCTTTCCGGGTTCGTGGGTCGATCATGTTGTTCCTTTCGCTTTCGACGCCGGCCTCCCCCGAAAGGTCCGCTGGAGGATTCGCCGCTGGCCTACTTCGGCCGGCGTACCGTCGAAAGAGCAGCACTTCCTGGAGCGCGCCAGCTTTTTCCCGGCACCTCTACGGTCGGGAACTTTTGCTTAGCGTGTCGCGGCAGCGGCCCCAGCGACACTCAATGCCCTGCAACCTGATGGCGTGTCGCTCCGCTCCGCGGGGCGGGAGGCCAGGAAAAGCTCGGAATGTCGATGCTTAGGGACTGGAGCGTTGTTAGCGGGACACGAACCGGCGACGCGACACGCTAGGAAGCCAAAGTTCCCGACCGTACGAGAGGTTCGAGTGTCTCCGCCACCGCCACTTCCCCGGCCACCCCCGACCAGCCCGACGCCCGCCGCCCGACGCACCGGCACCCCGCCGCTCGCCGCTCCCGCCCGACACGGCCACTGTCTGGGCGGCCAGCGCCGACGCGCCCCCGCCCTCACCCCCTCCTGAGGCTCGCGAGCTCCCCCCGCCCCCCCGAGTGCAAAGTCGCAGAGGGCCGAGAGGTTGAGCAGGGACCGACCGTCCCGGCATTCCTATAGGCCTGCCACGACATGTTCTTAGAACCCCAAAATGTTCTAAGAGCAACAAAAGTGTTCTTAGAACATAGACCCGATGTGCTAAAACAAGACAGTCCCAGCCAGATGTGTTCCAAGAACATCTCGAGGAAACCGCAAGAGGTTCTTAGAACATTGTTTGGTAGACCTATATGCACGCCAGGACGCTTCGCCACTGCTTGAAGAGAGTTGGCAGCACCAGTCAGCGTCGAGTCGGAAAAGCGGATCGAATCGGCATGCGAGTAGGATCGGGCCGCATCGGCAGGGAGTCGAACATCGAGTCGGGTTGGCCGCGCCAGGATGCATAGCAGCGCCACGCAGACAGCAGGCCGCACCGGATTGCTGGACAGCCGAAACCGAATCGAATCGAACACGGCGAAACCGATATCGGATCGGATGAATCCGATCGAAGTCGACCCGACCCTGGTGTGCCGAGAGCCGCCCCCACGCCCACTCTCGCGGGCCGCCGGGCGCTCAACCGGCCGGCGAGTGCAGTGCCCACTGCACGCTGCACTGAAGAGCGGCACGGCGACTCCGCGAGGCGCCCGGCGCCCGCGCGTGGCAGGCAGGACGGCAGAGCCGAGCATCGATGTCCTGGCGGGGTTTGCGAGGGCTTGCGAGGGAGAGCGAGTGAGAGCGAGAGGAGGAGAGAGAGAGAGAGAGGCAGGCGGGCGGGCGGGCAGGCCTCCTCCTGCAGACGACGGGGCCCTGCCGACACGGCCCCCTACGATCACGGAGAGCCTTGCCGAGGGCGGGGCTGGGCAGGCTCGCCTCGGGGGGCAGGAACGACTGCGTGTCCCCGAGACTCCACCTCCTCCGCCTCGTCCTCTTCCCCCTCCTCCAGCTCCTCCTCCTCTTCCTCCTCCTCCTCCACCTCCTCCTCCTCCTCCTCTGCCTTCTCCCTCCTCCCTCCCTCCCTTCTGTACCGCCGGCCAATCCCGCCCCTGCCGCTCCGGCGAGCGTGCCTTCGGGGGGTTCGCCGCCACGGAGCTGTGCAAGCCTTCCCTGTGGTGCCTCTTGTGGTTGTGCCCCACCTTCGGGCGAGGAGGGGGGAGGGAGTGGGGGGAGTGAGCAGGGGGAGGAGCAGGAGGAGGAGGAGGAGGAGGAGGAGGAGGAGGAGGAGGAAGAGGGGGAGGAGGAAGAGGAGGAGAAGAGAGGAGAAGGAGGAGAGTGTTGGGACGAGAGGACGAAGAAACAGAGGAGGGGGAGCGGCAGATTAGGGGAGGGTGGAGGGGGAGGAGCGGGAGGAAGGGGAGGAGCGAGGAATGATGAGGGGGAGGTCGGAGGAGGGAGGGAGGGAGGAGGGAGGGAGGAGGCGAAATGGAGGAGGGAGGGAGGAGCTTCGTCTCTCGGCCCTCCTCCTCCTCCTCCTCCTCCTCCTCCTCCCCCTCCTCCTCCTACCTCCCCCCCTACCCTCTCCCTCCTCCTCCTCCTCCTCTCCTCCTCCTCCTCCTCCTCCTCCCCGTTCTCCTATCCCTCCTACTGTTCCTCCTCCTCGTCCTCCTCCTCCATGCTTTGCCTTGTGAGTAACTCCTCCCTGTCGCACCCCCCGACGTGTCGGTAGGGCGGGCCGGGCGTATCTCCTGAGACTTCCTCAACATGTATGATCCTGACCCTTGGGATTTGCAACAGCTTCACAGATGGAGGGCGGATCGTTTCAAAATGTGGCTCTCGTCTTCGTGTCGCGCACATTCACCTGAAGGCTTGCGACAGCTTCAAGGATGGAGGGCGGGTCGTTTTCAAAAGTGTGGTTCTCGCTTTGGCTCCGCGCACAATCGTCTTAAAGGTTCGTGACAGCTTCAAGCATGGAGGGCGGGCCGCTTTCAAAATGTGATGCTCGCCTTAGCGCTGCGCACACTCGTCTTGAAACAATGTAGCAACATCAAAGATTGAGTTGAGGGCGGGTCGTTTTCAAAAAGTCGCTGCCGTCCCAGCGCCGCGCACATCCGTCCCCAAATATTGCAACACCTTTGAGGTTTCCTATGGTTGAAGTCCCGAGATTTCCGGCACGGTGTAGGGCTCGCGGTGTTTAAATCCCAGAAGCGGTGTTCTGGCACGATTTGGGGTTGTCAGGACGCAACTGTCACGTTGATTCGCGGCGCTGATGTCCCAGGAACTGCGTTTGGGCACGATTGGAAACTCTCAGACTATTTCCTTTCAGTGGGGCACGTCCCCCAATGATAGTAAACTCTCGTAGGGACATACTAACTTGGAGGGGGGACATCCACGCCCTATCGTCCTGATCACCGTCCTCGCCGTTGCGGCACCCCTGCCGCTTGGGAGCAGTGCGGTCCAAGATGTCCTTGGAGCGTGTTTCGGCAGCGCGACCAGGAGACGGTGCGGGTGCAGCTCACTTCATTTGAGGTGCCCTCGACGGCTGGTGGTGAAGAGGAGGTACTGCGTGGCACTGGCTGTGAGGCTCCACTTCCGACGCACCAGCTCCAGAAACCACCACCCGTGGCGATCGCGGCACTTCCAGCGATGGTCACCCCTTGCGTCCTGGAGTTTTGAACTGGCGCCTTGGGTTCGGAGATAGGACGGCTAACCGTATCAAGGCCAAGAGAATCCCCAGTTGGGGCTCGTCAGAGCGGCCACCTGACTAATCGGGGTGGCCGATATGCTCCTCCTCCGCCTCCTCCTCCTCCTGCTCCTCCCGATCCTTGACTTCCTCCTGCTCCTCGCCCTCCTCGTCATCCTGCTCATCCTCCTCGTCCTCCTCCTGCTCCTCCTCATCATCCTCCTGTCCTCAGGCATATCTGCAGTTCTCATGATCTTCGTTGCGCTGTGTGAGAAGTCCTTCTGCGCGCTTGGGGTGCTCATGATACCAAGTGGAGCGTTCAGCGCTCCAGACAGGGCATCGCCTTCGAGGAATCCAAAGGTTGATCTCTCTTCCTTGGCGGACGGCGGCAGAAGGCGTGGGAAGGAAAAGGAAGGCGGCTTCGCCGGCGGAATCCAGGAGGGGAAGGCCGGCGGAGTCTGGCAGAATTCCGCCGACCCTGTCGGCGTGTGCGAGACGCTGTTTCGTTTGACTCGTCGACGTCTTCGTCTTTGTCGTCGCCGTCGCCGCTTCTCCCCCCTTGCCCTGGGCCCTGCTCCTCAAGCGCGCCAGTCGAAACGAAATTGAGCAACGTCGTGGTTGAGTCGAAGGGAAGCCCCTTCCCTTTACGTATCCCTTCGCCGCCAGGGGGAGGGATCCCCGGAGGGGTGTTGAAGGGGGGGTCTTGAGGGGAGGTCTTGGGGGGAGGGGGCCCTGGGTCAGAATGCAATTCCCCCCGGGGGGGCCCGGAGCCCAAAAAGGTGCCAAGACGGGCGAAGGCCCCCAAGACGGTCCAAGAAGAATCCCGAATCGCCAAGCGATCGGCCAAGCGGGCTCAAAGACGCCCCAGTAGCCTCCAAGAGCACTGCCAAGAGGACCCCAAGAGGCAAACTTCATGAATCGTCCGTGGGCTTGTAACACATGTGGGTGGTCGCCCCTTTTCGGCTTCCCGTCGCTCCAAGACGGCCCAGGAGGCCCCCAAGATCGCCCCAAGACGGCCCAAGAGGCCTCCAAGAGGGCCCCAAAACGAGCCAGGAGGGCCCCCAGACGGGCCAAGAGGCCTCCAAGACGGCCCAAAGAGGGTCCCAAGACGGCTCCAAGAGGGTGCCCAGACGGAAGAACCCGAACGGACATTTCGAGCCCTCGGCCCCGAGAGGCTCCCAGGAGGCCCCAAGAGGCCCCCAAGAGACCCCGAAGAGGCCCAAAGGAAGCCTTAAGAGGTCGCCAAGAGGCTCCAGAGAGTTCCTCGAGTGGCTTCCAAGAGGCCCCAAAACTGCTCCCCAGAGGCCCCCGAAAGCGCTCCGAAGAGCCCCCAGAAAGCAGCCATCAAGACTCTCACGTCAGCGTCGTCGTCGTCGTCCCCCTTCGGGGTTGGCGGCACCAGCGGTAAGGCCTTCGCAAGAAGAATCAAGTCCCAAAACCAGCACAAAGAAAAAAACTGGTTTGGGTGCCAGGTTTCCGGAACCCACCAGGTGGCGCGCCGCCAAACCCTCCCCCGCCCAGGCCGCGCAGAGGGGGGGACCCGAGGACTGCTTGAGCATTTTGTCCTCGTCCTCGTCCCACTCCTGGCCGCTCCTCGTTCTTATCCTCCTCCCGCGCCCCCCATCACGGGCGGTAAACACATCATCCATGTCCACGGCCTCGCGGGACGGGCCCTCCGGGCCGCGACTCTGTGGATTCGGGGCGTGTTCTCGCGGATGCCCCGCGCGGAACCTGTCCATGCGACCGCGCATCCACGGGATCGCACCTCGGAGTCCAGATCGCGAGGGCCTGGATATGGATATGCTCGCCGCCAGTGGCCTCCGCTGGCCACGCCCGACCCTGCGCCCTCCGCCCCGCGGCGAGCTCGCCTTCGGGGCGTCCGCCGCTGCCGAGCTGCGCAAGCCTGCCTCGTGCTGCCCCTCGTGGTGGTGATCCACCTTCGGCGGGCCGTGGCGTCCGCTGTCCCGCTGGCCCCAATAGGATCGAGGAAGGGCGACACCGCCATCGCCAGCGCGAGGCGCCAGGTAGGGCCCTCCCGGTGAGGTGTGCCCCCCCCTCTCGCTCGAGGCATCCCCTGTCCCCAGCTCGAGGAGGCATCGTGGACTCTGGCTGGAGTTGGGACCCCCTGGTGGTAGTGGTGGTGGTGGTGGTGGTGGTGGCGCCTCAGGGTCAAAAAACTGCATGAGCGTCAACTTCCAGAGCGGCGCTGGACACCCCCTCCCTAGCGCGCGGAGCGCGCCAAGGACAGCGCCAGTGGTACCGCAAGGGGGGCCCAGCGCCGATCCAAGAAATCCGCGCGGAACTCCGAAAGTTCATGTTTACGCTATTTCTTCTGATTCGATCTCATTCCTCCGATCCAGCGCGGCAGCGCGGGGATGGTGCTCAACGCCGGAAGAGCGTGAGCGCCCCCTGCCGTGCCAGTCACCAAAGGGCCGCCGCGACCACGCCCGCAGGTGGCACCACCTGACACCACCCACGGCGACAACGAGCGCCACGAGCCCCACAAATCCCCACGAGCAGCGAACATACCTATCCATATCCACGCCCTCCCGGCCTGGATTCTGGAGCGCGATCCCATTGATACGCGGTCACATGGACAGGTTCCGCGCGGGGCATCTGCGAAAACACGCCCCCTCATCCATGGAGTCGCGGCCCGGAGGGCCTGGCCTGCGAGGCAGTTGACATGGACATGCTCCCGGCCCACAAAAAATTGGCATGCCGCAGCCAACCACCACAACGACAGCCGGGCGATTCCAGAAGCCCTGGATCAACAAAATGCTGAGGCATCGCTTTTTGTTCCTTTCGCTTTCGACGCCGGCCTCCCCCGAAAGGTCCGCTGGAGGATTCGCCGCTGGCCTACTTCGGCCGGCGTACCGTCGAAAGAGCAGCACGTCCTGGAGCGCGCCAGCTTTTTCCCGGCACCTCCACGGTCGGGAACTTTTGCTTAGCGTGTCGCGGCAGCGGCCCCAGCGACACGCAATGCCCTGCAACCTGATGGCGTGTCGCTCCGCTCCGCGGGGCGGGAGGCCAGGAAAAGCTCGGAATGTCGATGCTTAGGGACTGGAGCGTTGTTAGCGGGACACGAACCGGCGACGCGACACGCTAGGAAGCCAAAGTTCCCGACCGTACGAGAGGTTCGAATGTCTCCGCCACCGCCACTTCCCCGGCCACCCCGGACCAGCCCGACGCCCGCCGCCCGACGCACCGGCACCCCGCCGCTCGCCGCTCCCGCCCGACACGGCCACTGTCTGGGCGGCCAGCGCCGACGCGCCCCCGCCCTCACCCCCTCCTGAGGCTCGCGAGCTCCCCCCGCCCCCCCGAGTGCAAAGTCGCAGAGGGCCGAGAGGTTGAGCAGGGACCGACCGTCCCGGCATTCCTATAGGCCTGCCACGACATGTTCTTAGAACCCCAAAATGTTCTAAGAGCAACAAAAGTGTTCTTAGAACATAGACCCGATGTGCTAAAACAAGACAGTCCCAGCCAGATGTGTTCCAAGAACATCTCGAGGAAACCGCAAGAGGTTCTTAGAACATTGTTTGGTAGACCTATATGCACGCCAGGACGCTTCGCCACTGCTTGAAGAGAGTTGGCAGCACCAGTCAGCGTCGAGTCGGAAAAGCGGATCGAATCGGCATGCGAGTAGGATCGGGCCGCATCGGCAGGGAGTCGAACATCGAGTCGGGTTGGCCGCGCCAGGATGCATAGCAGCGCCACGCAGACAGCAGGCCGCACCGGATTGCTGGACAGCCGAAACCGAATCGGATCGAACACGGCGAAACCGATATCGGATCGGATGAATCCGATCGAAGTCGACCCGACCCTGGTGTGCCGAGAGCCGCCCCCACGCCCACTCTCGCGGGCCGCCGGGCGCTCAACCGGCCGGCGAGTGCAGTGCCCACTGCACGCTGCACTGAAGAGCGGCACGGCGACTCCGCGAGGCGCCCGGCGCCCGCGCGTGGCAGGCAGGACGGCAGAGCCGAGCATCGATGTCCTGGCGGGGTTTGCGAGGGCTTGCGAGGGAGAGCGAGTGAGAGCGAGAGGAGGAGAGAGAGAGAGAGGCAGGCGGGCGGGCGGGCAGGCCTCCTCCTGCAGACGACGGGGCCCTGCCGACACGGCCCCCTACGATCACGGAGAGCCTTGCCGAGGGCGGGGCTGGGCAGGCTCGCCTCGGGGGGCAGGAACGACTGCGTGTCCCCGAGACTCCACCTCCTCCGCCTCGTCCTCTTCCCCCTCCTCCAGCTCCTCCTCCTCTTCCTCCTCCTCCTCCACCTCCTCCTCCTCCTCCTCTGCCTTCTCCCTCCTCCCTCCCTCCCTTCTGTACCGCCGGCCAATCCCGCCCCTGCCGCTCCGGCGAGCGTGCCTTCGGGGGGTTCGCCGCCACGGAGCTGTGCAAGCCTTCCCTGTGGTGCCTCTTGTGGTTGTGCCCCACCTTCGGGCGAGGAGGGGGGAGGGAGTGGGGGGAGTGAGCAGGGGGAGGAGCAGGAGGAGGAGGAGGAGGAGGAGGAGGAGGAGGAGGAGGAAGAGGGGGAGGAGGAAGAGGAGGAGAAGAGAGGAGAAGGAGGAGAGTGTTGGGACGAGAGGACGAAGAAACAGAGGAGGGGGAGCGGCAGATTAGGGGAGGGTGGAGGGGGAGGAGCGGGAGGAAGGGGAGGAGCGAGGAATGATGAGGGGGAGGTCGGAGGAGGGAGGGAGGGAGGAGGGAGGGAGGAGGCGAAATGGAGGAGGGAGGGAGGAGCTTCGTCTCTCGGCCCTCCTCCTCCTCCTCCTCCTCCTCCTCCTCCCCCTCCTCCCCGTTCTCCTATCCCTCCTACTGTTCTTCCGCCTCGTCCTCCTCCTCCATGCTTTTCCTTGTGAGTAACTCCTCCCTGTCGCACCCCCGGACGTGTCGGTAGGGCGGGCCGGGCGTATCTCCTGAGACTTCCTCAACATGTATGATCCTGACCCTTGGGATTTGCAACAGCTTCACAGATGGAGGGCGGATCGTTTCAAAATGTGGCTCTCGTCTTCGTGTCGCGCACATTCACCTGAAGGCTTGCGACAGCTTCAAGGATGGAGGGCCGGTCGTTTTCAAAAGTGTGGTTCTCGCTTTGGCTCCGCGCACAATCGTCTTAAAGGTTCGTGACAGCTTCAAGCATGGAGGGCGGGCCGCTTTCAAAATGTGATGCTCGCCTTAGCGCTGCGCACACTCGTCTTGAAACAATGTAGCAACATCAAATATTGAGGGCGGGTCGTTTTCCAAAAGTCGCTGCCGTCCCAGCGCCGCGCACATCCGTCCCCAAATATTGCAGCACCTTTGAGGCTTCCTATGGTTGAAGTCCCGAGATTTCCGGCACGGTGTAGGGCTCGCGGTGTTTAAATCCCAGAAGCGGTGTTCTGGCACGATTTGGGGCTGTCAGGACGCAACTGTCACGTTGATTCGCGGCGCTGATGTCCCAGGAACTGCGTTTGGGCACGATTGGAAATTCTCAGACTAGTTCCTTTCAGTGGGGCACGTCCCCCAATGATAGTAAACTCTCGTAGGGACATACTAACTTGGGGGGGGACATCCACGCCCTATCGTCCTGATCACCGTCCTCGCCGTTGCGGCACCCCTGCCGCTTTGGAGCAGTGCGGTCCAAGATGTCCTTGGAGGGTTTTTCGGCAGCGCGACCAGGAGACGGTGCGGGTGCAGCTCACTTCATTTGAGGTGCCCTCGACGGCTGGTGGTGAAGAGGAGGTACTGCGTGGCACTGGCTGTGAGGCTCCACTTCCGACGCACCAGCTCCAGAAACCACCACCCGTGGCGATCGCGGCACTTCCAGCGATGGTCACCCCTTGCGTCCTGGAGTTTTGAACTGGCGCCTTGAGTTCGGAGATAGGACGGCTAACCGTATCAAGGCCAAGAGAATCCCCAGTTGGGGCTCGTCAGAGCGGCCACCTGACACGAAGGGCATTCGAAAATAGGGCCATAAAGGGCGACAGCGGGGCCACTTAGGGCATCAAAAGGGCCACGAAGGACAGCGAGAGGGCCGCGAAGGGCGACAGCGGGGCTACGAAGGGCACGCGTATGGGGCCACGACGGGCGACTGCGAGCGGGGGCCACGAAGGGCATACAATGCGGGGCCACAATGGGCAGCGACGGGGCCACTGAGGGCAACAACGGGGCCACGAAGGGCAGCGAGCGAAGGCGACCGCGGAACCAGTACGGGCAGCGAGGGGCATCGAAGGCGGGCGAAGGGCAGCGAACGGCGACTGCAGTCCCTAATGGGCTGGTCGGGCGGGCAGGCCCAGACGGGCGGGTCGAGCGGGCGGGTCGTTGAAGCGAAAATTCTGCTTGAACCGCCAGGCAATATGTAGCGGGAGCGCGATTCCTGAGTGTCGAGGAGCGGCATCTGAATAAATTGTAGGGGAGTATCAGACGGGAGCCGCGATTCGGTGGTAAGTTGCGAGTAAGTCCCAAGCGAGAGCGCGATTCTTCAATACATTGTCCAGAAGTATCAAGCGGGAGCCGCGATCCGGTGGCAAATTGCAAGGAAGTCCCAAGCGAGAGCGCGATTCTTCAATAAATTGAGAGGAAGTATCAGGCGGGAGCCGTTGTTGTTGTTGTTGTAAACCGTGGGCCAACAACGCAGTTTGACCCTCAAGACTTTCCGTGATAAAAAACAGGGTGCGAGCCCCGGGAAGGGCACTTCAATTGAAAAAACACTGTGCATCGGACGGGGGGATCAACAATTATTCTTCAGAATTGAGAGATCAACAACAACAACAACAACAACAACAACAACAACAACAGCAACAGCAACAGCAACAGCAACAGCAACAGCAACAGCAACAGCAACATCAACAACAACAACAACAACAACAATCATCTTAAGACTGATCGCTCTTATATGCGCGCGCGTCACTCAATATGTAAATCCCAAACCCTCGATACCCACCCTCTTCGTCTTCGGTCATACCCCTTTGGGGGTATATCTTTTTACTCGCCACGTGTAGTTGGCGCAGCCCCTAAAACAGGAAGAGCAGGGGGAAGGAGGAAGGGAGAGCGAGGAGGAAAAGAGTGGGGGGAGGGAGGGAGGAGGGAAGGGGCAAGGGGGGGAGGATGGATGGAGGACGAAAGAGGTTAGCAGGAGGGGAGGGGGGCAAAAGAGGAGGTAAACAAACGGACGAACCAGACAGACGGGTCGAGCGGCGGACTCTGAGGGGCGGGTCGGGCTGGCGGGGCGGGCGGACGCCAACGGACGGGTCGGGCGGCGGACCCTCGCTGGCGGGTCGGGCGGGCGGTGGCTTAAAGCGGGCGGGCGAGATGCCAAGAGAGCGAACGGGCGGGCTGTAACAGGCGGATCGGGCGGGCGAAACCTGGCGGGCGGGTGACTAAAGGGTGAATCCTGAATGAATCACGAGGCACACCCTCGATACCCGCCCTCTTAGTATTCGAACGTACCCCCTTTAGGGGGATTATTTCTCTTTGGAAGGGCGGGCGGAGGGACGAGGGAGGAGGGAAGGGAGCAGGGAGGGACGAGGGAGGAGGGAAGATGCTAGGAGGGACGGGACGCGGAGGGGGGAGGACGATTTAGAGGGAGAGAGAGAGAGAGAGAGAGAGAGGGAGAGAAAGAGAAAGGGGGGAGGAAGGGAGGGAGGAGGGAGTTTGGAGGAGGGACGAGGAAGTCCCAGGCGGGGGCGGGGGTCCGGAATAATTTGCGAGGAAGTCTCAGGCGGGAGCGCCTCCGCCTGAGTAAACTGCGAGGAAGTCCCAGGCGGGGGCGGGGGTCCTGAGTAAATTTGGAGGAAGTATCAGGCGGGAGCCGTTGTTGTTGTTGTCCGGGGGGCCAACAACGCAGTTTGATGCCCACGACTTTCCCTGATAAAAAACAGGGTGCAAGCCCCGGAAGGGGCACTTCAATTGAAAAAATACAATGTCCGCCGGAGGGGGGGGATCAACAATAATTATTCTTCAGTAATTAGAATTCAACAACACCAACAACACCAACAACAACAACAACAACAACAACAACAACAACAACAACAACAACAACAACAACAACGACGACGACAACGACGACGACGACGACAACAACAAGAACCCGCATCGCGGAATTCCACTTCAGCCACGCACCCAGGGACAGTGAATGACCCTTCGTTTCAGCCCCCTCACTCTGATAATACGTCTGGTATGGTGGGGTGTGGTATGGTATAGCATAGTACGTAATAGTATAGTACGCATGGTGTTGGTAGGGTATGGCAGGTATGTCATGGCATAGGTGAAGGAAGCGGAGAAGGAGAAGAACGAGAACCCCACTCAGGATGTGGGGAAATACAGGTTGGCCAAGAGCGCCGGGCGGCGTGAGGGTACGTCCACCAGACGACCTACTGCGCGGCTCCAGGCATCGAGCGACTTTTGTTCAGACCGTGCGACCAAACAACGCGCCACCACGGCATGTCACAGCAGCGCGCCTCCACGGGAGAGCGGCCTCGAGCTGACTACAAATGTTGCCGCGCGCGCGGCCACTGCACCTCTGCGTGCCGACTAGATGCGGGCGGCTGGACGGGTTTCCGCCACCGTGCCGCAGGGCACGAAGTGGAGCGTCCTCGGGTCCCTCAGAGTTCTCGGTGTTGAAGACGGTACCTTATCTCTGCAGGAGCACATCCCAAAATTTCAAGGATGATTGGGCGCCTCCTGGGCGCCGCTCCTTGCTCCCAGGGCTTGTCTCGTGACTCACCTGGTTGCCTCGGGCCCGTGGTTGGGATTTGTTTTGTCTGTCCATGTTGGTCGGTCCGAGCGCAAAACGGTGTTTGTCGGCACAGGCGTTGCTGTCTGCAGGCGGAGGTCACCTGCAAGTCAGCCCAGCAGCCTGACACGCCCATGCGCGAGTGGCATGCCGAGTGACCCGCTGAAAACTCCCCGTCGCTCCAGCGACCATCTCTTGAGAACTGATCAGCGGAAGCCGCTGCGCTGACTGCAGGCTGACATCACCTGCAGACCTCTTCGGCGAACTTTGGCCAGTCCGAGAGCAAAAGGGTGTTGGTCAGCAGAGGCGATGCTGTCCGCAGGCGGAGATCACCTGCAAATCGGCCCGGCAGCCTGCCACGCCCGTGCGCCAGAGGCATACCGAGTGACCCGCGGAAGACTCCCCGCAACGGAACAATCAGAAATAATGGCAAGAGCGTGGAAGGAAGGGGCCCATGCATACCACGTGTCCTAAGATGGACCCGTGGGGCGGCACTGTGGCTCTAATGGGGCCTGATTTGGGCTATTTTGAAAGCCCTGGGCGCCAGCCCACGACTAAGCTGTGCGTGTGTGACTTTCGCATACGTCTCTTTTCGGTCTTCAGGGCTTCTAAGAAGGCCCAACTGGCACCCAAGAGAGCCCCAAGAAGGCCTTGAAGAGGGAGGGGCCCAAGAGGCCCCCGAGAGGGGTCCAAGAGGCCCCAAAGAGGGGCCCCAATCGAGGAACTCGACCTGCCATCCAAAGGACCCTCATACCACGAGGGCCCCCGACCAAAGGGGCCCCAAGAAGACACCAAAGGCCCCTAAGATGCCCCCAAAAGGCCTCCACTAACTATTCCCAAGAGGCCTCCCAAGAGGCAAGCCCCAGGCTCAGTGGCGGAGGGGCCGAATGCCACTAGGTCCGCCGCCCCCTGTGCTTGCCCGAGCCGCCTCCAACAGGGCCACAATCGCGCAAGATCCAAGAGGGTCCGAAGAGGCCTCCACGCTGGCCCGAGGCGGCTCCAAGACGCCTAAAAATAGGCCCAAAGCCACCCAAGGCTCAAGACCGCCTCAAGACGCCCCAAGAAGGCTTCCAGAGGGCCCGAAGGACAAAATCATTGATTTCCCATTGGCGTTTGAAAGAGATCCACGACCTCCCCTTGTCGGGCCTCCGACAGCCCAAGACGACCCAACATGCCTGAAATACCGCCAATACCGGCCCAAGAGGCCTCCAAGAGGGCCCGAAGGCGGCACAAGAGGGACTCCAAATGACTCAAGAGGGCCCCAAGACGGCCCAAGACGGCCCTCAATGGGGGCCCAAGACGGCCGTGGAGACTGCCAAGTCGGCCCTCAAGGGCCTCAATAGGGCCCCAAGACGGAACAGAGAGGCTTTCCAGACGGCCTCCGCAGGCGCCAGACGGCTCAAGATGGCCCTCAAGTGCCCAAGACGGCCGAAGAGACTCCCAAGTCGGCCCTCAAGAGCCTCAAGAGGGCCCCATGACGGAGCAGAGATGCTTTCCAGACGGCATCCGAAGGCGCTAGACGGGCCAAGAGTGCTTTGAGACGGCCCTGGATAGCCCCAAGATGGCCCGAAAGAGTCCAAGGAGGCCCCCGATAGGCCTCAAGCTGCCCCGAGAACCCCGTAAGAGTTCCCCAACAGGCCCCAAGGAGCCCTTAGCAGGCCCGCAAAAGGACCCCTCTCACGCGCTCTCCCAGTGGATCTCTGACATCTCGGGGAACACACCGACCGCTAGCATTGCTGCACTGACGCGCAGCTTTCAACCACACAGGCTTTTGCAGAAGGCAGGGGACGGCGGTGACTACTCGCCAGAGGCACCTGCGATACCGACTACGAGCGGTTGAGGAGGTTCCCTCAATCCACAAAAAACTGACCGAACAACTTGAATGGAAGGCCGTGCCATCAGTGCATCTTTGCACATTCACTTGAGTGACGCACCCTGTATGGAATGTGGACCTATTTGAGGCGCATCCTCGGCAGCAAAGGGGGCGGACGATGTTACGCGCGCCGGCCTTGCGGAGGGCCCCTCTTCCCCCTTCGGGGGAAAACGTTTGTCCAAAATCCAAGAGGGAACACGACAAAAACGTGACGGGCGAGTCGACTCGGCCAGAGATGCTCGCCTTTGCACGAAACTGCCACAGAAGAGCGCGCAGACCACTCGTCGACATTAGTCGAAGCGAAGCTGGCGGATAGATGGACATGGAACAGAGAATCCACAACATGAAATCGGTTTCAATTTCGCTTCGTGTCCCGCGTGCGAACTGCCCCTGAGAGATGACGTGCCGGCCACAAATGGGGCCAAGTCAAAGATAATGTTCCCGTTCCCGTCTCGGGGCGCGGCTCCGTGGTTGTCCCGTGGGTTGTCCTGTGGCTGTCCCGATGTCGCCACGTGCTTACTTCGTGGATTGCAACATGTTTGTTACGGCGAGGGCATTGGGTAAGGAAGCCTTCGAAAAAGATTCCACGGTCTCAGAGCCGGTGTAAGTCCAATTGTGGAATGGCCCTGGACATCACCCTCCGCCCTCGCTAGAGAAGGAATCCTCCAGGGTCTGAGGCCTTCTGGGCACACTCCTTGCCGAACGCCCCCTCTGTATGGGCGTGGCTTCACGGGTTGTTCCGTGAATTGTTTCGCAAACTGTCCCGTGGATGTTCCGTGGTTGTCCCGTGGTTGCCCCGTGGTTGTCCCGTGGCTTCTCCCGTGGTTGCGCCGTGGTGGTCCTGTGGCTTGTTCCGTGGTTGCTCTGTGGTTCGTTTCGCGGGTTGGAGATATAGGATGTGTGTACAGAGCCAGGCTCCGTGGTTCTATTCGCTGCCAGACCCCCCGCCCCAGTGAGACCTAAATCCTGGATCCCTGGGCCCCCCTGGGATTTGTTGCACGGTTTTGGGATCCCCACTTCTTCAGGGGTTCCGTGCGTCCGAGGCCACCCAGGAGGCCCAAGACCGCCCCAAGAAAGGCCAGCCTCAACACGGCCCACAGGAGCTCCGAAACGGCCCAACAGGGCCAAGACGGGCACAAGAAAGCCCAATGACAGCCCAAGATGTCCCCCAGACGCCTTTTAAAAAAGCACTCCGCATCGGGACCTGGTCGTTGAGAGCAATCGATGTTGGCAGCATGATGATTCCAAGAAGCTCCCAGAGGCTCCCAAAAGGCTCCCGGGAGGCCTCAGAGGCCCCCAAGAGGCCCCCAATAAGCATTAGATATGCCCCGAAGAGACCCCCCAAGGAGTAACCTCCGCGAAAACACCGACGAGGACGGGGACTGGAGAAGAAAACGAGAAGTAGGAAAACGAAGATAACGAAGAGAGCAAGAACGAGGGCAACAGTCTACTTTTCATCAACTACGAATGCGTATCCGTCACCGTGCCTTCAACACGTAGTGGAGTGCCCGAAGGCTCCTGCTGTTCTGACGGGTGGAGGACATAGCGTTCCTAGAGATTCGTAAAGACCCCAGCCCCCAGTTTCCCAACGGGTCTGGGAAACTTCCAATAATTTCCAGGAGCTCTTGGGGTGTGTCGCGCGCGTTCTCTGGAAGCCAGGCGTTCCGAAAGCTGGCCAGGAGAGACCGAAGAGGCCGCCAAGACGGCCCAAGAGAGCCTCGAGTCGTCTCAAGATCGCCCCAGACTCCCAAGATGTTATCAAGACGTCCGAAGAGGCCTCGAAAAAGGTTCTAGTGAACACCAAGAGCGCTCCGAAGAGAGCCCCGAGAGGCCAAGGATCCTTTCAACCCCTTTGGAAGACGTACAATTTAGCAGATTCGTTCCGCCGGGCTTCACAAAGTCCCAGGCAGCCCTCGAGGCCTCAAAGATCGTCCCAAGAGGCCCCCAAACAGGGCTCCAGGACAGTCCAAGAGGGTCCCACGACAGCCCAGCAGACGCCCAAGACCGCCCCCGAGGGCCCCAAGAAGGCGCCCAGACACGAACAAACTGTTCGAGTTCCCCGCCCCAGGAGGCCCCAGGAGGCCCCAAGAAGCCGCCAAGAGGCCCCCAAGAGGCCCCTAGGAAGCCCCACGAAGTCCCCAAGTTGCCCCCAAGACGCTCCCAAGAGGCTTCAAAACTGCCCCCCAGAGGCTCCCGAGAGACCTCCGAAGAGACACCAAGAAGCATACATGAGGACTCTGACCCACAACCAAGGCACGGTGGCGGGATGGTCCGCAGGCCATCAGATATCTGTACATATCAAAACATATACATACAGCTTTGCGTATGCATAAAAAGATGCATTATTGTGTATGATGTGTGTACGGTCATATCGTTCAGTCTCTCTCGCTTTCTTTGATTGCTTTTATATTTATAGAGAGAGATCTATATATATATATATATATATATTCCCCCTCTCTCTCCCTTAATTACTCTCTCTCCCCCTCTCTCTCGCTCCCCCTCTCTACATCTGTACAGATATGTATATGCAAACGTGTATACACACAATTCTCTACATTTAGATATGCACATAGGTACGAGTAAGTGTCTCTCCCCCTGTCTCTCCACCTCTCTCCTTCTATCAATCTTCCTCGTTTCCTCCCTCCCTCCATCTCTACCATTCCGCCTGCGCGCGGACTTCAGAGACCCAAGGTCCATGGCGCGAAGCGTCAATGCAGTCTTGTATACCTAATACGCATACACGTGTAGCCACATGGCGGTATGGACAGGAAGGTGCATGGGCAAATAGTAGATTAAGAAGCGTGAGTATGGTACAGGTGTGGAAAGCATGCCAATCTAGCTATATGGTTGGGGTCGCTATATCATCAGCTCAGCCGGGCAATCCGGCACAACGTCCCCGAACAACGAAATAACCCTAATGGCTGTCTCTGAAGTAATTAACTAGGTCGACGGGGCTACCTGCTCTCTACGGGAGGGGGGGCAGGAGCGAGCTCGTGAGAACGTAGTAGACAAGAAAGAACGTCATGCATCCAGGGCGCGTGCGCTTGGCAAGGACACTCGTGGCGCCTGCCGGGAGATCGCTGCAACTCAATACTCGCAGTCGAGGCGTGGGCGACGAAACCTCGTGAGTGACGAATCCGAGCGCCCGCGGGCACTGTCAGGATGTGCCGGCCGGCGGACCACTCGGCAGCGGGACCTTCGTGCGCAGAGCGCGCGCGGCCGCGACCCCGCAGCGGCGGCTCACCCGACCGTGCTGGCCTGGCCGCCCTCTGCCTCGAGCCCCCGCAGTCTCGCCTCCGCGCGCGCCTCGGGCCGCTGCACCGCTGCCGCCGCTGCGCGCCGCTGCCTCCTGAGCCGGGGAGCGTCGGCCTCCTGGGTCCAGTCTGGGACGCGGCTGGCCTCCTGGGCCGCCCCCGCGTCCTCGGGCTACACCGCGCGCAAGAGTGACCCTGGGCAAGAGCGACGTTCGGCGCGCGGCTCTGGGAGGGCGCGGGCCGCGGGAGGCCAAGTCTTCCAGGCACCCTTGCGCCTTGCAGGCCCGCACCGAAGGTCACTCCAGCAAAGGATCACTCCCACGTGTCGCCGAGTCCTCCTGGGCCTGGCCCTCCGCGGCGTCTGTCGGCGCGCCCTCGCTGGCTTGCCAGGCCTTGCCAGCAGTGGCCCTCTCCGCGGCCTCTGCGCCCGCGGCGCGGGCGGCCTTCACCGGTTCGGGCCCCGCCCTGGCCGAAGCCCGGCCCCCCCAGACGCTGGGCCCGAGCCCGGCGGCTTCGGCCTCGGCCTGGGCGGCAAGGGGCGCTGCGTCACCGCCGCCTCCGGCAGCGGTGAGTGGCGTGTCGTTTGCAGGGCCGCCAGCGCCCACGAACATGAACGTGCCGCTGGGGGAGCCCTGCACGCAGGGCCAGACCCCTAAATGGACGCCCTGCTGGTTGGCGGGAACGCTCACGCACAGCGAGGCGTTCTTCGCTGGGCGGATGGTGCCCCTGGTCGCGTCGCTGCCAGCGGCGTGGAGCCCGAACTTCATGTTCTCCATCGCGTCGGGCTCCTCCGAGCAAGGCCAAAGCTGCAGCACCGACCCGTGCGGGTTGTCCATACACAGCTCGGGGTACAGCACGGGCCTCAGGACCAGACTCTCCTCGACGGCGTGCGCTGTCCAGTCGAAGGGCTTGCCCCGACAGGGCAGCACAACGAGTGAATAACCAACTTTCGCGGGCTCGCCCTCCACTAGCACACACATGTCCGGGTTGCCACCCCATTGGATTTCCCCCTGCACCACGACTCGCGGAATCGCGGCTGCCATGGCGTGCCTCGCCGTCGCGAGGGACCCCGCCGGATCGCAGAAGGCGCTGCGGGCGCTGGCCACGGCCCCGGCCAGGCCTGCTGCCACCAGCACGGCCGCGACCAACAGCGGGTTCCTCAGAACGACGGCTGCCGCACGCTCCGCCAGGCTGCGCGTGGGACCCACGAGCTCCGACTCGTCGAAGACCAGCTCCTCGCTGATGCCACATGTGCCCACCCCCCTCTCCGACTGCGGGCAGCCCTGGTCGCCGTGCGGCTTCGCCGCGCAAGAAGACGGGGCCACGAAGAGGCGGTCTGTCTTCTGCGACTGCGCGCCCCTGGCGTGCTGGGGAAGCCCGCACGGCGCCGGCGGCGAGTGTGGCGTGCCTGGGCCGTCGGGGCGACGCCCTGGTGGCGCAGAGACGCGCGCGCTCCGGCAGACGAAACCCAGCGCTGTCGGCGGGGCTCCCGGCGTGCTCCGCGAGCACCCGGGCCTGCCCTGCGAGCCGGAGGTGGCACGCCCAGAGGCGCCCGACTCCGCCGCGGCGCCGGCCTGCTCCGCCGCCTCCTGGACAGCAGGGCACGCGCGCGGAGCCTCCTCCTGCCGCCTGGCGGGGCCCAGCTGCTGAAGGCCAGGCTGCTGAGGTCGGCTACGCGCAAGCAGAGCGACATTCGGAGGCAACTCCTGGGAGGTCGGAGGTCTTTGTAAGAACGAGAAGGACAGCAAGCCCGATGAAGGGGCCACAAAGCCAGACAGCCCAGATTAAGCCCACGGGATTCTGCTGGAGGTTCCCTGCTTGCGACCATGGCTCTACCAGACCAGCGGCGATGCTGAATCGAACCTCCCAGGAGTGGCACCCTGAGCGACCCTGGGCAAGGGCCACGCTTCTGGGGGCCGCTGGGCAGGCCAAACCCCCCAGCAACCTGTGAGCGCGACAGCCAGGTGCTGGCGGGACCCCGTGCGGGCCCCGCGCAAGGAGCCACTCCAGCGAAGGGTCGCTCTTGCGCGTGGCCGATGGGGGCGCCTCGCCGCCTCCTGCGGCGCGGGGCGCGCGCGCAGGGCCTCCTCCTGCCCGGCGCAGCTGGCCTCGCCGCGGCCGCCAGAACCCGCGGCGGAGGCGCCCTGTGCGCGGAGGAGCTCGACGCGGCGCCTCTGGGTCTCCCTCGCCACCCTCTCTGCCGCGCTCCAGATGGGTCCGGCGCCCTCCCAGGGCTCCGGCGCCGCCTGCATGCCCCGGGGGAGTGAGCGGGGCTGCGAGCCCAGAGCTACGACGGTGTGCGCGCTCAGCACCTGAGATCCGGCGTCGCGAGAGAAGTGCCGCATCGTGGGGAAACACGGCCTGGAGCCCTACAGACAAGATCTGTAGTAAGGGTGCAAGGTGAGGATGCAAGACCCTTGAAGCCGCATTTGCATTCGCATTTGCCATTTGGAGCCCCTTGGACGTCAACATCGGCTCAGCATGGGCCGAGAAAGCAGGGATGCAGGGGTAGCCCTGATGAAGCAGCGCATTCTTACAATGGATGTTGACTGTGAACCCCATCTTTCTGCCTCATTTCTCGAGGGGGGGACGCCCAGTGGGAAAAAATGCGACGCCGGGGACCCCAGTGGTACAGTCGAGTTTGATTGGAGAGGACACGCGAGAGGACACAAGATCCTTACAAGGGCCACACTTCCCCAGGAAAAAGGAGAACACTGGACGCGAACACATAGGACACAAGGGCACCCTGGATCTAGAAGGGTCGACGTACTGACCAAACCCGACAGCAAAGCAAAAAGACCATCAAACAACGGATCCGGCTCGGGAGCTCTGGGGCCTGGGATTGGAGAAATCACATCGTCGGATGCCTGGGCACGAGCGAGGGAAGCCCTCTCCACGAGCGCTCGCCGCAGCGGCCAAAATGGCCTGGGCCAGAATGTGCCTGCGGACGGGACGGAGAAACAGCGACGACGCAGGAGCCGCAGGAGGAGCCAGGGGCAAGATCATGCGAGGGAGAAGGGGACGGGGGGGAGCAGGCGCAGGATCAGGAGACGACGCTGCGAGGGGGACGTCGCGCGAAGCGCTTCGACGCACACCTGAGCGCAGGGGGGGGGAGGGGTCCCACGAGGGCCCCCCGCGATCCCTCTGGCGGGTCTGCGGGCGGCCGTTGGGGTGGGCGGGGTTCGGGCAGCACAGGGAGAGGCTGGGCGGCGGCGCGGGCAGGCGGGTGAACATGAACAGCCGCGGCACGCGCGGGCCGCGCGCGCACGGCAGCGGATCCATCACGACAGCCCAGCAGAAAGTGCATGTGAGAAGAATGGCACATATTGGGCTATAGGGGCCATACCACCATCAAGCGAAGCCAGGCGACCTCGGGGCCAGAGGCAAAGGGAGCGGGGGGTAGGATGAACACGACCCCCCTAACACGGGCCTCGCCAGCGGGGTGCAGCCCTCAAGAAACAACATACGGTTGCGAGCAGCCCGTTCTGAGAGAGTGGGCGGAAGCTCACAATCTATAGGCAAATGCCCTGCATCTCCAGTGCTGAAGAAACCACATATGATGCAAGGAACGGTCTGGCCAGGAGAGACCCACCAGCGGTGGACACGAGCACTGAGATGTTCCACAATACCAGACGCGGGCAGCGGCGCGGCAAGGACGGTGGTGGCGGCCAAGGGAGGCCTCCCGATCGTCCTCCACTAGGGCCTGCTCCTGATACTTGCTAGGGGCTAGGGCACGAGTGAGCTCGTCTGCGTGAGGCGTGGAAACCTGCGTGATCGGAAAGAAACTGAGGTCTGACCGAACGCTCCTGCCCCTCATCCCTCAGAGCCTCCAGAGCCTCAGAAACCAGCACATCAGGATGTCGCTTCAGGTGATCTCTTTCATGCCGACTGCTCGGCTACACGCAAGAGTGACCCTAGGCAAGAGTGACCGTTAGTCCGCGGCCAGGGGGGGCCCTGTGGGGACACCACCAGGCGCGCAAGGCGCTGCTATCACATCACATTCAGCGATCGGGGGGGCC
The DNA here is from genome assembly GCA_963575745.1 of Prorocentrum cordatum. Taxonomy (NCBI): domain Eukaryota; class Dinophyceae; order Prorocentrales; family Prorocentraceae; genus Prorocentrum; species Prorocentrum cordatum. The sequence goes on along the minus strand of CAUYUJ010021059.1, from coordinate 177,706 downwards.
CAATTGGGCCCGCACCAAAGGTCACTCTGGCGAAAGGTCACTCTTACGTGTAGTCGAACTGGCAGCGTCACGAGAAGAAGGCTCGGCCGTCCTGAGACCAAACCCGAACCCGGACGGATCCGCAAAACCACTCTGAGGCTCGACAGGACTCCCCGAGGTGCCGCCGTCCCCCTGGGAGGGAAGAGCGGACGGAGGACAACAGGTGAGAGGACCACCCTCGTCTATTGTCACGGGCAGCAACCGTGGCGGCCACAGCTCGAGCAAAGCACGCCATCCGAGAGAAGAGCTGAGCCTGAAGCTGGGTCTCGGCCCCCTTGCTGCAGAAGGAACGCCTCCAGAAAGACTTCACACGAACCTGAGAGAACGTGCGCCTATACGCAGGTGGCGCCAGGCCGCCAGGATCGGCTGCGGATCCGAGCTGTGGCGAGGAGCCTTGGACCTCTGCCGCCTGCGCCTCTGGAACGTGCCAACTCTGCCACGGGCAGCGAAAATCACATAAGCCTGCACTTGCCACTTGAGGACCTGCCGAACAGACCTGAGCGCTATCCTCGTATGAACTTGGCATGCTGACTAGAACGGAGTGAAGGTCGCGCCGTCGCAGCGACATCTGCCCAGCGATCCCCCTTCACATGCGTGTCAGCTCCCCTCGGATGTCCTCTAAAGCGCATCAACTGCAGGGCCTTTGAAAGGCCACCAAGGTCCTGGATCTTCTACCTGATGGACCTGGTCATCATTAGGCCCAGAAGGATGGCAGCACCCTTGAGGGCCCCAGTCGAGCCCTTCAATGAGGCCTTCAATATCGGAGAAGACCGGGAGAATTGAAAGAATCCAGGAAGAACTCCGTACGCCATCACATCGATCCTCCCATCCACGCGTTTAACAAGCTTCCAGCCTGCGCTGGCTGCCTCGGGCCAGTGCCAGAAACGCTTTCAGGCACCGTCGGTGCACACCGCTCCTGATATAGAACCAACTGAGCCACATCTGACAGGCCACCTTCCCGAGTTATCCTTTCTTGGCAAGGACGGGAAGCAACCCCTCGGGCACAGTCCTCTGCCCCAGAACCACGAGCCAGCTTGCTTTGGCAGCAACCCACGATCATCCAATGAGCCCAGCTCCGCCAGCCGTGTATCATTGTTACCAGGGCATGTCGACGCCAGGTGCTGCGAGCTGCAATCCTCCGACGGACACTCAAAACACTTGGCACTCAACTTGTGGTGGCAATACTGAAGTCGCGTTGGTCACCACATGACCCCAGCAAGGCTCCCAGCATAGCCGCCTCATTGACCGCAGGAGTCCACGCTGCACCCCGTCGCTGCCGCTCAACTTTTCTTCCCTCCTCCTGACCACCTGCGTCACCACCCTCCTCATCCGAATCCTCCGGTTGATACCATTTGGAGAGAACAATGATGGACCCAGTCCAGTACTCGAGAGGCTGGTTGGGGGCCATGGATACGTCGTCAGCACGATTAGGTCGAGTAGCCCAAGACACCCGAAGCAGTCGCAGGGCAGCTGCTTTGGCTAACTCTGTGATCGTAGACGGAACGGGAGTTCGAAAACCCAAGGCATCCCCGGCGTCGGTACGGAAACAGAAAGCAGAGGAGGTGGCCCACATGAGGCCATTTGACGGAGAGCAGCATGACCCCAATGCTCCCCGATACGATGCTCCAGGGACGGTCCGAGACAAAGGTCTGTTTCGTCTGCACTTGCCAGGCCATCTGCAGAACCTCAGGCGTGAGTAGCTCGTCCTGGCACGGCAGTGACCACTGAAAACGTGGTTCCACCCAGGCCTGCACTTGGGCTCCGAGCAAACGGATGCTTGGAGACAGCTCAAGATCCACGAAGATGTCGCGGACCCTGGACCCTCCCCCGCCAGGCTCGGCTTGCGGCGCCCCGCCTTCTTTGCCCGGTGGTGGTGGTGCGCTTTCAGCTTCGAGCGGTGGGCCACCCTCTCCTCAGAGGTCCTGCTGCGGCGGGCCGCCCTCGTCCGTTCCATCCCCCTTTCCCCCTCCCTCATGGTTCTGCCCTCCTCCTCCTCCTCCTCCTCCTCCTCCTCCTCCTCCTCCTCCTCCTCCTCTTCCTCTTCCTCCTCCTCTTCATCTTCCTCCTCCTCCTCCTTCTCCTCCTCCGCCTCCTCCTCCTCCACCTTCCTCTCCTCTTGGTCTCTACGCAGGCCGCGCAAATGGTTATGGGAAGGTTGCGCCTCCGCACGGGTAGCGGCCAGGGGGGCAGCGCGAGAGTGCAAGATGCTGCTCTCGTCGGGAGCGCCGCACTGCTCTTGTCCCAAGAAGTGCGCTCCCGCGCGGGCGCGGCCCACGCTGCGCACTTGGCTCGGCAAGCCCAGCGAGGTCTGCAGTCGGAAGAGGCAGCGGTGCACGCGAACGAACGCTGACGCATCCGTGAGCTCATGCGCAGCGACCCCTGCTGTCCCCTCGCGGGTGACCTCGGACGTCCGAATCGTCCGCGTCCTGCCAATGCTCCCCGCCACCCATAGACGAACAACGAACAACATAAACATAAACGTTCGGAGGTCCGCGCGGATTCCTTGGATCTGCGCGCAACGGGGTGCAATAACGGGCCGCACAGACGGGCCGAGAGAGGGAAAGCCGGCAGGCACACGAGGACCTGGGGCAAGGCAGGCGCCAGGATGAGACAGATACAGCGGCAAGCTGTTGGAACGGCAACACCGCGCGAAGCGGCTGAGCAAGTGGAGAGAAGCGCAAACAGACCAACCCGTACACACACAGACACACACACGCGCACACATACAGACACAGACACAGACACAGACACACACACACACACACACACACACACACACACAGACACACAGACACACACACACACAAACACACAAACACACACACACTCGCACACACACACACACACACACACACGCACACACACACACACACGCACACACACACACACATGCACGCATCCAAGCGGCCAGACGTTTTGCACATTGTCTGGGTGGGTTGTTTCCAACTCTGTGCCCTGTGGGGCATGCACAACCTACCGACTCGGCTGACATGCTCCATATGGCTCCTGCTCTTGCGCCGACCTCTTCATCTTCCGTTGCGTATGCAGCCGTCTTCCGAGTCCAGTCTCAAGCTGTCACTCAGATGCTGCCGCTGCCTGGGAGACTTCTGGCCCGCGTTGAAGCCGCGCCGAGTCCAGGCTGGAGACCCTCAGGTCAGCGACATCGCATAAACGAGGCCCCCAGATCGCCCGCAAGGGTTCTGATCCATGTTGAGGTCATGATGAGGCAAGGTCTGAGCCCCCGCCCCCGTACGCGATCCCCTGGTAGTCATGATGGGTTAGCGATACCTGTTCAAAACAGGCTGAGGCCACATTCAGGTCTTCGGGGCAAACACCTCCGCATCCCACACATACGTGAATCCCGAGCAGCCCTGAATGGCTTCCGGCCCAAGTTGAGGTCATGTGGAGGCCGCGTTGGGGCCTCTCGCGGCGAGGGCCCCCCGCGTCCCGCACATGTGACCCAAGATGTCCCTAAAGGGTTGGTGGCCCATGACGAGGCTTTGTCGAAGCCCTCATGGCGAGAACGTCAACAACGTCCCAGTCGAGATCCCCGAGCAGCCTCCTAGACGAGATCCCCGAATAGCGCAAACGCGATGAGCCATGTCGGGGCCGCGTTGAGCCCCTTCTGGTGAGGCCTCGACTTCCCACCGACGCGATCCCTTCAGCCCTCCAGAATTCGCGACGCACGTTGGGGCACGTTGAGGCCACGGTGAGGTCCTCACGGCGAGGTCTCGACATCCTCCAGACGCGATTCCCGCCAAGTCCCTGTAGAGCCTTCCTGGACTGGGGAAGGCAGGGGAGCGGGAGGGGGCGAGGAGAGGCAGAGACGAGGCAGGAGGGACTGCCACTGCTGCTCCCTACGCATCGCAGCACAACCTTCACTCAAGCCCTTGCTTCCTGTCCTCCTTCTCCTCCTCCCCCTCCCCCATCTTCCTCATCCTCATCACCACAGTCATCCTCAACTTGATCCGCATCATCAACAACAACCTCATCATCATCATCATCATCATCATCATCATCATCAGCAGCAGCAGCATCATCAACATCATCATCATCATCATCACCATCATCATCACCATCATCATCCTCATCATTAACACCCCCGTCGTCATCGTCAGCAGCAGCATCATCAGCAGCATCATCATCAGCAGCAGCATCATCGTCACCATCATCAGCAGCGGCATTATCAGCATCATCATCATCGTCGTCAGCAGCATCAGCATCATCATCATCATGATCATCGTCATCATCGTCATCACCATCATCAGCATCATCACCATCATCATCAACATTCCCCTCATCAGCATCAGCATCAGCATCATCCGCATCATCACCGTCATCACCAGCATCATCATCCTCATCATTATGATTACCATCATCATCGTCATCAGCATCATCATCATCACAATCACCACCACCACCGCGATCATTATATGATCATCATTCGTGTCCTGATCCTCTCCATACTCACACGCCTTATCAACAGTCATCACTTTCATCGTCATCAGCGCAATCATCATCATTACCATCATCATCGCCACCGTCATTATCGTTATCATCATCACCACCAACAGCAGCATCATCCTCCCCCCGTCCTCCTCATCGTCATGATCCTCACTCTTACAGCGGCCGGACAAAAGTTCATCTGATGCTTCATGGGCCGAGGACTTGTAAAAAGGGTATCATCCCCTTCACCCTCCGCATAATCCTATCAAGAAGAGCTTTTTCGGGCCCCTATCACTGGCGGGAAATAGGCCCTTGGGTCCTGGGCCTCTGTAGTCGTGAATTAGAGATGTTCGAATAGTCATACCATTCGTCCCGCCGAAGTATCATCACCATCAACAGGAGCAAAACAGCATCATCATCATCACCATCATCAGCATAATGATCATCATCATCATCATCATCATCATCATCATCATCATGATCATCATCAACATCAGCAACATCACCATCAATAGTACACTCACGGCTATCACCATCATCATCACCACCATCAGACTGATGAAAAAAAGCAATAACAAACATCGGCATCGTCATCGTCATTATCATCACCATCATCATCACAACCGTTGTCATCAGCATCAGCATCATCAGCATCGTCATCATCATCATTCCCATTCCCCTTGTTCGGTCCTCTTGATATCGCTGCTCTGCCTGCTTCCCAATCATCAGCATCACTATCATGATCATCATCATCAGCATCATCATCATCATCATCAGCGTCACCATCATCAGTACACTCACGACCATTAGCATCAGCAACATCAACATCAGCATACTGATAATAACAATAATAACAATAAAATCAATACGTAATACGATGATCATCATCATCATCACCATCATCAGCATCATCAATATCATCATCGCCAGCATCATCCGTATCATTACCATCGGCATCGACATCAACATCAACACCATCAGCAATAGCAGAAACACCACCGTCATCATCACAGCCGTCGTCACCGTCCTCATCAGTATTATCGTCGTCGTCGCCGTCGTCGCCATCGCCGCCGCAATCACCATCGTCATCACAGTCACAATTGTAATCGTCCTCGTCATCGCCATCACCATCATCATCACCACCACCACCATCGCCATAGCCATCACTTTCACCATCACAGACATACATTGACGTCTTTCTTCACTGCCCCCATCATCCCACTTCTGATTCGCTGGCACGATATACGAGTATCCCCTCCATGCTGCATCGACCTTTTGTATTGATGGCCAAATCCGCCCAGCCGCCGAGCCCTTGAATTCAGCAGGCCAGGTCCGTCTGATCCTCCTCTGCCTCTTCATTATCCCTCCTTCCTCATCCTCTGTGTTCCTGCACTTGCACCCCCTTCGATCTCCCTCCTCCACTTCTCCCCCCATCCGCCCTCGACCCCGTTAAACAACAACATCATCATCATCATCATCATCATCATCATCATCATCATCAGCATCATCATCATCATCATCATCATCATTACCACCACCATCATCATCATCAGCATCATAAGCATCATCAACATGAACATCATAATCATCAGCATCATCAACATCACCATCACCACAACCGCAGCCATCCTCGCCATGATCGTAATCATAACCACCACCACTCCCACCACCATCATCATCATCATCATCGTCATCATCATCAGCATCGTCAGGATCATCACTATCATCAGCTGATCTTCAGCATCAGCATCGTCATCGTCATCATCATCCTCCGCAGCATCATCATCAACAGCACCATCACAGTCAACACCAACACAACCACCACCACAACCACCACCACCACAACCATCATCGTATTCATCATCATCATCATCATCAGCATCATCATCATCATCAGCATCAGCATCGTCATCGTCATCGTCATCGTCATCATCATCACCATCACCATCAACAACACCATCACCATCACCACCATCATCGTCAGTACTTGTATCATTGTCATCATCAGCATCATCAGCAGCATCATGATCAGCATCATCAGCGTCATCAGCATCGTCATCATCATCCCCATTCCTCTTTCTCGGTCTTCTTGGTATCGCTGCCCTGCCTGCTCCCCTATCACGTTGCCTCCTCCTCGCTCGTCCTTCATCCTCCCCCAACCTCCCTCCACCCTCCTCTTCTGGTGGCAGCGTTGGCAGCGTCGGCGGTAAAAGCCCCGAGGGGCACTCCTTTACTTCGGCACTCCAATTGGCAAGCCTCCCCCCTCCTCCCGCTTCATCCTCCTCCTGATTCCTGATTCCTGTCGGCTACATGGTCGTACAGACGAAGCCTCCCTCCTCGTCCTCTTCCTCGTCCTCTTCCTCGTCCTCTTCCTCGTCCTCCTCCTCCTCGTCCTCCTCCTCCTCCTCCTCCCCCTCCTCCTGCTCCTCCTTCCTCCTCCCCCTCCCCCATGCCTTTTGCGGCTTCCTCCCCCTCCCCTCCCTCTCTCCTCTTCCTCCGCTTCCTCCTCCTCCTCCTCCTCCTCCTCCTCCTCCTCCTCCTCCTCCTCCTCCTCCTCCTCCCCTTCTTAATACCTTTCTGAAGACTAGTGCCGAAATAATCCGCATGTTCTTAGGATGTTCATTATTCGTAGTTTTACGTTCCTAGTAGTATTATTAATAGTAGTATTGCTATTCTTCTGAATCTGATTATTCGTGTTATGGATATCATTAAATGATTAGTATGATAATCAAGTCTCATTATCTATAGCATTATTATTAGTATTATTCTGACTAGGGTTATTTCAACACGCATGATTAATACGCTTATTATTCACCGTAGTATTAGCATTCGCGTTACGAGTAGTACGGCACACGCTATTAATCGTATTGTTATGTACTATGTGATTTAATGTTCGTATGAGTCGTCTTCTTCTTAGCATTTGAAAAAAGGCTTCATTATTTTTCCATGTAGTATTACTGTGATTCGTCGTCTCCTTATGATGATTCGTATTCTTCCCATGTTGAGATATTCTACCTCTCACTCGCACTACGATTCTTCTTCTGAGCAATGATCTCATGTTTCTGTTTCATATTACTACTAGTTCCCTACCTGGGCTCTGCCTAGAAGGGTTCTTACTCGGAGGCTTAAAGGGGCCGGGCAGTGTAACCCGCCCCGGGCGGTTCCCCCAGGATCCGCCCCGCGGTTCCCCCAGTGACGTTCCCTTAGCTTAGCGTTGCTTATCTCATCGTAGCTTAGCTTATTTCATCTTACCTTAGCTTAGCTTCATCTTACCTCAGTTGTATCTTAGCTTAGCTTACCTTCATCTTAGCTTCGCTGAGCTTTAGCATATCAGAGCACAGCATAGCATAGCATTGCGTAGCATAGCATAGCGCAGCATAGCATATCATATCATAGCCCAGCATAGCATAGCATAGCATAGCGCAGCATAGCATAGCATAGCATAGCATAGCATAGCATAGTATAGCATGTCATAGCATAGCGCAGCTTAGCATAGCATATCATACCATATCATATCATCGCTTAGCATAGTACAGCGCAGCATGGCATAGCATAGCATAGCTTAGCATAGCATAGCATAGCATAGCGCAGCACAACATAGCATAGCATAGCATAGCGCAGCATAGCATGGCGTAGCATAGCATAGCATATCATGGCAACTAATGCTGCTTTTCTAGGGGCTCCAACTTCTAGGTAGGGTCGCACTGGGGAAATGTTATTACGTCGGTTATGTTGGCACTTTTCTCCTACTATTAGTAGTAGTAGTAGTAGTAGTAGTAGTAGTAGTAGTAGTAGTAGTAGTAGTAGTAGTAGTAGTAGTAGTAGTAGTAGTAGTAGTAGTATTAGAGTTAGCAACAGTCGTCGTATTATTACTGCTATTAGTACGAAAATATTGTTCATAGTATTATTAGCTGTAATATATCTAGTACTATTATTAGTATTATTAGCATTAGTATTGTTCCTCCTCCTCCTCCTTTGAAAAGCTTGCTGTTGGAAAACAATTAAATGGCCACAGGGTGAGCCACACATGCGGCCCGCAGTGCTGCCATATGCATTTCCGATATGTAATGGGTTACAAGATTCTGGTTGTTTTTGTTGATTTCTGTGCAGCTGTAGGTTTGGGCGTACACGTCGGGAGGCGTTGCTATCGATATTCGGCCAAGCTCGCAAATCAAACCCTTCTCATGCTCATGCGCATCACGACCTTCACACCTCATCCCATTGTCTCCCTCCTCCTCATCCCTGTCCCCGCGCTCTCCTACCTCCTCCCTCCCCTCTCCTCCTCCTACTCCTACTCCTCAGCCCTCCACCCCGTCCTCTTCCCCGTTGCCGCTGTTCACTCCTCAAGCCATGCGTTCGACTGATTGCAAAAGGTGACGCGATGGACGATGACGCGAGAAGGGAGGATGTCGCTCGACTCATGTATCAAACTGGCGGCACCGTTCACGCTCGATCGTCTGAGATAGCAGCCGCACCTCAACGTCAGATGCCCTGACCCCGCTGTGTCATATGATCTCTCTGGTGGCAGCAAGAGGCCGTTCGGGTTGTCTACTCGGGATACGCTTCCCCTACCAAGCCCCCCAAATAGAACTTCGATTTCCTATTCGAGATCCCCCTTCGTGCAAGCTTAGCGCATCAGGCGAGCATTCCAACACCCCGTGGGGCTCGCCGCACCACTCAACACCGCGCCCACGCACGGTCGGCAAAACACTGCCACGAGTAGGCATAAGATTGACGCTGCCCGAAAGCAAAAGGCACGGTCCCCAAGGGGAATCTCAATCGTTTCGGCGTCTGACTATCGGGGCGCTCATCTACTCGGCAACGGATGGAGCGAGCGAAACGTTGAGGTAGACAGGTCCTGAAGGACGAGAGGGAGTTGAAGGGGCCCAGGGTGCTCTCAGATGACTCCAGTTGACAGACGAATCACAGGAGGGAGGAGGAGGTGGATGCAATATGGATGAATGGGTAGCTTGGGGAACGAGGGTTGGTAAAATGTTAAAGGGAACTAGGGAGAGAGAGAGAGAGAGACGGGCCGCAAACAAAAATCGAGGAGAGGACCTCTACTTCTCCTCAGCCTCCTTCGCAGCTGCTGCAGCTGCCTTGGCCTTGCGAGGCGCCTTTAGCGTCGGCGCCTTGGCAGCTGCCGCCTCCTCGGCGGGGGGCTCAGCCGTCTCGGCCTTGGAGGCCTCAAGCTCGGAGGCGGCGGCGGCCGCCGCCGCGGGCTCCTCGATCTTGCAGGTCATCATCTCCACGAGCTTGCTCGGGAGGTCCTGCTGCCGTACCTGCAGCTTCTCGAACACGTAGCGCCGACTCGAGTCCCTGGCCTGTCCAGTGAGCGTCGCATTCGTCAGGATGATGCTCCCAAGCATGATGCCACACTTAGCGTGGAGCATCTTCACGTCCTTGAGCTCCTCCGCGCACTGGTCCAGCTTCACGCGCTGCTTGTCGGACAACCAGGTCAGCGATGCCATGGAAGACACAAGCTCCCGAACCACGCGCTCCACCGAGCTGAAGGAGAGCACGAAGTCCTGCGCGATCTTCATGTCGCGTTCGCGGTTGACATCCCTGGTCGTTGCACCAAGCCATCCGCCACCTGTGTCGAACGACCAGCCCTTGATGAGCTCCAAGATGTTCTCGCCCTTCTCGCCGTACTTGTCCATGAACTTCTGCACCTCGGAGGTCTCGAAGACACCAACCGTAGAATCAAACAACGTGCCCCACGTCTCAGTGAGACGCGTCACCCACTCCTTCACCTCGGGCTTGCTGACCACTGGTTCCTGCATGCTCCCGTGAGCCTTCAGCGCCGTCGTCAGCTGGATGCATCCCACGACGTTCCCACTTACCATCGTATCGACCGTCTTCTTCATCAAGTGGTAGTTCTGCGCAGAGGAGATCAGCGGCTTGATCTCTGGAGGGAGCGCACCGCAAATATCCAAGACCGTCTGCATGTACTGGGGAGTGGCCAAGCTGCAGCCCTCGGAAGAGACCACTCCACACACAACCTTCGAACGGATGTCTCCCAGCCACTCGCTGCTCCCTCGAAGTCCTGGATCCCTGGGCCCTCGTCACGTCACATCCCTGCTCATCCTTTCCTTGCTCTCCTCCGACGTCGATCGATTGCCTCCTGGAAGTTTCATATGGCGGAGATCCCAAACACTAAGAATGGTGCGAGTGGCATCTGAGACATCCACGGCCACCTGAATGATCGGATGGCCGACGGTAAAGGAAGATATCTTGCCGTTGAACTGCTGAAAGGGCATCGCGATGCTGTCGTCCGCCAGTTGGGGCGCTAGCTTCATGGCGGTCTCAGTCTGCCAAGCGTCACTCCACACAAGGATCGTCTTCTCTGAATTGATGTCTGCGCGGCTTTTGATCACGTTCACTTTCAAGGCAATCTCACAGCGGGTCAAAGTCTCCTTGATGGTGGATCTCTCGGGCAGACCGATCTCGAAATTCAAGATGGCTTGGGCTACGAAGTAGAGCACTTTGATCGGATCCACGTCGTCCTCCCCGTACCCCTCGTGGTAGACGGCGTGGAAGTCAGCCGAGAAGTAATCGAAGTGAGAGCCTATGCGGGCGGCCGCCGAGCACATTGCCTTCACGAGCTTGTCTTTCACCGAGATAGCGTCCTTGGTGTCGTCGGTAATGGAGCCGTCGGCGTCGTCGATGCTATCTATGTACTTGCAGAACTTATCCAACGCGTCGCGAAACTGAACATCCGCAGCAGCAGTCCCAAGTAACCCCCAGAGCTCGTTCATCCTCCCGTCCTCCTCTTCGAGGTTGTCGGTATCATTCAGCGCCGAGACGCGGTCATCGATCGACTTCGCGAACACCTTCACCTTGTTGAAGACATCTGCGGCGAGACTGCAAAGCTCAGCATCCCCGTCACCACCTACCGAGATCCTATCCCAGCCCGCCTTGGCCCAGTTCGCGGTGCCTGTGCTCACGCGAGTGTGGCAACGAAGACGGTTGGACAGCTTGTCTTTGTGGTTGTGCAGTTGAACCCCAATGACACGAAGCTCCCTCGGGAGCCTCTCACGCACGTCGATCTCTGCGGTCGCGCCGAAGAACCGAAGGGCCATCAAGTCGGCAAAGCAAGACGGATTCCAACCAGTCTTCGTGTCTATCTGCTCGCTCATGGTGTCCACGGTCGTGAAGTCGGAGTGCGTCCCGATCGCGTCGCCGCAGTGCTTCACGACCGAGGTGAAGTCGGACTGGGAGCTCTTCCTAACGACCCTGTCGATGAAGGCCTGGACCATGTTCCGCTGGCAGCTCGTCACGAACTCGGCAGTGTTGTCCCCGAGCATGGCCACAGACAGGACCCCCTCTCGCGAATCGAACTTGGCGACATCCAGTGCCATAGCCTGGACCTCAGGAGCTGGATGTGCTGCGAGCTTGTACGACGTGGTCGACATGATGTTTGCTTTGATGTTATCGGGCAGCTTTTTGAAGATATCATGGAGACGCTTGGGAACGCTGCGGACAATGGTATGGGGCTCACTCCTCAAGGTTTCCAAGCAATTGCGTTCTTCCTCAAGCTGCACGCTGCTCATGTACAACTGCTCTGATATCTCAGCGGACTCGGACTCACCCATCACCGAGGCCACTTTCGAAGCTTTGGCTGCCAATCGGGTCAGTAAGTTTTCAAAGTCCCTCGCCCTGTACTTCTTCGACCAGAGCGTCTCGGCCGTCCAATTGTTGGCAACTTCCTCAAGGAGGGCCCGACCGTCACTGACGATGGCCTGCGATCCGCATCCTCTGATCCGCTTCGTCTTCGCAGCAGACGGCTGAACTTCATCGGTCGTACGTTTCGGGGCTTTCGGATGGACTGGCGTAGCGATGCCGATGCCCCCCGAACGCAAACTCTGTAAAGACGAATTGACCGACTGCGCCGATACCATGCTCCGCAAACTCCCACACGCCGACTGGCCGTCGTCCTCATCTTCCTCCTCGGAGCCGCCCTCGAGAGCCGCAGGAAGATCACGTGGTGCTGGTACGAGGGGCGGCTGCGGCCCTGCCGAAGCAGACCTTCGCGAGGAGGAAGACGGTAAACCCAAAGAAGCAGCCGCGGCAGCCGAGGAGTCTTCAAGGTGCTGCCTCATTGCATCGTCTCTGGACTCGTGCCTCTCGGTAGCAATAGATCGGGAAGCATCCTGAGCTCCGATTCGGAACTTGTAAGAAGCACCTCTCGGGAGTTCGGTAACGAATACCCCATACTTCCCCGTCTTACCTGTACCGCAGGTGAACCCCATGGTATGCGTGATATAGTGCACCAGCTCATTCTGATCGGCGAAGTGCAAGTTGCGATCTTTCGCGAACGTGTCCAGCTCGCAGAAGTAGCCATCAATGTAAGCATCGCTGTAGCCCTTACTTTCGACCTGGCTGGAGTGCTTCACATTGACTGCTTCAGTATCCTGGCACTTGTTATCCCCACTCACCCTGTCTTTCCTCAGGCGAGCGTGACGCGTGGCCTCCTCTTCCGAACTGTTGATCTTGTCAATCACGTCCTTCTGGGAGGTGCCGCGTGGATAATACTTACCCCTCGTGTACGAGCAGCTGCCGCACTCGTGGCCCATGGGGACCCTCACACCGCTTTTGAGTACTTCTGACTTCGGCCAAAACAAAGGAGCGCCGTCTGGAGAATCACGGTCATTCATGTGCGTGTTCTGATGGCAGGTATTGCACGTGGCGGCTCTGACATTGATCCACTTGTTCGCAGGAGGCTGGGGCTTCTCCTCCGTTGCTTTCTTGGCAGCCTTCTTCGGGGGCTGTCCGCCAGAAGCAGATCCACGCTTAGGCTTGCCCATCGTTCACCACTCACGGGCTCTCGGGGTGGCGCGCGGCTCCGGTGGAGCCAACAAGGCCGGCAGGATCGCCAACGAAGGCTTGGGCCCAAATGGCTACGATACGTGTTCTTGGCCCTCAATTCGTGAAGGAAACGCACTGTCGTTGTTGGCTCTCCCCAACGGGTGTCCTTATTCGCCAACGCCCGTCTTCACTTTCGAGGAAAGCTGACAACTCTTATGCGACCCCCTTGGGTCTGGTTCGGGGGATGTAAAAGTAGCGACCATGCCGCTAGCTCTCGCAATGTGCCTCAATATGGCTCCCAGACGGCCCAAGATTGCTATCAAGATTACGACAACTTTCCGATGTGGGCTTTTGGTTCCAGAGAGCAACATGGGTGGGCCAGACACAGGGGTAAGGACAACAGTTGGCAGGGGGCACGCCCGAAACCGCACGGAGGAAACCTAGTGGACATCCATTATAATGAGAAGCAGCATGGGTCATGAGTCACTACCGACAAAATTATTTGAAGGCGCGCGCCATGTAAACATACATCGAAACAACCGTTAAACACAGAGTTTGCGGTGGCCCTAGACCTACTCGCGTTTGACCTTGCGAATATTACATATTTGGCTCGTCGACTGTGAAAAATACATTGGGAGGTAAGTGCGGCTTGGTGCCTCGGTGGGTCAGTTTAGTGGCTGGGGGGGGCGCAGTCAAGACGAGTGGGTGGATGGTTGCGTCAGTGAAGAAAGTTCGCCAAGAAGTGTGCATGGGTGGTGCAGTCAAAAAAGGGTTGGTACATGGTGCATGTTCAACATATACGTGGGTGGATGTTACTGTCAAGGCGAGCGCGCGTTGCTCGGCCAAGCAGAATGGTTGAACGATTGTGTGAAGAAGCGTGGCTGAAAGTAGATTCGTGGCTGAATTGTAAGGTTTGAGCTAAAAGAGTTGGTGGACTGCAAAGTAATGGCCCTAGAGTGGTTGGTATGTTGTCAGGCAAGTGCCGTGGATGGCATTGCTCAAAGAAAGTAGGTGGGCGATGTTGTCGTGGACCATGGAGACGAACAGGCGGCGCCGTCAAGGTCAGGCAAAGATTTGTTGCTAAAGTGATGCAGATGAATGCAGAGGACATGAGCTATTGGGCCAAGGAGCGCAGACGCGCGTTTGGATGGATCTTTCAAGACGAGTGGGGAGATGGCTGAATTGAGCAGGACATGTGGACGCTACAACGCACATGGGCAGGCTGGTGATTCGATCGAGAAGACAAACCACGCACGTTGTCCAACAGAGCACAGCTGGCAAGTAAACAGTTCTCTCATGAGGAGTCGGCGCAGTGCGTGGCTCAGTTGTGGATTAGCCCGAAAGGCTGGTGAACGGCCCAGTCAGGTGTTTGTTTGGCTTGTTCGTTTGAAAAATGTTGGTGTGTAGTTGACGCCACAAGCTCGGGTGAATGGCATGCGTCCAACAGAGTGGATGGTTCAACCAAGGGAAGTGGACGGCTCAGTCATGAAGATTGGTTGGCATAGCAAAGACGAGTGGACCATCAGCCAAGCAGCGTGGGTGGTTGTGTCCGTCAAGTGAGATGGGGCGGATCTTCCAGTCATGCAGAGCGCGCGGTTTATCGATCCAGGGAGAGCGGGCGGGCGGCGCAGACATGAGAGCGCGCGCGTGGCTCAGCAAAGAAGGTTGGGCGAACGGCCCAGTCAGGGAGAGCGAGCGCGCGATTCATGCGCGAAGGCAACTTGCATTGTTCAAGTACAGCAACTCGGTTGGTGCTTCAATTAAGACGAGTCGTTCGTTGGTTCCAGAGAGGAACTTGAACGAGTGGCTCAGCTCAAGGGAGTGGGCGCATGGCGTTGCCAAGCGCAACGAGCTTTGGAGTACCCAGTCAAGAAGCATGTGGTTCGACCATGAAAGGGGGCATGGGTTAGGCAAGAAGCGTTGATGGATAGCTCAGCCAATCGAGCGCATGAATCAGGCCACAGGGACAGATGGTTCAGCCAGGAATGGTGGGCGATCGGAGTGTTCAGTCAAGACGAATCGGTAGCTGGTTCATAGAGGGGAGTGAGTTGGTGGTTCCGTCAAGAAGATTTTGTTGGTGAGTGGCCAAGACGGGGTATTGAATCGGCCACTCAAGAAGAGCTGTTGGGTTGCCCAGCCAGAGGGTGGCGGGCGGCTCATCCATGGAGAGCTCTTGGCTCAGCCAACAAAAGAAGGCGCGTGATGAACCAAGAGCGGTTGCGTCTGGCGGATCAAGCAGTGAAACAAATCTACATGCCGTCAAGAAGCCGTTGTGAATTGTTCTGAGTGGCAAGGTGGGCGGAGGGCGCCTGATGGGAGAATGTTAGGACGCTTCAGTCTACAAGAGTGGGGGAGTGGCCCAGCCAAGATTGGGGCGGCGGTCGCAAGTTGAAGAAGAGTGGCCAGGCGGCTAAGTCAGGACGGATGCGCGCATGGTTCAGTCAACGCGCGTTGGTAGAAGGTGTTGCCAATGATAACATATGGCACGTTAAGCCAGAAGCTCGGAGAAGCGTCTCGGAAGCCCGCGCACGTGCCCTGGCGACGTGCCGTCGCGGGGTTGCAATGCTCAGAGAATGTATGATGACACGCCCATGTGTGAAATGGGAACTCAGCTTGCGCGCGCGGGCCAACAGCGGGGTGGCACTTGCCGCCCAACCTTACAGTCGCAAGGGGTAGCGCGAGCACAAGGTTGCACGCGCCCTTCTCGGCCGCGTAGCGACCCAAAGGCGCCGCGCAAATAACCGCACTCTGGACGAGCGATCGGCGATTCTGCCGCGGTTCTGGAAGCGTGACGCGCACTATTTGTCGCGGCGCTACAGCTGTGGGGCACCGCGTGAAGTTCCTGCTTCCAAGAATTTTAGCTGCGCAGCATTGACATGCGGCGCCGAAGATGGCGAGCTTGGAGTCCGTTGCGCTGTCGTGGATGGATGGCGCGACGTTAGCCGCGCGGACCGCGCTGGCGCGCGGTCTTCGCCGAAGGGCTCCACAATTGTCAGGCGCGCGTTTAGAAGCACAGCTGACGTCGCGCGGCGGACGTTATCTGAAGCTTGCCGACCAAACACTTGCGCGGCCGATGCGCTGCCCAATGCACATTTCTAGAGGTCAAGAAGCATCGCTGGTCAGGAACGAGCGCGGCCCGCGCGAGTAGAACTTCGCCCCCCGCGTCGCTGCGCCGCATCCGAACAATCATCGCGAGGTTAGATGCATTTGCACTGCGATCGAAGCGCGATCGAGCGCGCACTTCAGGCACGCCCAGCACATTGCCGTGCGAACAGTCGCACCGAGGTCGCGCGACATGACTTCGGATATACTCAACGACGCGCATGCAACCACTGCGCCACCTCGTCGCGCGCATGGTTGTCGCGCTATCGACGTTGTAAAAACTCGAAGAAAACGTCCAATTCAGGTGCGATTCAGGTGTCATTCAGGTCAATTCAGGCGTGATTCAGGCGACAATCAGGTTTATTCAGGCCAATTCAGGTTTATTCAGGCCATATTCAGGTTTATTCAGACCAATTCAGGTTTATTCAGGCCAATTCAGGTTTATTCAGGTTCAGTCAGGTCCATTCAGGTTGATTCAGGCCTATTCAGGTCTATTCAGGTCTGTTCAGGTTTATTCAGGTCTATGCATGTTCATACAATACTAACGATAGCGCACGTCGTCAACAAACGCAATGAATCTACGTGTTTGCTACGCGCGAGCGATCTCACTTCAAAACAGTTGAAGCGTTGCGCTCGACTTATTTGAAGTCCACGGCGTGGGCCGCACCCCGCCCGCCTTTCCCCCTGCCCAAAATGGGATAGGCACACATCATACATATCATTGGCGCAGCGCGTCGGAATGCCTTGCACTTCCGCCGCGCAGGGGGGGTGCGCGCTGAATCCGCTCCTGAGCTTGCACTGCGCTGTAACGCAGCGCATGTGCTTGTTCGAAAGACGCGGGCCGCAGACGGCTTGCATGGCGGGCTGGGCTCGGCTAGGGCCATTGGCGCTTACGAGGTGGGCCAAATGGATTGGCAACGTTGGTGGTATTCGTCTGCATTCAATGGGGTGCTGCAGGCGCAGCTGGCGGGCCGCCAGCGCGGGCGGGGCGGCGTTCGGCGATGGTGGCGCTGTCAATCGAAGGGCGGGGAGGGGGGGTGGGGGGCGGGCGTCGACCTAGGGCGCCGCGTTTGGTCAGGCGTTGGGCCGCCCTTTGGGCCGCCTGAACGATCGAAAACGGAAGCATTCAGGTCAGGAAATGCTGCTTGGGCGACGGCCGCGCTCGTTTTCGCAGAACCGATGGGCCCCTCCAAGCCGCGAAGCACAGCTGGCCTTGGCGCGCGCGCGCGCGGCCGCCGCGCGCCGCCGCCTGGGCCCTCTGCTGGGATGGTGACCTCGCCGCGCAGAAAGGCATTGGCAATGCGGCATTGGTGTCTACCACAACCTGGGCGATGCAAATGGGAAAACCCAATCGTGAAAACCCAAATGTAAACGTTTAGTCTATGGCCGTCAGGCAGCTATATCAGTCAAAGATGTATACAGCTGCATGAGAACGCACGCGCGCGCGCTCAGGTCTTGCATAGTTTTCTATAGAGCCAAGGCGATGTTAACTCGAGAACCAAATGGGGAAAACCCAATGTAATATTTTAGTTTCTGGATGCAAGAGGTAGCCATATCAACCACAAATGTATAAAAGCCGATACGCACTCGCTCCCGAGCGCGCGCGCGCGCTCAGGTCGTGCATTGATTTCTATCGAGCCATGGCGATGTTAAAGTCGAAAACCCAATGGGGAAAACCCAACGTAAAATTTTAGTTTCTGGATGCAAGAGGTAGCCATATCCACCACAAATGTATCATGTATGAAAACGAATGCACGCGCGCTCCCGAGCGCGCGCGCGCTGAGATTTGGTGGTTTTGCATTGATTACTTAATAGAACCACGGCGATGTTAACTCGAAAACCCAATGGTGAAAACCCAATGTAAAATTTTAGTTTCTGGATGCAAGAGGCTGTCATATCAACCACAAATGTATGAAAACACATACGCGCGCGCTCCTGAGCGCGCGCGCGCGCGCGCGCCCCAGTTTTGTATTGATTTCTATAGAGCCATGGCGATGTTAACTCGAAAACCCAATGGTGAAAACCCAATGTAAAATTTTAGTTTATGGATGCAAGAGGCTGCCATATCAACCACAACTGTATGAAAACGCATACGCTCGCGCTCCTGAGCGCGCGCGCGCGCGCTCAGGTTTTGTCCTTTTGTGTGTATTTTCTATAGAGCCATGGCGATGTTAACTCGAAAACCCAATGGTGAAAACCCAATGTAAAACTTTAGTTTCTGGATGCAAGAGGTTGCCATATGAACCACAAATGTATGAAAACGCAAACATGCGCGCTCCTGAGCGCGCGCGCGCGCCCCAGTTTTGTATTGACTTCTATAGAGCCATGGCGATGTTAACTCGAAAACCCAATGGTGAAAACCCAATGTAAAATTTTAGTTTCTGGATGCAAGAGGCTGTCATATCAACCACAAATGTATGAAAACACATACACGCGCGCTCCTGAGCGCGCGCGCGCTCAGGTCGTGCATTGATTTCTATCGAGCCATGGCGATGTTAAAGTCGAAAACCCAATGGGGAAAACCCAATGTAAAATTTTAGTTTCTGGACGCAAGAGGTTGTCATATGAACCACAAGTGTATGAAAACACATACACGCGCGCTCCTGAGCGCGAGCGCGCGCGCGGGTGACCCACCCACCTGGGTGACCCACCCACCTGGGTGACCCACCCACGTGGGTGACCCGCCCGCTCGGGTGACCCACCCACCTGGGTGACCCACCCACCTGGGTGACCCACCCTTGCGTTTCCGATGCAACGTGGCTTTGCATTTTCTTGCAACACTTGGCACTTGCAAAGTCCATCGTTCGCGTGCGCGGGGGAACGCAAACCTGCGCGACGATGCATCGCGTCAATGTGATCATGCGCCTGCGGTTGTTATGTCATGGAGGCCGCTTGAGTTCAGAACCAGCAGGGATATGAAACGCTGGTCACCATTTGTTTTTTTAGCCTATCGACGTCGTAAAGCATGAGTGCGAAGCACCATGCGCAATAGATCTTGCGCGCGCGTGCGCGCACGTGACCGATTATTTAGGTGGCGCCGTCCATCCGTCGCTGATCTGACCTCTGACGATGTTTTGCGGCCGTGCGCTTGGTTTACGATTGGGGGGTCACCGTTTCTTTGTTTAATAATGACAAACTTCATTTGCACTTGTATAAAAGCATGTGTTACACTTGCGTATTGGGTTGGCTGGCGCGCACTCCGCATGTGCGCTGCATGGCATCTGCATAGCGTTGCGTAGCATGCCATATGAATAACGGCGCACAGGCCATTGCAAATGTCATGTGGAATTGTTTGGTTGGCATGCGCATGCACTTCTTAGGGCGCGCGCTTTGCATGAACGCGCCACGGTCTGCGCGCGCGTTTTGGCGCATATTAGTTGTCTGAAGGGCATGGCCTGCATTGTCTCGCACGGGACAAGCATGCCATAGCATAGCAAGTCCATCGCATAGCATGGAAGCCCGAGAAGACACCCAAAGGCCCAAAGACTCCCAAAGGCCCAAAGACCCCCAAAGGCCCAAAGACCCCCAAAGGCCCCCAAGATCCAAGATTGCCCCCAAAGGCCACCGTGAGATCCCCAATGAGGCATCAAGGGTAACGGCGTCGATGACGCCGCCGAGACCTCGCGAGAAATCCTCGAGCAGCCCGCGAGCTGCCGAGGCCAGCTCCGAGACAAACGAATGCCAGTACAAGGTCGAGAATGGAGAGGAGTCCCAGGCGGGAGCCGTTGGTTCCAAGACGGCCCGAAAAAAAAGGTTCCAAGACGACGCCTGGAGGGCGGAAGGCGCAAACCACGGCGAAAATCTCTCCGGCGGGAACAATGACAAGGTTTGGAGGGCAGCGCGAGAAAGGTCACTAGCATTGGGGCAGAGAGCTCAATGACAGGGGGATAGCAGCTGGTCCGAAGGGTTGCACGGTGGATGAGCGGAAGCGGGGGGAGCGAAATCAAAACAGGAGGCAGGAGGAATGAAAGGCAACAGGAGTGGAATAAGGAAGACGGGTGGAATGCGAAGGAGGGAGGACGTCGAGGAGGTAGCAGTGGGAGCCCCCCCCCCTCGGCCCGCGGGCGCCGCGGTGCCCAACGACGTGGCATTCGGCAACTCGGACCTGCCTGCGCCGCCTTCCCTGCTCGTTCGAAGGGCGCCGTCGGCGAGCGCGAGGGGGGGGAATGAAACGAGACGCTGCCTCCCAGTCTAACTGCTTGCTATCCTGACTCCGTCTCACGGGTTGCTATCCCTACTATCCTCTTGGGCGTGTGCCTCCATCCTCCGTCCCCCTCCTCCTCCCTCCGTCCTCCGTCCTCCTCCTCCTCCTCCTCCTCCTCCTCCTCCTACTCCCCCTCCAGCCCTTCGCCCTTTCCCGCCCCTATCCTCCTCATCTCCTCATCTCGCCATCGTGGCTCAGAAGACTGATCAAGCTGCTGAGCAAAGAGGTCGAGAGCAGACGACGTGGACGTGCGTTGCACTGCGAGCTGGAGAGAACACAAGACGACCTAGAACCATGGGAATCTTTGTTTTCCATCACACTTCCGCCTAATGCCCAGAAGCTGATCCAGGAACGGCAGGGCGGAGCATATCAGATGCCCGATCGAGGGCCTCGATGGCTTGGCCAGGCAGGCCTGGCCTCCCGAGGAAATGCTGCACACAATCGCAGTCGTGAATCCTGGTTGCAGGCGGCAGGGACCCTACACAAACAACGTGCACGACGCGGTTGTGCCTGAGCGAAGACGACGGGACAAGCTGATACCTGAATCTCCAGGTGTTATTCGGCACCTTGGAGTTGCAAATGAAACAACAGGCCCTGCCTGAAGTAGCAAGCTCGAATTCGGAGATGCCAGCTTTCCCAACTCCGCCGAGCTCGAAGGGCGGAGGCACTGGGGGAGGCGGAAGAGGAGGCCCAGGAGGGGGCCCAGGAGGTTTAGGAGGAGGAGCTGGAGCTACGGGCTCCACATCGCTGCAACTCTCTGAATCAGCGACCTCTTTCTCAGGGCCGCCGCATTCTTCCTCCGACGACCCCTCGTCATCAGACGGATTTGCTGGCAACGGATCCTTGACTGGCTTACCACCAACGATGACGCTGACTGGGCCAAGGCCGAATGGGAGCTCCTCGACACCACCTTGGCCTTTGGCTTTCTTACGCAAAGGCTCCTGCATGACAGCTGAAAGGACTAATTCCTCTACTTCGGTTGGACGAATGCAAAAACCAGGCGACACAGCAATCCCAGCATCTGCAAATCCATACACACGAAGTTGCATGCAATCTAAATCTGAAACAGCGCAGTGAGCAAGGCGAGCTGAACGCTCCAACACACGTCGAAACACTAAATGAGCAGTGGAAGCTATGATTGGCAGACCTACGCCACAATCCTCAATCACGTAGGCGTCGGGCCCAGACGCCTTCAATTGAAAAAGCACTTGCAACTCACCCTGCCCGAATTTGTCGACTACGAGGTGGGTCTCTGCGCACTCGTTCTTGGGTCCGCCAACCCGCACGAAGACAGGCAACTGACGCTGCCTCAGCTTGACGTGAAAATTCCTAATCAAAGTTTTCATCATGGCAACGTTGTCCTTTGTCTCGCAAAGTCCCCCGTGCTTGATGCAGCAGGGTGTCTGAGGCATCGCAGTGCCAGCCGGATTTGGCACTGAGTCCTTGCTGTAGTGGAAGATCTTAGATGAAGCTGTGGAAATAGATTCTCTCGAAGATGAGGTGTCGACCAGCTGAGGCCTCAAGGCCTGCCAGGGGAGGTCGAGCTTGGCCCCGCTCTCCCAAGATGGATCCGCATGAACTCGATCAAGTAATGATTGGAACTGTTCTTTCCGAATCGTCCTGCGCGAAGCATCGCCTCCGCCAGCCTCGCCAACTCGTCCGAGAGCATCTGCCGACTGGGCGTCCGCGAAAGCGCTCGCCTTCTCGGCCGTGCCAACCTCTGCCAAGGCGTTGTAATGCTCACGAGAAGGGGGCGCCAAGGCCAAAAATGCGCGCCTAAGCCGAGCTGACTCAGCCTTGCCTGCGTCCTTGCATGGCTTGATCCCAGGGGTCCAATTGACGCGCTTGTATGTCGCCCAAGCAGACGTCTTTGTCGGACCTCTGCGGTGACGCCTCATGCACCGTGTCGCCTCTCGATGGCGATTGGTGACACCGCGCCTCTGCAAAGCCATGGATGCCGCAAGCCTCCCAAATGCTCTGCGTTCCGATGCTGTCCTCAGGACCCTGCGGTGCACGTCAGTGGTCTTCTGGACATTCGTCTTGAGGACAAGCTTGTGGTAGGTTCTCTTGATCAGCTGCGAAGCTCTCGTCGCCCTGCCTCTACTCTTTGGCTTCCTGACCTCCTGGCCGAGGAGGTGCTTCTTCTCCACGGAGACGCTGCACACGGGCGTGGAGGCCACCTGAACTCGCAGTGCAGACTGCGCTCGAAACATTGTCTCTGGGTAGCGCAAACGACGGCACCATATGTTAGTATAGTCGTCCACGCACTTCTCACACTGCTCACTCTTCTCGCGGATGGGCGTGACAATGCGATCAATGGCGAGCTCATTTCCAACCAAGTCCCCGCAAACTTGAAGTACCTCGAACTTCGGCTGATTGAAATAAAATACCAGGCGACGCCATGTCACGCCCATGCTCTTAAGTATATTCAGACACGTCTCAAACTGTTCGTTCCGAGATGCGCCAATGTCGTCCCACATGGCGTGACCAAAGTTCGCAACAGCAGCAGCTTGCTCTGACAAAATCTTGCGGCCCCTATCGCCAGAAAGAACAGCCAAGTTGAGGCGACATGCTTCGTTCTGCTTTACACGCGCAGCCGCCAACGCACCAACGGCAACGTCCGACATAGCTCCGGGCAAGGCACAAGCCGCAGTCGTGAATTCCGTCGTGGCCGACTCGCACTTGAATGCGTAGTCGAGGAACTTCTGCATGGGCGCTTGTAGAGCGAGAACCTTTCGATGTGCGATGCCACCAGGGTTCTTCTCGTTGTAGGAGATAATCTTGCCAACCTTGACGGCCTGCTTGGAGGCGGAACTCGCCTGGATGTCTGGATTGCCGATGGCGGCCGCGTCGGCGACCTCCGCCTGGGCAGTCTCGATTGCTTTTCTTGGGTATGCCCTGCGAAACGCTCTCGCCATCAGATCGTGTTGTGATCGGCCCCTGTAGCACCACGCGTTCGCCTTCTCCATGTGTTTCCATCTGTACTCCAGTGCTAGTGGGCAGCTTGCCCCCACCGACAACTTAATGACGGCTCTCATCTTGATGAGCGCCGACTCCCTCGATCGGCCGCACGTGCAGTCATAGGGGCACCAGTGGATGATATCCATGTTGCCGTCGCTGGCTTCCCAGTTCCCATTGTCCATCATCAAAATGAAATCCTTACTCTCTTGCGCCATGTCGAAGCCCGTGATGTCAAGCACACGCTGAGCACGAGCCCTCCAAGCAGGAAACTCAACAGGCAAGTCGACAACAGGGCGATACCTAAAGTACTGGTCGACCTCCTTATCAAGAGCAGCTTCGTACAAGTCCGACCCCCTAGGGTTAGCCAGTCAATCCACCCTCCCAAGACCCCTTCCCCAGGACCCCATCTTTGCACTGAGAGCTGCTCATGGGCTCCACCATTATGGGGTTGGGGTTCTACGATGACAGGGTTTCGATTGACCGAAGAGGCATGGGGATGGGGTCCAGGGGGTGGAGGGTTCTGGCTAAACCTCGGGCCTCGACGACTGACAAACATGGCCGCAACGAACCACATGAGCATTCAAACCAGGGTAAAATGACAGAATCGGCTTCAATCCCAGAACGCACATGTGACCACAACAATTGAGACTAAATATAGTCGGAACCCCGTCTGCACGGTCATCATCCTGAAGTTCCGCCCTTCGGGCGCGAAACGCATCTTCACATTTTGCAACAATATTGGAGTTCAACTGTAAGCAATCCCTGACAGCGGAGATGTTCTTCCATTTCGGCGAATCCATTACGCCAGCAGCCGTGAGGGTGCCGTCAGGGTCCACGCTGCACCCTGGTCTGATGGAGTCGTTTCCCACCGTCCACCGTCTCCACCTGTCCATCACTGTAGAGTAGTTCGCTTGTGGTAGTGGCTGTGCTGGGCTCGTGATGGACGTTGCCGAACAACCATGGCTAGGAAGGGCACCAACGTCACATAATTTAAACACAGACTCGCATACATTGAGTACTGGGGTGTGCCTCATACCACCTTTGGGAGCTCTCATTTTTAGTTTCTTTTTCAAAGGCCCGTCCAGTTCCTCAATGGCTGCTGCAATGTCACCAGGGCTCTCTTTTGCAATCCACATAGATGCATCGTCGAACGTGTTCGTGAATTGAAAGAAAAACGAAGTGTCATCCTGAAGCCACATGCGCAAGCCGTCTGCCTGAGCCCTGGCGTGGCTCACGATGATCCTGTCGCGATCGGCTTCATGAGAGGACCCTCGATCGATAGCGACTGCAACAACTTGGCCTCTCTGCGTCTGGATGTGCTGGAGGGTTCGCTTGGAGCTCTGGCTCGAACACTCCTGAAAGCCAACGGTCGCTACCAACTGGTCTGCGTGCCCATGAATCCGACTAGTGAGCGCATCGACTGCTCGAGCGGCCTTTCGAGAAGACTTCGCAGCCTGCATCTTCGCCTTCGTCTCGGCGCTGTGCTGGAAGCCGCGCCCTCTGCCACGACGGCCTCTGCCCCTGTCGCCGCCGCCCCGTGCCCCTCGACCTCGACCACCGCCGATCGGCGGGACAGCCGCAGCAACAGGAGCAGCTGGCGGCACCGCTGCATTGTGCTCGTCAGCAGGGGCCTCCGCGATGAAACCTGCAAACATACATGCGAGCGGAGCCTGGTCGCAAGGGAAGCCTCAATCACGAAAGAGCCAAAACAGTTTGAGCCCAAATGATTACGCAGATCACGATGCAACGCAAGATGCAACGCAATGCAACGCTAGATAGAGGAGCTTCAAGTATTTGACGTGGATCATCCCTGAGCAATCTGAGAAAAACGGCCTCTGAAAACCAACTGGGGCGATTTGGGTGACTGTAGTCAGGTTGGGACAAACAACCATGAGGCGGAACGGTTGGCGAAGGAAGGATGCAATGGTGGCGGCGTCGGCGATCGGACCGAAAGGAAATAATGTGAAACCTTGGGCTCTGAGGCTCTCCAGGCACTGAACGCTTAGAAATTGATCAAATTCTAGCTTCGCATTTGGACCCGAAGCTACAGGCTCAAGACCGTGAGAGGAGGTGTTGGCGAACGTGCCTGAACACATTGCGATGGCACCTTGTTGGGCGCGCTTGTGTTGTGACAAAATCCTAATCTCCCTCTCCCTTCCCGCCCCTGTCCAATCTTCTCCCTCCGCCTCATCCTGCTACTCATCCTTCTGATTATTCTATGTTGATATCTTCTGCGCTCACGGCTGCTCCTCATGCATCGCGCTTGTCTTAAAGTCCTTGACTGGTGTGAACTTCCCACACGGCGACAAGGAGCAGGAGGATGAACGCGAGGAGCAGGAGGAGAAGGGAGGATGAGGAAGAGGAGGAGGAGGCGGAGGAGGAGGAGGCGACGGAGACGGAGGAGGAGCAGGAGGAGGCGGAGGAAGGGGATCAGGTGGAGGAGGAGGAGGAGGAGGAGAAGGGAGGAGAAGGGAGGAGGAGGAGGAGGAGGAGGAGGAGGAGGAGGAGGAGGAGGAGGAGGAGGGAGGAGGAGGATAAGGGATGAGGAGGAGGAGGAGAAGGAGGAGGGAGGAGGAGGAGGAGGAGGAGGAGGAGGAGGAGAAGGAGGAGGAGGAGGAGAAGGAGGAGAAGGAGGGAGGAGGAGGAGGGAGGAGAAGGGGGGGTATTATTTGTGGCTTAGCACGTCGGTCTGTGAGATCAGCGGAGGCTTCAGCTGAGGGCCCACGGGACACACAACAAACTCAAGTGATACCTCGCGGACGCGCTGCTCCTAACAATCAGCGTTGCCCCACTCCCCCCAAACCCTTGATTTCCTCATATGGGGCATCCTTGGGCCGCATACGTTCGTCGTATGTACAAACCTGCACCATATCTCAGAAATTTGGCAACCTCTTTGACCTCCTGAATTCCCCCTCTTCCACTGATTTAATTGTTTTCCACCAACAACCTTTTCAACTCCTCCTCCTGCTCCTCCTCCCCCTCCCCCTCCCCCCCCCGCCCTCCCAACGAACCCAACTCCCCCTCTCCGCCCCCCCCCCTCCATCCCTCCCTCCCTCCCTCAGCACCCTGCGTCGGCCGGGTCCCGTTGTGGCGCGCTGCCCCCTCGGCGGCGCGGGCCGCCGCCTCCCGCGGGGGCGGGGCCAGCCCAGAGAGGGAGGCGTCCGCCCCGCCCACGTGCCCAGCAGAGGGCGGGGGGGGAGGAGGAGTTGGAGTTGGAAGAGGAGGAGGAGGAGGAAGAGGAGGAGGAGGAGGAAGAGGAAGAGGAGATAGGAGGAGGTGGAGGAGGAGGAGGAGGAGGAG
Source organism: Prorocentrum cordatum (assembly GCA_963575745.1). NCBI lineage: Eukaryota > Dinophyceae > Prorocentrales > Prorocentraceae > Prorocentrum > Prorocentrum cordatum. The sequence goes on along the minus strand of CAUYUJ010021059.1, from coordinate 150,846 downwards.
GAGGAGATAGGAGGAGGACGAGGAGGAGGAGGAGATAGGAGGAGGGGGAAAAGGGGAGGAGGGAAAGGGGGAGGGGGAGGGGAAGAAAGAGGAAGAGTAAGAGGAAGAGGAATCATGTTTTTCTCCACGAGGCAGACCAAAGCCACTGGAAACGGACGCGGTACACAAATGGCGAGTTGTCGCAGGACCGCACTCCTGGTAGCAGGCCTGGGGGGCGCACGCCTCCGCAGGATGAGAAGAAGGAGGAGGGGGGGGACTGCGTGTTTGGACTGCGTGAAGCAGGGGGGTCCCTCGGTGCAGGTCCACCCAGCTGCCGATCGGGGCACTTCGGAGGAGGATTGGGAAGGAAACGACGCGGCGAACACCCTGGCTGGCGCTGGAACGAGAGCCCGGTTCCCGCCGCCAGCATGTCTCCAGCAGCGCGTGCGGCAGCTGGAGGCGCTCGCGGCGGTCCAGCGCGTGGCGGTTGCCGTGAGGCTGGCCGCCCTCAAGGTCAACCACGGCAGCGCCAGCCCAGGCGGGCCCAGGGTGCGGCGACGCTGGGCGGCGCCTGCCCACCGCCGCGGGCGGGCGCCGCGGCCGTCGCCGCCGCCGCGGCGCCGGCAGCTCGGGCGCGGCCAGGGCCGCCAGCAGGCGTCGCGCCTCCTGCGCGCCCCCGCGCTGGGCAGGCGGCCGCGGTGAAGGGGCGAAGGCGCTGTTCGCGGGCGGCGCCTAGCACCCGCACTTGGCGGCGCAGGGCCCGGGTGGGTCGCACGCTTGAGGTGCAGCTGCTGGGCGCCATGGTGGCCGCGGTTCGCGAGCCGGCTGTACGGCGGCTGGTCCCCCGCGCTGCCGCCGCAGGCAGCCATGCTGCCCCTGTTGCCAGCGGAGCGCGCAAGCGGACGTGGCGTGCGGCCCTGCGCGCTTGCCTGCAGGAGCGGCCGGGCGCCCCTGATTGAGCTGGGGGGCTCGCCTTTGGGACCGCCCTGGGGGCGGCGGCGCGGCCGCCGTGCTCTCCCCCTGCCCGCCCTCCTCTCCCCCGCTCTGTCTCGCCCTCGTCGTCGTCGTCGTCGTCGTCGTCGTCGTCGTCGTCGTCGTCGTCGTCGTCGTCGTCGTCGTCGTCGTCGTCGTCGTCGTCGTCGTCGTCGTCTGTCGTTTTCCTCACCTTGCCCCTGGGCTCCCTCGCGACGGTACAAACAGGTGTTTTGATTGCGTGCAGCAGGGGGGCCCCTCGGGACAGGTCCACCCAGCTGCGAGCACCATCCACCCAGACGGGCCAGCGCAGGGGGGTGGCGGTGGCACGCCGAAAGGTCGCCCTGGAGGACTGCCCCCTGGGGCCCGCCGGAATAGTGCACGCGCGGGGCACGCACAGGTACATACGCGGTTTCGCACCAAGGGGGGAAAGGGGTCATCACGGGGGGGGGGCGGGGGGGGGGGGGCGAGACGTTGGGCGTTGCTGAATTACAAACTGGAGGGAGAGAGGTGCACCTTTCGTTATCGTTTTGGGCCCCTTCGGGGCACCTTCAGGGCACAAAAGGTGCGCCTTCCTTCACCTCCCCACATATCGCCCCCCCTGCCACCCCCCCCGGCTCGGAACGCCTCAAGATGTCCCGTGTCAGGACTGCCAGCTAGCGAGACCGAGCTGGGCCCAGTTGCAGAGGAAAGCAACGCATAAACATCAGCTTGCGGAGCCCAGCGCGGATATTTTTGGTCGGCGCTGGCTCCCCCTGCCCGGCGCGCGGAGCGCGCCGAGGGGGGGGTTCGGCGTCTCGTGCAGGGCTGAAGAGAGCGCGGCCTCTTCTGCCAGGCCAGGATGCAGGGACGTCCATTGCGGGAACGAGGATCAGCCCCGCTGACAGCCACCACGCCGAACCCCCCAGCTCGCCCGTGGAGAATCAGCGCGACGTTGCATGACAAGCTCGACTGATCCCCCTGGTGTACCAACGACCGCCGGGCCCACCGCCCCCAAAGACAAAGCGGAATGCGCCGACGGGGATGGATGCCTCTGACGACCGCCCGGACGAGGGCCTCAGCGTCCCAGCGCGGGCGCGGTTCGCCAGGTTCCTCTGCCGCGGACTGCTTCGCCCCAGGCACGACATCGCGAAGCAGAAGAGCGGTGCGAAGACTGGTCTGCCCAGCGTCGTCACTGGTTGCTGCTCGTACCGCTGGATGTTTCCTGGAGGCACCCTGGCTCCGCACCCCTCCCTCCCAAGCCTCCCGCTCCCTTTGAGGAGGAGCGAGCGGTGAAGAGGAAAATTGAAGCGAAAAGGCCGAGAAAAGAAAAGGAACGAGGAACAACATAAAACCCTCGGGTCCTCATCATCGGCGATAGCTCCGCCCCCGGGGACAATGGTTAAGAGGAAAGAGCGAAAGCGGGCGGGGACCGATCGGGGAGAGGGCACACCGGATACCGGCTGCGGCCCGACGACTTCTGTCTGCGGCGAGCTTGGACGGCCACGTGATCATCGGAGGTGAATGGGGAGGGGGAGGGAGAGAGAGGAGGAGGAGGAAGAGGAGGAGGAGAAGGAGGACGACGACGAGGAAGAGGAGGCGGAGGGGGAAGAGGAGGAGGAGGGCTGGACTGGACTGAACTGGACGCCATGACGATGTCATATCGGAAAACCAACGCCCCTCGACCTTGAATACGCACCAGACGCCAAGGAACACGGGGCGCGCGAAGCGGAGGAACAAAACATCCCGAATACCGCGCGCGACCACTCGAGAAACCAAAGCCTCCCACTTGAGTGACACACATACCATTGTCACCGAACAGCAGAAAACGTGGCGCATCACATATACACCACTTGGAAGGTATTGACGGAAATGTTGATAAGGCCTTCACTTTTGTGAGTATATGGGTAGCCTCATGTTCCCTGGCTCTTTTCCGCGCGGGAGGTTGACCACCAGAATGCAAGACACCTTGAAAGGTGAACGACAACCGTGCCGACAGGTGAAAGCAACCACGCACCGCCTGACCACGGTTGAAACACCAAATACAACAGCACGGAACAACTGTACTCGAAAGTCGCCTGATTACCGTTGCGATATGCACGGCCACAGGGAACGAACCACCTGACTAAAGCACCTGAGAGTACTGCTTACATTCACGCACGCAAGAACTGAGAAATGCACACATGCAATTGAAACATGCAGCAAACAAACTGCGGAATATCACCAGCAACACAAATAGAGACACTCCCCAAGCGGCAATGGGAGATGCAGGTATTGTAGCTGACGAAAACTGTGCCCAACTTGACGTACATAAGAAAACAGTATAGAACTCCCAACGCGACAGTGCGAGAAACCAGCACTGAAGCGGATGATGACGGACCCCAGCCCCAGCAATGTAGTTGGTGAGGCCCGCTGCACCCACCAAAGGACGTTGAGACCCGAATCGCGCCTGACCGCAACACAGCCTGCTACCACTGCTGAACGTCTCCATGCAATGATACAGCCAACCTGTTTTGCCACTGCCCAAAACAATAGTGTACAAACAGTGAAGACACGTACACATGAATACAGCAAAATACGCTTCACTCACATCACCTCGACTTAGCCACCCCGATCGACCGTGCACGATGGTCTGAAAACAATAGGAGGAGGAGAAGGAGGAGGAGGGGGAGGAGGACGAGAAGGAGGAGGAGGAGGAGGAAGAGGAGGAAGAGGAGGAGATGGAGGAGAAGGAGGAAGAAGAGCGAGGAGAGGAGCAGGAGGAGCGAAGAGGATGGAGGAGGAGGAGGAGGAGAGGAGGAGGAAGAACAGGAGGAGGAGGAGGAGGAGGAGGAGGAGGAGGAGAAGGGAGGAACGAAGAGGTGCGAGAAACCGTGGAAGCAGGAGGAGAAGGCGGATAAAAGGAGGGGCAGCGAGGAGCGAGGAGGAACCACAAGGAGGGACCAGTCGGAGGAGGGGGAGAAAGAGGAGGAGGACGAGGAGGAGAAGGAGGAGGAGCAGGAGGAGGAGCAGGAGGAGAGGGAGGAGGAGGAGGAGGAGGAGGAGGAGGAGGAGGAGGAGGAGGATGAGGAGGAGGAGGAGAGGAGGAGGAGGAGGGGAGGAGGAGCGAGGAGAGAGGAGAGGAGGAGGAGGAGGAGAATCGAGGAGGAGCGAGGCGACGGGGAGCAAGAACGCGAAGAAGCAGGAGAAGGAGGAGGAGCAGATGACGAGGGGCAGCGAGGAGCGACCTGGCCGCGGGCCGCGCCGGCGGGCACGGGGCGGCTGGCAGTCCCGGTGCCGTTGGGCCCGCCGCGGGCGGCCCTGGGGACGAGCGACACCATCTCGCCAGCGGCGCTCCTCGCCTAAGGAGGGGGATGAGGAGGAGGAGGAGGAGGAGGAGGAGGACGAGGAGGAGAAGGAGGAGGCGGAGGAGCACGAGGAGAAGGAGGATGAGAAGGAGGAGGAGGAGGGAGGAGCAGGAGAGAAGAAGTGGAGGATGAGGATGAGGACAGGGATGGGCAGGGTGGAGAAGGGGGAGAGAGGAGAGGAGAGGAGGAGGAGGAGGAGGAGAGGAGGAGGAGGAGGAGGAGGAAGCAGAGCAGGAGGAGGAGGACGAACAGGAACCGAGGAGGGAGGAGGAGGAGGACAAGAAGATGAGGAGGAGAGGAGGAGGAGGAGAAGGAGAGACGGAGGAGAAGCGAGGAGGAGAGAGGCGACGTGAGCAAGAACGCGAGGAAGCAGGAGCAGAAGGCGGACAAAAGGAGGGGCAAGCGAGGAACGAGGAGGAACCACAAGGAGGGACCAGGAGGAGGACGGGAGAGGAGGAGGAGGAGGGAGGAGGAGGAGGAGGAGGAGGAGGAGGAGAAGGAGGAGGCGAGAGGAGAGGAGGAGGAGGAGAGAGGAGGAGGAGAAGCGAGGAGGAGCGAGGAGGAGCGAGGCGACGTTGAGCAAGAACGCGAGGAACAGGGGGAGAGGAGAGGAGGAGAGGAGGAGGAGGAGGAGGAGGAGGAGGAGGAGGAGGAGGAGGAGGAGCAGGAGGAGACGGAGATGACGAGGGGCAGCAAGGAGCGACCTGGTCGCGGGCCGCGCCGGCGGGCACGGGGCGGCTGGCAGTCCCGGTGCCGTTAGGCCCGCCGCGGGCGGCCCTGGGGACGGGCGGCACCATCTCGCCGACGACGCTCCTCGCCTAAGGAGGAGAAGGGGGAGGAGGAGGAGGAGGAGGAGGAGGAGGAGGAGGGAGGAGGAGGAGGAGGAGGAGAGGAGGAGCAGGAGCAGGAGAGAGAAGGAGAAAGGAGGAACGAGGAGGGGGGAGCGAGGAGGAGCGAGGCGACGTTGAGCAAGAACGCGAAGTTGAGAAGGAGGAGGAGTAGGAGGAGACGGAGATGACGAGGGGCAGCGAGGAGCGACCTCCTCGCGGGCCGCGCCGGCGGGCACGGGGCGGCTGGCAATCCTGGTGCCGTTGGGCCCACCGCGGGCGGCCCCAGGGACGAGCGGCACCATCTCGCTGACGGCGCTCCTCGCCTAAGGAGGAGGAGGGGGAGGAGGACGAGGAGGAGGAGGAGGAGGAGGAGGAGATGAAGGAGGAGGAGGGGAGGAGGAGCAGGAGGAGCAGGAGGAGAAGGAGGAGGAGGAGGAGAGGACAGAGGAGAGAGGAGGAGGCGAGGAGAGAGGAGGAGAAGCGAGAGGAGGAGGAGGAGGAAAGGAGGAAGAGAGGGATGAGAGGAGAGGAGAAGGAGAGGAGGAGGAGGAGTAAGAGGAGAGGAGCAGAGGGGAGAGGAGAAGAGGAGGAGGAGCGAGGATGAGGGGCACGTGGAGCAGGAACGCGAGGAGGAGCGAGAGGAGCGAGGCGACGAGGAGGCGGAGAAGAGGAGGAGGAGGAGACGGAGATGACGAGGGGCGGCGAGGAGCGACCTGGTCGCGGGCCGCGCCGGCGGGCACGGGGCGGCTGGCAGTCCCGGTGCCGTGGCCCGCCGCGGGCAACCCCTGGGACGGGCGGCACCATCTCGCCCACGGCGCTCCTCGCCTAAGGAGGAGGAGGGGGAGGAGGAGGAGGAGGAGAGGAGGAGGAGGAGGAGGAGGAGGAGGAGGAGGAGGAGGAGGAGGAGAAGGAGGAGGAGGAGGAGGAGGAGGAGAAGGAGGAGAGAAGAAGGAGGAAGGAGGAGGAGGAGGAGATGGAGGAGAGGAGGAGAGGAGGAGCAGGAGGAGGAAGGAGGAAGAAGAGGAGGAGAAGGGGAGGAGGAGGTAGGAGGAGGAGGAGGCGAGGAGGAGAGGAGGAGGAGAGGAGGAGGAGGAGGAGGAGAGCAGGGGAGAGGAGGAGGAGAAGGAGGAGAGGAGGAGGAGGGGGAGGAGGAAGGAGAGGAGGAGGAAGGAGGAGGAGGAGGAGGAGGGAGGAGGAGGGGAGGAGGAGAGGAGGAGGAGGAGGAGGAGAAGAAGAGAAGAGGAGAAGGAGGAGGAGGAGGAGCGAGGAGGAGGAGGAGGACCATTGTAAAACTCAGAATTATCAACGATGTTGGAATTAACCCTCCCTCCAAGCTGCCTCTTCATAGGCCCCACAACGGTTCATTTCAATTGAGGGAACTGCCGCGTTGGAAGACAACCGTTTGAAGATCCTGAAGCATGCCAAAGCATTGTTCTCGGGATTGCAGCGCCACGTATCAACCTGACTGCTGCGTCTTGACGATCTGGAATCGTGCCAGAGCGCCATTTTTGGGACTTGCACCCGCATAATCCTGAATTCTTCCAGAACGCCATTTCTGGTACGTTGATCATTGGAATACGTGGAAAATTACAAACTGTTACAACGAATGTGCGCGGCGCTTAAAGCGAGAACCACATTTTGAAACGCAACCGCCCTCAATCCGTGAAGCTCTTGCAAATTCTGAAAAGATAAAAACGAATGTGAGCGGCGCCAAGGCGAGAGCCACATTTTGAAACGCAACCACCCTTAATCCGTGAAGCCCTTGCAATTGTTTACAGCGAATGTGCGCGGCGCTGAGGCGAGAGCCACATCCTGAAAACGACCCGCCCTCAACCAACGAAACTCGTGCAAATGTTTGAAACGAATGTGCGCGGCGCTAATGCGAGAACCACATGTGAAAGCAACCGCCCTCAATCCGTGAAGCTCTTGCAAATTCGGAAGAACAGACAAACAATGTGCGCTGCGCTAATGCGAGAGCCACATCTTGAAAACCACCCGCCCTCAAACCGTGAGACTCTTGCAAGTTCTTAAAACACATGTGCGCGGCTCTAATGCGAGAACCACATGTTGAAAACCACCTGCCCTCAATCCGTGAAACTCTTGCAACTGTTTGACATGAATGTGCGCGGCGCTAAGGCGAGAGCGGCGTCGTCCTTGGGAAGGCATCATAGGCCGTCTTGAAGCCCTGGGGCCAATGCAAGAGGTCAAATCATTGGAAATACGTTCGTCTGTTTGGCACGATGCTTACATACTCGGGTTCTTGGTCTTCAGACCGTCCATGACGGCCAAAGAGGCCCCCAAATCGCCCCAAGACAGCCCCCGAGACCTCCAAGAGGGCCCCAGAAGCTCCCAGCACGGTCCCAAGAGGGGCCTTCGAACAGAAATCTCGAGCCCGACTCCCAAAGATGGCAGCCGAGACCGCAGCAGACTCCAAGAGGCCCCCAAGAGGCTCCCAAGAAGCCCCCCTAGAGGCCCCCGAGAGGCCCCGAGATCCCTCCGAGAGACCCTTGGGAGGCCCACCAGCGCCCTCCGAGACGGCGCCAAGAGAAGCCTCCCTGGAGACGCCAGGATACATCTAAGAGAGGCCACTGGCCCACGCCCCAGGCACGGCGACGGGCTGAGCCGAAGGCCTGCCTCTCTCTTTCGCTCTCTCTCTCTCTCTCTTTCTCTCTCTCTTTATTCCTCTCTCTGTCTCGCTCTCTCTCTCTCTCTCTCCATATATAGAGATATATATATTTCTCTCTCTCTCTCTCTCCCTCTCTATATGTATACACATGTAGAAATCACATGTCCCTCTCTGTATCCCTCTCACTCTCTCTCTCTCTCCTTTCTCTCTCTCTCTCTCGCTCGATCGTTCTGGTCTCTCTCTCTCTCTCTGTTTCTCGATTTGCATATATATATATATATATATATATACGAGAGAGCGTGATCCACCGCCGCTTTACTGTGGAAAATTGCCAACCTTTTCTTCCGAACCCGGGGGTCTCCCCCCCCTCTCCGAAAATCCCCCCCCCCTGCTGGACCCCCCCCGCCCCTCCCCTTCCTCCCCGGCAAAAACCCCCCCTCCCCTAACCCCTTCCTCCCCCCCCCCACTCCCCCTCGAAAACCGAGGGGACTACCTTCGAAAACCCCCCCCCCCCCCCCCCCCTCCCCCTCGAACACCGGGGGTCACTACCGTTGGAACCCCCCCCCCCTCGAAAACCGGAGGGGGTCACTACCGGTTCGACCACCGCCTCCCCACCCACCCCCCACTCACACCAGCCTCACGCACCGCCAGCAAACGACTCCCGGTCCCTACCACCGCTCGCATCACATCCCCCACTGTTGTTCCCAGCACCACTGTCCTCACCACCACTGTCCCCACTGGTTCCACCACCGTCCCTATTGTCCCCACCAGTGCCCCCACCACTGTCGCACTGTCCCCACTGTTCCCACCACTGTTCCCACCACGGTTCCACTCTCCCCACTGTCTCCACGGACCCAACCACTGCCTATCCCCACTGTCCCCACTGTCCCACTGACTCCTCCGCTGTCCCACTGAGCTGTCCCACTGTTCCCACCACTGTCCCCACTGTCCCCACCACTGTCCCCACCACTGTCCCCACTGTACCTCTGTCCCATTGTCCCACCGCCGTCCTCGCCACCGCCTTTACCACTGTCCCCACCACCATTGTACCCTCCACTGTCCCACTGTTTCCACCTCATTCCCACTGTCCCCACACCACTGTCCCCACCACCACCGTCCCCACCACTGTCCACTGTCCCCCCTGTGCCCACCATTGTCCCCACCACTGTCCCCACCACTACCGTCCCCACCACTGTCCCACTGTCCCACTGTCCCCACCACTGTCCCGCTGTCCCCTCACCACTGTCCCCACCAACACCGTCCCCACCACTGTCCGCACCCCCACTCGGTTTTCGAGGGGGGGGTGGGGGGTTCGAACCGGTAGTGACCCCCCCCCCTTTTCATGATGAGCTTGGGGGGGGAGGGAGGGGTTCGAACCGGTAGTGACCCCCCCCGGTTTTCCGGAGGGGGGGGGGGAGGGGTTCGAACCGGTAGTGACCCCCCCCGGTTTTCCGCCAGCAGCGGTAGAACACGCTCTTTCATATATACAAGACTGCATTGGCGCTTCGCGCCATGCGCCTTGTTCCAGACGCTTCCCTGGCAAAACAATCAATCATCGCTTGTGGTAGCATAGGGACTTGAGGGTCTGCACGGGCGACCGGCGCCTGCTGACACCGCCCTCGTCCGATGCACTTGCACGCTTGTGCGCAGGCATGCTTTCCTATTCATCGTCGTTCCATGTCTTAGCTCCCCCCGTTGACCTCCTCCTGTGTGTTCCGCCCGTCATGAGTCATGGGGGGAAGTATGGAGAGGAGTTGCGTTTGGCTGTTGATCTGCCAATTCGAAGGGGTCTCCCTACCCATTATGTCCTCCTTACCTCCTCTTCCGCCTCCTCCGGGTGTTGAGCTCATCCGTTGAGGAAGTAAGGAGTCTCCCCATGACACGCCGAAGAACTCGCAATAGGTCGGAACGATGTGGCCGCTCCCTGACATTCAGGAAATCTTGGATCGTGGAAATTCGAATATGTATCCCTTGCCTGTCTCTCTCGATCTAGGAATGGGGACCGCGAGCCTGAAGCGTGGAACGAAGAGCGTCGGGTGAGCTCGATGCACTTCGCAGGAGAACCGCGTTTAGGTGTTTCGGTTTTTGGGGGGGCCGTCCTGGGGCCTTCCTGGGCCGTCTTGGGGCCTTCTTGGGCCGTTGTGGGTAGCTGGGTCCCTCCAGAAGTCTTCGGAAGCCATTTTGGGCCTCTTGGGGGCCTCCGAAGGCCTTCCTGAGGATCTGCCGTGGGTTTCTTGGGTCTCTCTTGGGAGCTTTTTTGGGGCGTCTGGGTCTTTTGTGGGCAGTCCGAAACTTTCTGGGGCAGTCTTGGGGCCCTCGTGGGCCGTCGTGAAGCCATGTGGGGCGCCTCTTGAGCCGTCTTGGGGCGATATCGGTGGCCCATCGGGCCGGAATTGGACGCTGCAAAGGCCAACAAAGCGGGTATGCAACAAATGTTTATTTTCCCTAGGGAATTGGACGTTTTTTGCTGCTTTGGGGTTCTCTGAACAGCCTTTGGGGCGTTTGGGGGGCCTCTTGAAGCGCCCGTGTGCTGTCTTGGGTCTATTTTGCGCCTCTCCGATGACCCTTCTAATCGCCTTGAGTCTGCTCGCAAGGCCTGTCAATGCGCCCTGGGAGGCCCGGAAAGGCCTGCGAACCTTTTCCAAGGGCATCCAGGGGACCCCCGAACCGTCCGAAAGGGCGTCCCGGCCGTCCCTTGGAGGAGGATCCGGTTTAGGGGGGGGGTGAGCATGCTACGCATGGAATGAATTCAATGGAAATAAATCGCAGTGGATCCGTGAGTGGATCAATCTAGACTGATGAGGCTATGATGCCTCTTTTGATTTTGAGCCGGCTATGATGCCCGCTCGTGCCCACCCCGTCCCGTCTTCAGGGACTTCGCATCCTCCTATGATGGTAAGATGGGAAGACGGGCCGCCGCCCCTGGCACTGCACGTACGGCGCCAGGTTTGTGGGGATTTGGTTCGACACCCGCAGTTCCGGTGATGGAAACTGCAAGGGGTGTGAGGCCTCATTGGGGTGGGGGGGGGTCCCTGGTAATAAAAATATAAGAATAAGAATATGTGTGTGTGAATGTATGGGTGTATATGTATATACCTCTCTCTCTCTCCTCTCTCTCGCCCCTCCCTCTCTCTCTCTTTCCCCCTCTCTCTTTCTCTCGATCTATCCCCTCTCTCTGTCACACACTCTCTCTCTCTCTCTGTATCTCCAAATGTGATTACAGTCAAGACTGCACTGGCGCTTGGCGCCATGTACCTCGGTCCTTCAATTTCAACCAGCGGACGCAATGAGAGAGAGGCAACCAGGTAAAAACATAAATACCTCGTTGTTGCCGTTGTCGGCGCCGTCGTTATGATATCTTGTTTGTTTCCCTTCCCTCTCTCTCACGCACACATGCAAAACACACACACACACACACACACACTGGGCGCATCACGAAACCTGTAAGTTATATTGGAGGCTTCAGGAGGTCTCTGGGAGCTTCCTCGGACCACCTTGCTGCGAACCACGGCCTCCCTCAACAACCGGGCCCGATTTGGAATGCTTTGGGGGGCATCTTGGGGCCATCTTTGGGAGCCCTGTTGGGCCGTCTTGGGGCTCCCTTGGGCTGTCTGCCGGCACTTGTGGGTCGTTTGGAGACGATGTTCGATGCCCCTTGGGCGATCTCGAACAGCCAGAAGGACCGCAGAACCAAGCATCCAAAAATTAAACAGGAACTGTCAGATAATCAATGTTTTTTGCATGTGGACGGGCTCTTGAAGATCCTCTCTCTCGCAGGGCCATTTGATCGCCCACCTGACCGCTTTGGGCCCGATGGCTAGACCCGGACGGCCCAGCGATCCCTGTGCACGGGCGACCAGGGGCTCCCCGGGGCCAGGAATCCGAGGAGGCGGCGGGCGGTTTTCGAGAGGGGAGCCTGCCTTCCAGGTGATAAAACAAGAGTGTGTACACGAGCACATGTCATCACCCGCCGTTGCATGGTAAGTTCCGGAAGCCCTTAACCTAACACTGCTGCCATCTCGTCGACCACATGCAAGGATGACCCTAGGCAAGAGTGACCGTTGGTGCGGCGCGATTTTAGGGGGCAGGGGGGGCGGGGGGGGGGGGGGGCAAATCCAAGCACGCAGGCCACTGTTGGGAAGACCCTTGTGAGCCCGCACCAAAGGTCACTCCGGCGAAGGGTCACTCTTGCGAGGAGTCGACTGGGGGGCTGGTTTTGCTTCCGCCGCCGTCCGCCGCCTTCCGCCAACGGATCCGCCACCGTTCGGCTTCCGCCGGCCTCCACGGGCCCTCCGCCGCCTTCCGCCGAGGAGGAAATGCCAACTCCTTCGACCCCTAGAAGGCGAGGCCCTTTCTGGAACGCCCCTTATCGGTCCACTGCAAGATTGTTGATGGCAGTGGACGAGATAGCGTGGTGATGAGAGAGATAGATTTTCACTCCTGGCGGCACATACCATGCAACCTGTCCGCGGCGCGCGCAGTCACCCATGAACTCGAGCGGCAATGGTATTATGAGACGCCTCGAGGGCGAGACCCTTTCTGGAACTGCACACACAAGCTGCGAAGAGAAACGGCTCTTACGCGGGATGGCATGGTGGCCGTACGCGGTGGCTCACGCAGGCCGCAAGCGCGGCACACCGCGTGGAGAACGAGGGCGCTCACGCACGACCTCACGCGGGGAGCTTACACGCCAATGCCCATGTTAGCGCAGTCGGCCCCGTTCTCGTCGGGTGCTCACATGGGCCCCTGGGTTCCCCATGCAGGGTCACAGCCTCCCTCCCCCCCTCACCACTCGCCATCGCTCAGACGTCCATTCCCCGTGCATTTGTCGGCTTCGTGCGTGCATGTTTCACAAGATGATGACCTCAAATGTTCCTCGATGGTCCTAGCCGAGAGAATATGCACACGTCCGAGCGATTTCAAGCTCATATCCTCCGACCGTCCTCGGGCCGGGGGGAGGAGGGGGGCGAGGCCTCGCCAGGGGCGGCCAGCCGCGCCAGCTCGCCGACGGTGCTCCTCGCCTGAAGAGGATCGCTGTCACAGTCATCACCACCACCGCTGTCATCGCCACTGAAGGCACGGTCGCATCACCACCGCCATGGTCACCACCAGCGGCATCACCACCGCCATCGCAATCACGGTCACCATCATCGTGGCCACATCAGTCGTCATCATCATCATCATCATCGCTCCTCCACGCTCCTCCTCCTCCCCCTCCTTGTCCAGGTCCTCCACATCCTCCTCCTCCTCCTTCCCCGCTCCTCCCATACTCCTCATTTCACTGCAGGAGAAGGAGGAGGAAGACGAGAAGAGGAAGAAGAGCAAAAGGGGAGCCTCTCCCCTGTCTGCTGAGGGAGGCAGTGGCGCAGAATGGCGAGAAACTCCATCAGCACAAGCGTTTGGAGGCCAGCGCAGACCTCGCGGGGTCGGCGCTAGACTCCCCTTCACTGGCGCGTGGTCCAGCGACGCCCCAGGAATCCGCGCGGACCTCTGGAAGGTTGTGCTGATGCCGTTGATGTTTATCGAGGGTGTGAGAGCGAGCTCCCTGTGCCAGTCTCACCTGCCTCTGCACTCCGTGATCCGAATACCCTTGTTACTGTCATATGGCCCGATCCGGAAACCCTGTACCCCTAAAACGTTGTCATATCATGAGGATGCTTTCGCAAGCCTTCCGCTGGCAGAACTGCCCTCGTTTTACTTCCACACGCGCGCACTACCCCCAATGATCCGTCGGCGCAGGAGGTCTAGTGAGGGGCTCTAAACTACCGTGTGGACGGCGCTGGAATAGGCACTATGCTCAAGCAGAAGCCCGACGAAGGGCGAGCAAAGGCAGGTGGGTATCTTCGTGCCCCAGCCCCGCCCCTACGCGCCCTCCAGCAGGAGGACGGCTCTGTAAGGGCGGCCCCCCCCCCTCCCCTGAGGAGGGCGGGGGCCACAGCCTCCCCACTAGAAAAGCATTCACACCGAAACGCGCAAGGAAAATAATATTGTGAGCTCGGACATACAAGTCGACACGAAAATGCAATGCCGCGGGACCCTGCGAAAAACGACCCCTTTTGGCTGAAATGGGTCGTTTTCTCCGGCGGCACACATTCGTGAGGCGCGACCCCAAGGCGGCCCATCAGAACAACCCTCTAAGACCTCCGGGGATCAGAACGACCGAAAAAGTCAGTGAGGGGCCGCTGCCTCGGAGGAGGGGCGGGGGCGGGGGGGGGGGGAGGGGAGGCCAGGAGGGGGAGGACAGAGGGCGGAAGGCGCAGGCTCAGAAGCGAAAGACTCAGGAGAACAAGCTTGGGAAGTCGCCCTCGTGGCACCCGGGCTCGCCCTCAGGGCCCCCGATCGTGTAATCTGGGTCGTGCTACTCGGTATTATCTGAGTCCGAGCGGACGCCACGTGCGAACTCGCTCTGGTCCTCTGGCTCCGCGATCTCGCCCCCCGCATCGCAAAACTGGCCGAAGCCGAAGGGGACGGACCGGTCGATTGCGTCGAGCCAGCGACGCCTATGCCTTCTTCGGCTTCTTGGGCCTCCCGGCCGCGCCTGCCAACCCGGACGCGCCGCCCTGGCTCTTGAAAGCCAGCTTCTCCACCAACTTGGCTTGCTTGCAACGCGGCGCCTGGTCGTACGTCAGCACCAGGTTGGCTCCGGACAAGCCGCCGTTCACGCGGAGGGTGTGAAGTGCCCCTCGGAGGTCCGGGTGATGGTTGCATGCAAAAATCCACTTCGTGACCTCCTTCTCCTCCCCCTCCTCCCCCTCCGTCGCCTGCACGTGGAAGCACCGCGTGGATATGAAGTGGAACGCTGGGTCCTGGACACGGCCCGCGTACGTCTGGAGCACCTTCAACGCCTCCAGGGCTGCCGCGGGGTCCTCGCCCTGCTGGATGGCCACGCGGACTCGCTCCAACTTGGCCTCGCAAGCCTCCCCCATCCGGAACAACACCATGCGCAGAAAACAATCGGGGCGCTTCCCCTTCGGATGCCCCTTGTACGATGCCAGGTCGGGCGCCGCCTCCCTCGCCTCCTTCCCCGTCTTCCCGTAATCCTTGGCCCCGTTGTCGAGCGCCACCTGGATGGGCGCCCCCGTCACCAGTGACAACACGAAGTTGTCGTCGCGCGACCCCGAGCGGCAGAAATCTTCGTGGTGCATCAACAATTTCGCCATTTCCCTCTGGAAACGCCGGATGTCGGCTGGCACCACGGCCGCGCCCACGTCCTCTTCCGGGCTCGGGCCGGTCGGCCCCCCCCCGTCCGCGGACCGTTTCTTGCCTGCCTCGGCGATTGGTGCGAACATGGCCGGTATCTGCCACGCCTGGCGCGGCTGGAGGGGCAGGCGGGTGG
The DNA here is from genome assembly GCA_963575745.1 of Prorocentrum cordatum. NCBI lineage: Eukaryota > Dinophyceae > Prorocentrales > Prorocentraceae > Prorocentrum > Prorocentrum cordatum. The sequence continues at coordinate 135,777 of CAUYUJ010021059.1, read as the reverse complement.
ACGGCTGCAGCAACCCCTTGGGCCGGGACAGCTACCTCATCAACCGCGGCACCACCCTGTAGTCCCTGGCAACGGTCACGAACATGGCGAAACAACGAATCTTTCCGGGTAAATGTCTTACCGCACTTCGGACATTCTTTCCTCTCCAAGAAAGCCAGTGGCACATCATCAATAGTATCTTGGACCCCATGCACACGGAATTGATGGTTTTTGAACCCCTTGGCACCATTACACGGGTGACCACAAATATCGCACGGAACCAATACCAACACGGGGTGATCAGCCCTGTGTACCTGCGGGTCGCTGGACGCAGAAAACGAAAGGACCTTTAGCGCACTCATGCGGACTTGGGCGAGCCAGAGGAGCCATTTCCGGGATACCTCAGGAGGCCCCTCCCCCAAACCAAACTGAGCGCGGTCCTCCTCCTGCTCCTCATCCGCCAGACAGCCCCACAGTCCACGAAGATCGTCGGTGAGCTGTCTAAGGCGACATGTGGTCTCAGTGCGCCCGTCAGGTTCAAAAGATAGACGCCCGAAGATAACTGCACGGAGTGCCAGCGTCGTATCGTCGCCAGTTCCTTTCCCCACCCCAGGCCCGATGACGCGTTGCCACCATCGCAAACGTCGATAGAAGAGCGTGGATTCAATAGAATAGACTTTGGCTTTGCGGCGGACCCCCAAGTTACTAATCTTCTCCAGGTGAGCTGGACAACGCAATATGTGTCTGAGTTTACGGTTCTGCCAACGTTCGAGCTTTGTGACGTCAGTTTTCGACGGCACCGCCACCTCAAGAGCGTACAGAGCCACCGACTTGACCAAAGACTGCCACAAGCGTACTTTGAGACGGTGGCTGATATTAGACTTCAGAGTGCGCTGCGAGAGACGCCCATGAGCAACAGTAGCCGAACGTAAACGACTCGAGATCTCTTCAGCCATTGAGCCGTCCGCACGCAGCCGCACCCCAAGATACCGAACAGAGGGTTGAGCATGAACAGACACAGCTTGATCGTCGTGCCCGTGAACCACACCAGTATGCTGCTGCTTGATGTTCCGAAGCAAAGCCCGGCATCCCTGACCAGAGGCAGCAATGAGCAAATCAGTTTTGGCCACGTTCACGGTGAGATTGCCTTCCGTCAGCTCGTGCACGAGAACATCAAGGAAACGATTGACGGCACCAAAATCCTCCAAGACGGAAAAGGACAGCAAATCATCGACAAAAGCAACCAGGGAAACGTCAATGCAGCTTGCCCCCTCTTCCTCATCTCCGAAAGGGTGTTCGTTACGATAAACTTCGAATGCTGGGTCAAAGAAGGCCCTGAGTACAGGGAACTCGGAGTCCTCGAAGTGGGTGTGGACGTCTGCCAATATGCTGTCGTACAGGCAGATAAAAAGGGCAGGTCCTTCAACACTGCCTTGACGAACGCCCTTCCCGACCCTCAAGCAACGACACGGACGACCAGTCTTAGTGTCCCGTAAAACATAACAAGTGCAGTCGTGGAGCTCCTCCACCGCCAAGGCCATGTTTCGAGATAGCGCTAGCCTCTGGAGAGCCATCCAGATCCCCTCCCTGTCGAGCAAATCGAAGGCCTTTTCAAGATCCAACAAAACAGCTACGAGTAGTCTAGCGGGGCGTCTTGTACGTCTGCCAGACAAGTTGAACCGTCGAAGAATTTCATCAACAAGTGCGATGGCGTCACGAGTCGACCGCCCAGCGATGGCCCCGTACTGCGTGTGCGAGACTTTGGGAGTGATGCTGCGAAGTCCGGGCATGCACGTAACTTTCGAATAGACCTTACCAGCGTGGCCAATGAGGTTCAGAGTTCGATAATGATCCCGGGCGTTCGTGCCGTCCCCCTTGGGCTTACGTAAACTGATCACCTCCCCGTTCTTGAAACGTTGGGGGCAACGGGCATGGGCAAGCGAAGCCTGAAATACTTGGCACAGCGGTTCGGCTACAAAGTCCATCCCGAGCTTCCAAAGTTCAGCGACAGCACCTTCAGGTTCAGCACGGTCGGGGTTAGGGGACCATTTCAAGACAGGACCACTCTTGTGATTCGGCAGCTTTGCGATGGCCTTTCGGACCTCCAGCGCTGAGAAATCCATGATGCGAGAAAGATCGGGGGCATCCAGGGGGTAAGGCTGAGCCTTGAAGGATAGGGGCACCTCCTCGGCCTGGAAAATATCAGACAAAGCCTTGGCTCGTACCTCCTGATCTTCATCGTCGTCGAAACTAGGTAAACCAGTACTTGGGTTCAACACGCTGACCGTCGGCGGGTTCGGCTTCGGGGCGAGACGACGGACAATTGCATAGCAGCGTCGCAAGTTTCCGTGAGAATTAGCAGATTCGGCCTCGCTTGCCACGCGGGACAACTCCGCTCGGCGCTCCGAGCGGACCGCTCGTTTCGCCACTGTGGCGAAATTATTGTACGTGTGTAGTAAGTGCTTACCAAGCCAGGAGGTGGTGGAGGAAATTGATGCCAGCTGGCGCTGAACTTGCTGCTTTGCCGCCACCAACGAAAGTGTACTGGCTGAGTACGCTCTGGCGTGGGCGGTGTCGGGAGGGGTGGCATAGAGATCGATGGCCGAATCAACGACAACACCCTCCAAGGCGTTGAAATAACAATCGGTGTCAGGATAGCGCAGGCCAGGCCCGCAAATTTCAGACCAGTCGCCGTTCAAACCTTTGGACTGAATCAGAGCCCCGAGGCGATCACGAAAAGCAGTAACGCGAGCAGGAGGAAGCGATGCACGGCTATCATCTCCGAGAGCCAGGTCCCGAGCGGTACGAAGGTCGTGTGCAAGTAAATCTCGATTCCAACGCAGCGGCCTGGGAGGGACAATTCGACGACAACGTAAACCTACATACAAGCGCGCCTCCAAAGGGCGATGGTCCCGGTAGCCACCTAAGTTGACGGGGAGCTCTTTCAACGGCTTGGCGCTGAATCCATAAGTCCCCGAAAACCTGGTACAGACGTAATCCAAGATATTCCATCCATCTCCTACCGTATGTTTCCATGTCCCCGAAAAACGTGACCTCTTTCCAAATGTGTTCAAGGCTTTAAGCTCGTGCTCCTGCAACAAATTTAGAAACTTTAAACCATTCGCATTGGTGCGACGGTCGTGCCGTTTGACTCCAGCATCACCTACATGGGGAAGGTTCGGGCTAACCGTGGCGTTCGCATCGAGGCACAACACTAAAGAACACCTCTGAGGGACACTGCTGACGGCCTTGCTGCAGTTGAGCCAGAAACTATCCTGCACCCGGTAGTGAGCGTCCTGAACCTCCTGGGGGTCTTGGTCGACTCGCGGGCGAGGGGGTTCGTTAGTGGGCGAATATCCGCATAACACGTAAATGTCTCGAGCTCGGCGTCCTGCTCGGCGCAGTCGGATCCCCAATAGGCGGCCAGGCATCCAAACATGTTGGCACCGGAGCTCCGCTGATGCAAAGGAACGGAGACAGAATGCGATAAGACAGCCGTCACGTCCCCGAGAACCCGTGCGAGGCAGTGACACGACCTGGAACCCTTCGGATTTCCAACATCCAGGATTCTCTAATTGGGTACCTTGCATGCAAAAGATGGCAACTCCAGAGCTTTTCGCTAAACGAAGAAGTTGTCCGAGTCTATCCAACGACCGCAAGCTTTCGACGTTGAAGCTCCAAAGTTTAATAAGTTGCTGACGTCGTCGCTGCCTGGCCTGTCGAAGAGAGCCGGGGGCAGAGGGGGAGGAAGCAGAGGGCGTGGTCCTGGTGCGAGGAGGAATGCTAATCTGTGATGAAGACGGGGGGGCAAGCGTGGCTGCTGAAGCACGTGTGTACTGACGTCCGCGATACCACACCTACCCGAAAACTTGAATCCGCCGGAGCGCCCTTCGCAGGGCGCGCTTCTCCCCCATACGCCCTTGTTCCCGCGAGAAAGCGTCTTGAACGTCTGTCTGCGGTCCTGCGGCGACGGGCAACGCCGCAACGCTCGCCTCGCCAGCGAGAGCCCTCCTCAGCAGCCATTGCAACTAAGTAGAACGCACGGGTACATGGCTGCTTAACGTAAGGAAGCTGGTCAGGGAATTGCGACCCTGAGCTCACCTGATGAGCTGAACGATCCTGAGCCGCCGAGGCTTCGTTTTACTTCCGCCTGCTTCCGCCGGCCTTCCGCCGCCTTCCGCAGAAAAGGAAAAGGCAACTTCTTCGACCTCTCGAAGGCGAGGCCCTTTCTGGAACGCCCCGTATAGGTCCACTGCAAGATTGTTGATGGCAGTGGACGAGAAAGAGTGGTGATGATAGAGATAGCTTTTGACTTCCGGCGGCACATACCACGCGACCTGTCCGAGAGCGTGCAGTAATGCGGGCGTGTGCGGCGCGCGCAATCACCCATGAACCCTGGCGGCAATGGCATGAGCTACCCCGCCTGACTACATATGGCCCGATCCCTCAACCTCCAAACTTGTCATCTCTTGGGGCGGCGATTCAGCGTACTTCCGCCAGCCTTCCGCCAGCCTTCTGCCGGCAAAACCACCCCTCGCTTCACGGTCAAAACCGGCGGCGCGGCACGCTGGGCAATCGGTCCTGACCTAAGCAGAAGCCCCAAAGCGGCAGGAGGCGAAAGAGGCGACAGAGGAGGTTGAGAAAGAGGGCGAGGCGACAGAGCAGGCGGCGAAGGAGGAGGCGAAGGAGGAGAAGGACGAGGAGGAGGAGGAGGAGGAGGAGGAGGAGGCGACAGAGGATGAGGAGGAGGAGAAGAAGGCGAATGAGGAGAGCACGCGCGGCAAAACTCGCGCCGAGCGCGCAGTAGAATTATTGTTCTGGCCCCGCGGCCGCGGCCCGCCAAGACGGACCAGAGGCACGACTGCGTAAGAGCGAGCGTGAGAAGATCGGAGGAGAAAGCTGGAGGAGGCAGAAGGCTGACGAAGACGAGGCCGGCATCGCCGTCAGCACGGAATGGCATAAACTCTCGCCCCAGTCCCCCGTCCGACACGAGGGGCGTGGTCTCTCTCCGGACTGGCCCAGGCGCGCGGAGTCTTTGCTGGAGACCTCCCTCCTTCCTGCGCCGCGACCAGAGACGCCACGGCGCGAACGTGGGCGTGAGGAAGAGGAGGTTGGACTGGACAGCAAGCGGCCCCTGGGCTCACGAGTGCGTCTCGAGAGCCTCGCGGACGGAGATATGCTACGATTCCGCTGGCCCCAGCCTGAAAAGGGAGGAGGGCGGAGGAGGAGGAGGAGGAGGAGGGAGAGGAGAAGGAGGAGGAGGAGGAGGAGGAGGAGGAATGATGAGGAGCGACAGGGGTCTTTTCACCCACCCACTCCCCTCCCGAAGGCGACGAAGAGGAGGAGCCGGGGTACGTCAACTGACCACCTCGCTGGTCCCAGATCCTGGTCAGGCCCATCCTGGGCCCAGGACCGCCCCGCCCAGGATCAGTGTGTCGAGCTGACGTCCCCCGAGCCCTGGCGTCCACCGATATGATTTCGTGTCATCCGCGGCCCCAGATGTCCCCACCGAATCCCCCCTATGGGAGTTGTTCGTCCCGGATGCACGTGTGCCGACGGCCCCCGGGGGCAGAAAAATAGGCGGAAAACAACACCTGTGGCACCTGATAAGGCCACGAACCCCGACCTTAGTGCAATGTGCGTGTCCGCATTGTGTGATTCGATTCGAGGGCCGAAGTAGGTCGCTCATTGCTGTGTGAAAGGCCGTCTTGGAAGCTCGTGCAATCGCTGTGGTCACCCGAGGTTTTTTGCTGTGCGGCTGAGTTTCTGGACTGCACGTTGGGCACGTGCGAAGTGGGGCCGTTCAGGGGCCTCTGGGGAGCCTGTGGGCTGCGCTTCGGACGCATCGGAGGAGGTGCTCGAAAGACCAGTGAGGCTTCTCAGGGTTCCCTGACGGCGGGCCTGACTTGTGAGACAGAGGGTTGCCATGACAGAGCTGGAAACAGGAAGTCGTATGTTCATTCCCGCGTTGCCCGCTTCATGCATGAAGCCTTGCCTGATTGATGCCTCGACGGGGTTCCTGAAGAGGGTAAGGAGGCACGGGACGGGGAAGAGAGAAAAGAGAGTGAAGTAGGACGAGAAGGGACTCGGGCCCGTCTGGGCTGCCTAGGGCCCTCGTGGGCCATCTTGGGGGGCTGGGGCAGTCTTGTGGCGCTCTGGGGGATTTCTTGAACCCTCACTGGGGCTTCTGTGGCGCTCTCAGTGTTCTCTTTGGAGCCTTTTGGAGCCCTCTGGAGTCTCTTGGACTGTCTTCGGGCTCTTGAGCACCTCTTGGGCGGTCTTGGGCCGATCTTGGGGTTCTCTTGGGAGCCTTTGGGAGACCTCTGGGGCCTCTCTTGGGCTGTCTTGGGGCTCTCTTAAACTGTCTTCGAGCCCTCTTGGACTTTCTGCGGGCTCTCTTGAGGCCCTATTGGGCAGTCTTGGGCCGACCTTGGGAGCCTCTTGAGCCGTCGTGGACGCTGTGAAGACCATAAGGAGAGCAGGCTAAAAACTCACGTTTTCCCAAAGGAATGGCATGACTTACGCCTCTTCGGGGTCCTCTTGGTAGCCGCTTGGGGCATCTCTGGGGGCATCTCGGGCCGTCTTGAAGCTATCTTGAGGGCTCTTCGAGCACTCTTCTTGAGTCGTCTTGGGGTTCTCCAGGGCCTCTTGAAGCACGCCCGAGGCCGCAACTGCAAATTCACGGCCATCTTCTGCAGACATCTGCAGTCGTCCGCCGGCCTCGTGAACAGTCTGCGGGCTCGCCTTGGGGCTCTTGGGAAGTCTTGGGCCGACCTTGGGGGCCTCTTGAGCCGTCGTGCACGCTGTGAAGACCATAAGGGGAGCAGGCTAAAAACACACGTTTTCCCAAAGGAGTGGCATGATTTACGCCTCTTCGGGGTCCTGCTGAGGGCCTCTTGGGGCATCTGGGGGGCATCTGGGGCCGTCTTGAAGCTGTCTTGAAGGCTCTTTGAGCGCTTTTTGGTAGTCTTGGGGTTCTCCAAGGCCTCTTGAAGCGCGCCCGAGGCCGCAACCGCAAATGTACGGCCATCTTCCGTCGTTTTCTGCCGTCTTCCGCTGGGTTCTGCTGGCGTCTTGGGCTCTCCTTGGGCCCTCTTGGAGGTCTCGTGGGTCGTCTTGGGGCGATTCGATCTAGGTGGGCATTGGGTCCTCTTGGACGCTGTCATAAGCCAAATACTCTAAACATGCGCGTTTACCTCAAGGAATGAAACGGCTGAGGGCTCTTGGGGGCACTCTTGGAACCCTCTCGGGGCGTCTTGGGGGCCTCCAGGGCCGTCTTGAAGTAATCTTGGGGGCTCTGTGAGCGCTCCTGGGTTGTCTTGGGGCCCTCCTGGGCCGCCTCTTGGAAGCTCGCCCGAAGCCGCAACTGCAAGTTGTGGCCGACTTCCACCGTCTTCGGCCGCCTTCTGCCGTTCTCTCGCCCGTGCCTGGGGCCAAGAACATTCGAGGGGTACACCCCCGGACCTCCCTCAGGGGGACACACAACGGGAACCCCTCCGCAAGGCTGGGGAGCAAAAATCGTGTCATTGGAGATCTGGCGATGAGGACTCGGTGGCTCAGTGGTGCGGAAGGTGTCTAGCGATCGCCCCGATGCCCTCAACACCCACCCCGAGCCGGCGCTGGGGAAAGGCAGGACAAACACCAAGAGAAGAGAGGGGAGACAAAGAGAACGGTCCACGAAGCGAGCAGAGGAAGCTCCGGGCATGAGGACCTCCTGCTCCCCAGGGGCGGGCGCGGCCTCGTCGAGGCCGGCGGCGCCGTGACCACGGTGGCTGGCGGCCCCGGTGCCGCTCGGCCCGGCGTGGGCGGCGGCCCCGGCGGCGCCCAGCGCCTGGGGGCGGCGGGCGTCCACTCGCTCGCTCCTGGGCGATCGACGTGTTCTCTTGCCGCGACACAGGAAGGCAGGGGCGGAGGAGCCCGATGACAGGAATGGTCGTTCGGATCATGGGGATATGCACTCACAACGCTTTAGTACATCCATCCCCTCTCCTCCCTTTCCTCTGCTTTCTTCCCCTTTTCCCCCTTCTCTCCTAGGCGATCGACAGTTTACCCATGCCCCATGCTCACGTCCCGACCCAGCGAGAGGCCAGAGCGGGGGCATGGATAGAATTCTGGCCACCAGCGCCGCGTGCTTCTATCCATGCCCTGCTTCCCCCGGGCCCGCCCAGAGGTGGGGGGCAGCAGGGAGGGTACAGAAGCCCTCGGAAGCCTCGAAACTCCAAGATGATGCCCCCTACGCCTCCAGCAGGCCCCCAAGAAGCACCGCAACACATACTGAGGAAGAGGAGATTAATCAGCAACCACTACACGCAGACAGCACGACAGGAAATATCAAACAGCACACGCACACACAAGCACACACGCACACACACACACACACGAAATCGGAAGCCGCACATATCCTCGTCTGGGGGTCGGCGGAATAGCGCAAAGCGGTTGAAGGAATTCACGCGCTACGAAAGAATACGCGAATTACACAACTGTCACGAACGTTTGTGAATTTCGTGAATCCGGCAGGCAAAGCGCAGGCATCGCGAGGATGTGACAGCGTGTTCTGATGTAACTACAGAGCTACCTTCTTGCTCTGCAGTTAAAGGCGCGCCGCCGTGGAGTTCGCAGAAACTGTGTACCATGTTCAGTCCGACGCGAACTTCGTATTTCCTAACCATCATGTGGTGTTGGGTCCTCGCTTTGAAGAAACAGCGCCCCGCGTTTCCTCCTCCTCCTTCTCCTTCCTCTTCCCTCCTCCCCTCCTCTCATCATCATCATCATCATCATCATCATCATCATCACCATCATCATCATCAGCATCATCATCATCATCATTATCATCAACAACAGCAACAGCAACAGCATCAGCAGCATCAGCAGCATCCTCATCATCATCATTACACCATCATCCGCATCATCAACATCATCAGCAGCAACATCATCATCACCATCACCATCATCATCATCATCATCATCATCATCATCATCATCATCGTCATCATCGTCCCCGCCCCTCATTTCGGCACACCCCTCACGCGCTTCGTGGCCCCATAGGAACTCTGCCGACGGTCCCAGTGGCACAGTCCGCATGCGTCCCCGCCACACATTTCGGCCCACCCCTCACACGTTTCGTGGCCCCATATAGGGCTCAGCCAAAGGTCCCAGTGGCACAGTCCGCATGCGTCCCCGCCACACATGTCGGCACACCCCTCACACGTTTCGTGGCCCCACAGGAGCTCCGCCGACGGTCCCGATGGCACAGTCCGCGTGCGTCCCCGCCACTCAATTCGGCCCACCCCTCACACGTTTCGATGCCCCATAAGGGATCCGCCGACGGCCTCGGTGGCACAGTCCGCACGCGTCCCCGCCATTCATTTCGGCCCACCGTTCACACGCTTCCTGGCCACATAGGAGCTCCGCCGAAGGTCCCAGTGGCACAGTCCGTATGCGTCCCCGCCACTCATTTCGGCCCACCCCTCACACGCTTCGTGGCCCCATAGGAGCTCCGCCGACGGTCCCAGTGGCACGGTCCGCATGCGTCCCCACCATTCATTCCGGCCCACCCCTTCACACGTTTCGTGGCCCCATGAGGGCTCCGCCGAAGGTCCCAGTGGTCAGTCCGCATGCGTCCCCGCCACTATTTCCGGCCCACCTCTCACACGTTTCGTGGCCCCACAGGAGCTCCGCCGATGGTCCCAATGGCACAGTCCGCATGCGTCCCCGCGACTCATTTCGGCCCACCCCTCACACGTTTCGTGGCCCCATAGGAGCTCCGCCGACGGTCCCGGTGGCAGAGTCCGCACGCGTCACCGCCACTCATTTCGGCACGCCCCTCACACGCTCCGTGGCCCCATAGGAGCTCCGCCGAAGGTCCCAGTGGCACAGTCCGTATGCGTCCCCGCCACTCATTTCGGCCCACCCCATCACACGCTTCGTGGCCCCATAGGAGCTCTGCCGAACGTCTCAATGGCACAGTCCGCATGCGTCCCCGCCACACATTTCGGCACACCCCTCACACGTTTCGTGGACCCATAGGAGCTCCGCCGAAGGTCCCCATGGCACAGTCCGCATGCGTCCCCGCCACTCATTTCGGCACACCCCTCACACGCTTCGTGGCCCCATAGGAACTCCGCCGAAGGTCCCAGTGGCACAGTCCGTATGCGTCCCCGCCACTCATTTCGGCCCACCCCTCACACGTTTCGTGGCCCCATAGGAGCTCCGCCGAAGGCCCCAGTGGCACAGTCCGCATCTGTCCCCGCCACGCATTTCGGCCCACCCCTCACGCGTTTCGTGGCCCCACAGGAGCTCCGCCGAAGGTCCCGGTGGCACAGTCCGCACGCGTCACCGTCACTCATTTCGGCACACCACTCACACGTTTCGTGGCCCCACAGGAGCTCCGCCGAAGGTCCCACTGGCACAGTCCGCATGCGTCCCCGCCACTCATTTCGGCCCACCCCTCACACGTGTCCAAGGACTCGGCGCGTCGCGGGGACTCCGTGCTGCGTTCTGCCCATCCCTCGCTCGCCCGTCGTCGCTCTGCCCAGCGGCAAGAGCCTTGCCCGCTATCAGCCAGCGAGTTAGCTCTCTTTGCTCCGCGCAGCGGACGACCCGCGCGCGTCGCTGGGACCCCTCCGGGGCGACCTGCGCGCGTCGCGGGGACTCCGCGCTGCGCTGCGCCCGCAGCCTTGGACTTTTGAGTGCGCGGGCAAAGAAAGATTCAAAGCAAGGGAGGAAGCGGGCGCGATCCTCGCAGGGGGGCGCGCCGACATTGGCGTCGCGGCGCGCGGGCGATGCCGTCGGGGAGTCCCAGGGAAGCTCCTTGCGGCGCCCACACCCAGCGCCCAGAGGCAGTCATTCTCAAACGATTGACGTTCATATACAATGGCACCATGCTTTGTCATACTCGCATTCATGCACGTAGACTCGCTCGCACGCAGATTCATTCGCAGTCAGACGCACTCGCGCTCAGATTCACCCGCGTTCAGTCTCCCTACGTACTCAGATCAATCGCTTTCGTTCGCGTTGTGTACCACGCCACTCATTTCGGCACACCCCTTGCACGGTTCGTTGCCTCATAGGGATCACCACCGAAAAAGTGAATCACAATTGCGGTATACACACCTGCATATGGTTGGGTCCTTCGTCCGGCTAGTTTTGGGGGGCGGCGCGAAGTCAAAAAAAGTGAAGGATGTGGATTTCGTGGCAAAGCGTGAATCGGGTAAACTATATGGATTCCACAAGTCAACACATTTCGCTGAGTACGTCAACTTCGTGGGACGGCGCACCTTCTCGCAAATTCCAGGATCCGACGGGAACCTCGACATCCTCGAAACCTATGTATGGTTAGATCTGCTAGTTTGTCGAACCAAAATTGAAAAGAGGAGAAAGTGCAGGAGGAGGAGGTGGAGGAAGATAGGGAAAGGAGGAGGATTTGGGTCTGAAGGTCCAGGACGCCAGCAGGTGCTGCGAAATTGCCAGTGGGGCGCGAGCGAAGAAGACCCCCACCATGCGAGCCCCTGCCAGGTCTGGAGTGATGGACGCTGGGGGTGGGACTCGGCTTTCGTCTGCGACTGCGCAACCCCTGGTACACGCTACGCGGCACCGCATGCAAAGAAACCAAAGCGAGTAGCGATGCGGCGAATGCGCGTGAGGACGGGCCTCGACGACGACGACGACGACGTCGACGGAGACGACGACGACGACGACGACAACGACGGCGATGACGATGACGATGACGACGGCCGACGACGGCGCCAGCGACGGCGGCCTTGGCGGCGAAGACGACAATGGCGACGACGACGACGACGACGACTACGACGACGACGACGACGACGACGACGACGACGACGACGACGACGACGGAGGCGGCGGCGGTAGCGGCGGCGGCGGCGGCGGCGAGGGCGGCGGCAGCGGCGGCAGCGGCAGCAAGGCGGGGGCGCGCCAAGCGCGTTCCACTCCCCCTCCGCCTTCCCCAAAAATCGCCCCTGCCCCTCCCCCTCCTCCCCAGAGATCCGGTGTTTCGATTGTCGATTGTTATAAGCGGTGCCCCTGGAAGTTCAGACCCTTTCCCGGCGACTGGCTTTTCATCCTGAGTCGTTTTTCGACGGGCCTGGGGCACAGCGAGGGCCTCCAAAGACCGAAAACGGCGAAGAACCGACGTCTAGTTTTTCTAAAGATGGTCGGGAACGTTTCATTAGCGTGTCGCCACGTCGGCCACGGCGACACGCGATGCCTTGCGAGCGGATACCGCTTCGCTCCGCTCCGCAGGGCGGGAGGCTCGAAAAGGCTCAGGACGTTGACGCCTGGAAATGGGGAAATTATATAGCCTGTCGCGCCGAAGCGTGGTGGGACAGAACCGGCGGAGCAACACGCTATCCCAAAGTTCCCAACCGTATTATGGGTCCTCCTCCTGGTCCACCTCCTCCTCGCATCCTCCTCGTCCTCTTCCTCCTCCACTTCCTCTCCTCGCCTCCTCCTCCTCCTCCTCCTCCTCCTCCTGCTCCTCCTCATCCTCCTCCTCCACCTCCGCCTCCTCCTCCTCCTCGCCTCCTCCTCCTCCTCCTCCTGCTGGCGCGCGCAAGGTTGGGGCTGGCGCCTGCCGCAAAGCTCCTTGGGCGTGGCCGGCACCCACGAGGCCCAACTCCCTGGGGCTTGGCAGGCGCGAGCCCCACCCTCGCTCCTCCCTCCCTTCCCCCCTCATTCCCCCTCCTCCTGCTCCTCCTCCTCCTCCTGCTCCTCATCTTCCTCCTCCTCCTCCTCCTCCTCCTCCTTCTCCTCCCCCACCTCCACTCCATTTCCTTATCAATCACTCCTCCATGTCGCACCCCGAGGGCAGTCGGAAGGGCGGGCCGGGCGTTTCACCTGAGACGTCCTTACCATTGAGGGCAGGCCGTTGTCAAAACGTGGCTTTCGCCTTAGAGCCACGCATAGTCGTGTTTTTCACACTTGCCAGAATTCCTTTCGTGCGTCCTTGAATGTATTCCTGTATTCATGGCGGGCCTTGATATGGTCGCTAAATGGGGAAGCTGTTTTGGATCTTGGCTTTGGCAAGCGCAATCATGTTGAAGGAGTCCTCAATAGGGAGTTCAGCGCGGATGTTCCTAAGCGCGACAAGCGCGTAGAGCTTGAGCATCTGGAGCTTGTTGTTCCTCCATGTAGAGCAAAAGAACGAGGATCTTGGCGATTCCTCCCGTTGGGGGTGGTTGGTCGCGCCCCTCTGCCTCCTAGGTAAGACGACCCAGATGATGGTCTCGGCGTGGTGCTGCATGGTCGTCTTCTCGTTGTCGTCCCAGCGGTTTTCCTCCATA
>CAUYUJ010021059.1:107500-117500 GCA_963575745.1 Prorocentrum cordatum | reverse complement strand
TTTTCAAAATGTGGCTCTCTCTCTCTCTCTCGCGTTAGCGCCGCGCACACTCATTTTAGATACATGCGAGAGTGTCACTGATTGAGGGCGGTTCGTTTTCAAAATGTGGCTCCCGTCTTAGCACCGCGCATATTCCTTCTCAAAAATTACGCGGGTTACACGGATTCCCAAGGTCAACGTACCAGAAATTGTGTTTTGAAAAGACTCCGGATTTTGAGGGCGCACCAGTTACGTTGATTCGCGGCGTTGAAGTCCCAGGAATGTCGTTCGGCACGAGTCAGGATCGTCAAGACGCAGCAGTCAAGTTGATCCGTGGCGTTGCAGTCCCGAGAATTATGTTCTTGCATGCTTCAGGGTCTTGAACGGTTATCTTCCACCGTGGCAGGTCCCTCAGTGGAGATAAAACTTTGTAGGGACCTATGAAGAGGGAGCTTGAAGGGAATGTGTATGCCAACATCGTTGATGACTCTTGCGTTTACACTGGTCCTCCTCCTTTTCATCCTCTTCCTCTTCCTCCTCCTGCTCCTCCTCCTGCTCCTCCTCCTCCTCCTCCTCCTCCTCCTCCTCCCCCTCCTCCTCACACCCTCCTCCCCCATCATCCTTTCCCCCCTACCCATCACCCTCCTCCTCCTGCCCCTCCTCCTCCTCCTTCTTCTCCTCCCCCTCGTCCTCCTCCCCTCTCTTATCGCACTGCCTGACCCGAATCTCCTGCTTCGCCGTCCCGTTCCTGGTCAGCCCCCGCTGCTCCTCCCCCCATCCCCAGGCATGTCGCCGCGGCTGGCCTCTCCAGCTCCTCCTCGTCGCGCTCCATCACCCTGCGCAGCGATTCGCCAGCGCCCGGCTCCTCCGACAGGTCCTGGGTCTGCGGGGGGAAGATCGGCGGCGAGCACGGGGGGGAGCTGAGAGGGGGCGGGCCTCCCCAGAAGGCTCGGAAGGCCCCCGGCCCTCTGCGAAGTTCCCCAAGCCTCCCCGAAGGCACAGACGGCTTCTCAGAAGGCAGACAGGCTTCCGAGACGCTCCGCCGCTGTCTGAGAAGGCATGCCCTCTGCCACCTCACCCCCAAGCGCGCCGCCGAGAAGAGCCTAGACATCATCCGATTTGATTTGTTCCATCTGCGGCCCCAGAGCTCTCGACCCCTTCCCCAGGGGCCAGTTCCTCGCACAGGATCCCTTGTTGATGGTCCAGGGGCCCGATAACGGCCCCCCGAAGCCGAAATCTAGGACAGAACGCCAGGATCAAATTAGCCTGGCGAAGGCCCCAATCACACGCAGTTGTGAGTACCGTCGTTGCGGGTATCGCCTTCGGGAGATCTCCTCATGGGCCATGAAGCATGCGAAGGGTGCCGATGAGGCGGGGCCGCCACGTGGGCGCTGCCACTGAAGCTTCCGGTAGAGCCCGCCATGGGGCCGCGAAGCGTGTGAGGGGTGCGCCGCAATGGAGCCTTCGGTGGAGCCCCCAAATGGGACCACGAAGCGCTGTACTGGGTGGGGGAACCGCATGCGAACACCGCCACTGGGGCCTTCGGTAGAGCTCCCTGTGGGGCCACGAAACGCTGTACTGGATGGGAGAGACGCATGCGAACACCGCCACTGGGGCATTGGGTGGGGATCCCCATGGAGCTACGAAACGCTGTGCTGGGCGGGGGGAGACGCATGCGAACACCGCCACCGGGGCCTTCTGTGGAGCTCCCCTTGGGGCCACGAAACGCTGTACTGGCACTGGGGCCTTCGGTGGAGATCCCTATGGGGCCACGAAACGCTGTACTTGGTGGGGGAGAGATGTCTGTGGACTTTGCCACTGGGGCCTTCTGTGGAGCTCATTGTTGGGCCACAAAACGCTGTACTGCGTGTGGGAGACGCATGCTGAGGTCTTCGATGGAGCTCCCTATGGGACCACGAAACGTACCACGTGGGAGACGCATGCGAACACCGCCACTGGGGCCTTGGGTGGAGATCCCCATGGGGCCACGAAACGTTGTCCTGGGTGGGGGGGAAGCCTGCGAACAACGCCACTGTGGCCTTCGGCGAAGCCCCATATGGGCAACGAAGCGCTGTACTCATGGGGGAGACTCATGCGAATAAGGCCACCCTGGCCTTCGGTTGAGCTTCTCATGGGGCCACGAAGCGCTGTAATGGGGTGGGGGAACCCCGCACGCATGCAAACACCGCCACCGAGGCCCTCGATGGAGCTCCCTGTGGGGCAACGAAACGCTGTACCGGGTGGGGGAGACGCATACGAACACCGCAACTGAGGCCTTCAGTGGAGCTCCCTATGGGGCCACGAAGCGCTGTACTGGGAAGGGGGAGACGCATGCGAACATCGCCACTGGGGCCTTCGGTGGAGCTTCCCATGTGGCCACGAAACGCTATACTGCGCTGGGGAGACGCATGCGAACACCGACACTGGGATCTTCGGTGGAGCGCCCTATTGGGCCACAACGCGCTGTACTGCGTGGGGGAGACGCGTGCAAACACCGCCACTCGGGCCTTCGGCGGAGCTCCCTATGGCGCCACGAAACGCCGCACTGCGCGCGGGGGACGCATGCGACCATCGCAACTGGGGCCTTTGGTGGGGCTACCCTATGGGGCCACGAAACGTTGTACCATGTGGGGGGGGGGGGCGCATGCGAACCCCGCCACTGGGGCCTTCGGTTGAGCCCCCCATGGGGCAACGAAACGTTGCACTGAATGAGAGAGACGCATGCGAACACCACCACTGGGGCCTTCGGTGGAGCTCCCTATTGGGCCACGAAACGCTATGCTGGGCGGGGGAGACGCATGCGAACACCGCCACTAGAACTTTCGTTGGAGCTCCCTACTGGGCCACGGAGCGCTGTACTGCGTGGGGGAGGGGGAGACGCATGCAACCACCTCTACTGGGGCATTCGGTGGAGCCCCCTTCTGGGGCCACGAAAAGTGTGAGGGGGGCGCCGAAATTGGTGGGGATGATGGTGAATATGACTGAGATCATGATGACGATGATGGTGATGATGGCGACAATGCTAATACATACGATGGTGCCTGCAATGATGATGATGATGATGATGATGATGATACTACTACTAAAGCTGCTGATGGTGATGCTGATGATGATGATGATGCTGAGGCGGGTGATGATGATGATGATGGTGATGATGGTAGTGAAAATGATGATGATGATGACGATGATGATGTGATGATGATGATGATGATGATGATGATGATGATGACGGTCATGACGATGAGGATGACGATGACGATCATGCTGATGATGCTGATGATACTGCTGTTGATTATGATGACGACGATGATGATGATGATGATGATGATAATGATGATAACGACGATGGTGGTGATAATAGTGGTGATGATGATGGTGATGATGATGAGGATGATGATGATGGTGATGGTGATGAGGAAGAGGAGGAGGATGGTGAGAATCGTGATGATGATGAATATGCTGATGGTGATGATGATGCTGCTGCTGCTGTTGATGATGATGATGATGATAATGATGATGATGATGATGATGATGATGATGATGATGATGATGATGATGGGGAAGGGAGGCGGGGGGAGGAGAGGAGAGGAGGTGGGACGCGGGGCGCTCTCTTCAAAACGAGGGCCCAACAATATGTTTGATGGGATGAATCCCAGATTTCCGGAGATATGAGAGGAGGGCGGAGTAGACAGGAGGCTGAGGACAACACGCCAGGATCAAATTATCCTGGCGAAGAACCCAGAAATATGCAGTGGCGGGTACCGTCGTTGTGAACACCGCCTTCGTTGGAGCTCCCTCTGGAGCCACGAAACGCGTGAGGGTTATGACGAAATGAGTGGGCGGCCGCATGCGAACATGGCCACTGGTGCCTTCTGTGAGCTCCCTTCGGGGCGACAAACCATGTAACGGGTGTGCCGTAACAAGTGGGGGAGACGTTCGTTTAGGTCTTCGGTGGAGCTTCGAATGGCGCCACAAAGCGTGTGAGGGGTGTGCCGAACCGGCTGGGAGGAAACACTGGCTGGCTGGCCTTCGGTGGAGATCCCTATGAACCGTGTTGTGAAGGGTGCTCCGAAATGGGCAGGAGGACGCAGGCGAACGGTGTCACCGGGACCTTCGCTGCGGCTCTCTATAGGGCTACGAACCGTGTGAGGGGTGTACCAACATTGGTGGGGTGACGCATGCGAACGGTGCAACTTGACACTTCGGTGGATCTCCCTATGAGGCCACGAAGCGTGTGAGGGGTGTGCCAAAATGAGCGGGGGGGGACGCATGCGAACAGTGCCACTGAGCCCGTCGGTGGACCTCCCTATGGGGCCACGAATCGTGAGGGGTGTGCCGAAATGGACGGGGCGACGCATGCGAACGGTGCAACTAAGACCTTCGGTCGGCCTCCCTATGGGGCCACGAACCGTGTAAGGGGTGTGCCGAAATGCGTGGCGATGATAGTGATGATGACGGCGATGATGACGATGATGGTGATGGTGACGGCGATGATGATGATGGTGATGATGATGGTGCTGATGATGATGAAGACGATGGCGATGATGACGATGATGATACTGACAATGATAATGAGAATGATAATGATACTGATAATGATAGTGATACTGATAATGATAATGATGATGATAATGATAATGATAATGATAATGATAATGATAATGATAATGAGAATGATAATGATAATGATAATGATAATGATAATGATAATGATAATGATAATGATAATGATGATGACAATAATGATGATGATGATGGTCATGATGATGATGATGGTGGTGATGATGATGATGATGATGGTGATGATGATGATGATGATGATGATGATGATGATGATGATGATGATGATGATGATGATGATGATGATGACGGTGATGACGATGCGGAGGATGCTGATGATTATGGGGTGAGGAGGAGAAGGAGGAGGAGGAGGAGAGGAGAAGAACGCGGGGCGCTGTATCTTCAAAACGAGGACCCATCATCACAGGATGGTTGGGAAAAACATCAGATCGTCGGAGATCTGGGAGGAGGGCGGAGGAGGCAGGAGGCAGAGGGATGAGGCAGGAGGGGATGGAGGAGGGGAGGGGGACAAGAAGAAAAGTAAGGCGCGCAGGTAACTGGAGATGAGAGCACCGTCGCTGGTGTCGCTGGTGCGCAGCAGACGGCCCCGGCGGCCGTCAAGCAGGCGACGGCGCGTGTGATGCACCTGGGCCCGTCCCTCCCCCTTCCAGGCCACGATCCGAGGGTTGATGCCGCCTCTCTCATCCTCCAGGCCACAGCCCAGTGGATTAACGACACGGATAACAAGTCCATCTGTATGCTGTGGTAGACAAGTTGGAAGAGTTGTTGCTGATTATTCAAGATTCTCCGCGCCGCCTCCAGATGAAGGACCAGTCGAAGTCTGTCCACGGAGTCGCCTGGCACGGCGATGCCAAGTGGGCTCTGGCCTCTTGGCCGTCTGGCCGCCAGGGATGGCGGTCCTAGGGCAGCGCCACCGCCGCCGCAGGCGCCTGCCGCGGGCGCCGCAAGGGGCTGCCGCCGCAAGGGGGAGGTCTGCGGGGCTCGGTGTCCTACCCCCCACTGCAACCCAATCTAGCGAGCGCCGCGCTGCCGCCGCCCGCGCGTGGGGCCCGCGGCGGCCCGACCCCGACCGGGCAACGGCCTCCTCCTCCTCCTCCTCCTCCTCCTCCTCCTCCTATCCTCCTCCTGCTCTTCCTCCTCCTCCTCCTCCATGATCCTCCTCCTCCTCCTCCTCCTCCTCCTCCTCCTCCTCCTATCCTCCTATCCTCCGCCTCCTCCTCCTCCTCTCTATTCTCTTTCTTCTTCTTCGTTTCTTCTCTTCTATCCTCCTCGTCCGCCTCCTCCTCCTACTCCTTTTCCCTCCCTCCTCCTCCTCCTCCTCCTCCGCCTCCTCCTTCTCTCCTCCTCCTCCATGATCCTCCTCCTATCTCCTCCCTATCCTCCTCCTCGTCCTCCTCCTCCTCCTCCTCCTATCCTCCGCCTCCTCCTCCTCCGCCTCCTCCTCTCCTCCTCCTCCTCTTTCCTCCTCCTCCCCTCCTCCTCCTCCTCCTCCTCCCTCCTCCCCCTCCTCCTCCCACCACCCCCGCCCCCTCCCCCCCTCTCTCGCGGCGCGCGGCTCCCGATGCTGAGCAGCCTGGTGAACAGCCTCCTCCTCCTCCTCCTCCTCCTCCTCCTCCTCCGTGATCTCCTCCTCCTCCTCCTCCTCCTCCATGACCTCCTCCTCCCCTCCTCTCCCTCCCTCCTCCTCCTCCTCCTCCTCCTCCTCCTCCTCCTCCTCTCTCCTCCTCCTCTCCTCCCCTATCCTCCTCCTTTCCTCCTCCCTCCTCCTCCTCCTCCCCTCCTCCTTTCCTCCTCCTCCTCCTCCTCCTCCTCCCTCCTCCTCCTATACTCCTCCTATCCTACTCCTCCTATCCTCCTATCCTCCTCCTCGTCCTCCTCCTCCTCATGCTCCCCCTCCTCATTATAAGCATCATCATCATCCTCATCCTCATCCTCAGCATCATCATCATCATCATCATCATCATCATCATCAGCATCAGCATCATCATCATCATCATCATCATCATCATCATCATCATCATCATCATCATCAGCAGCAGCATCATCATCATCATCATCATCTTCATCATCCTCATCCTCATCCTCAGCATCATCATCATCATCATCATCATCATCATCATCATCATCAGCATCATCCGCATCATCCGCATCAGAACACCGCCACTAGAACTTTCGTTGGAGCTCCCTACTGGGCCACGGAGCGCTGTACTGCGTGGGGGAGGGGGAGACGCATGCAACCACCTCTACTGGGGCATTCGGTGGAGCCCCCTTATGGGGCCACGAAAAGTGTGAGGGGGGCGTCGAAATTGGTGGGGATGATGGTGAAGATGACTGAGATCATGATGACGATGATGGTGATGATGGCGACAATGCTAATTCATACGATGGTGCCTGCAATGATGATGATGATGATGATACTAAAGCTGCTGATGGTGATGCTGATGATGATGCTGAGGCGGGTGATGGTGATGATGGTAGTGAAGATGATGATGATGACGATGATGATGATAATGATGATGTGATGATGATGATGATGATGATGATGATGATGATGATGATGATGATGATGACGGTCATGACGATGAGGATGACGATGACGATCATGCTGATGATGCTGATGATACTGCTGTTGATGATGATGACGACGATGATGATAATAATGACAACGACGATGGTGGTGATAATAGTGGTGATGATGGTGATGATGAGGATGATGATGATGATGGTGATGGTGATGAGGAAGAGGAGGAGGATGGTGAGAATCGTGATGATGATGAATATGCTGATGGTGATGATAATGATGCTGCTGCTGCTGCTGATGATGATGTTGATGATGATGATGATGATGATGATGATGATGATGATGATGATGATGATGATGATGATGATGATGATGATGGGGAAGGGAGGCGGGGGGAGGAGAGGAGAGGAGGTGGGACGCGGGGCGCTCTCTTCAAAACGAGGGCCCAACAATATGTTTGATGGGATGAATCCCAGATTTCCGGAGATATGAGAGGAGGGCGGAGTAGACAGGAGGCTGAGGACAACACGCCAGGATCAAATTATCCTGGCGAAGAACCCAGAAATATGCAGTTGCGGGTACCGTCGTTGTGAACACCGCCTTCGTTGGAGCTCCCTCTGGAGCCACGAAACGCGTGAGGGTTATGACAAAATGAGTGGGCGGCCGCATGCGAACATGGCCACTGGTGCCTTCTGTGAGCTCCCTTCGGGGCGACAAACCATGTAACGGGTGTGCCGTAACAAGTGGGGGAGACGTTCGTTTAGGTCTTCGGTGGAGCTTCGAATGGCGCCACAAAGCGTGTGAGGGGTGTGCCGAACCGGCTGGGAGGAAACACTGGCTGGCTGGCCTTCGGTGGAGATCCCTATGAACCGTGTTGTGAAGGGTGCTCCGAAATGGGCAGGAGGACGCAGGCGAACGGTGTCACCGGGACCTTCGCTGCGGCTCCCTATAGGGCTACGAACCGTGTGAGGGGTGTACCAACATTGGTGGGGTGACGCATGCGAACGGTGCAACTTGACACTTCGGTGGATCTCCCTATGAGGCCACGAAGCGTGTGAGGGGTGTGCCAAAATGAGCGGGGGGGGCCGCATGCGAACAGTGCCACTGAGCCCGTCGGTGGACCTCCCTATGGGGCCACGAATTGTGAGGGGTGTGCCGAAATGGACGGGGCGACGCATGCAAACGGTGCAACTAAGACCTTCGGTCGGCCTCCCTATGGGGGCCACGAACCGTGTAAGGGGTGTGCCGAAATGCGTGGCGATGATAGTGATGATGACGGCGATGATGACGATGATGGTGATGGTGACGGCGATGATGATGATGTTGATGATGATGATGATGATGATGATGATGATGATGATGATGGTGATGATGATGATGATGATGCTGATGATGATGAAGACGATGACGATGATGACGATGATGACGGCGATAATGAGAATGAGAATGATAATGAAAATGATAGTGATACTGATAATGATAATGATAATGATAATGATAATGGTAATGATAATGATAATGATAATGATAATGAGAATGATAATGATAATGATAATGATAATGATAATGATACTGATGATGATGATTATAATTATACTGATAATGATAATGATAATGATAATGATAATGATGATGATTATGATGATGATGATGATGATGAGGATGAGGATGATGATGATGATGATGATGATGATCATGATGATGGTGATGGTGATGGTGATGGTGATGACGATGCGGAGGATGCTGATGATTATGGGGTGAGGAGGAGAAGGAGGAGGAGGAGGAGAGGAGGAGAAGAACGCGGGGCGCTGTATCTTCAAAACGAGGACCCATCATCACAGGATGGTTGGGAAAAACATCAGATCGTCGGAGATCTGGGAGGAGGGCGGAGGAGGCAGGAGGCAGAGGGATGAGGCAGGAGGGGATGGAGGAGGGGAGGGGGACAAGAAGAAAAGTAAGGCGCGCAGGTAACTGGAGATGAGAGCACCGTCGCTGGTGTCGCTGGTGCGCAGCAGACGGCCCCGGCGGCCGTCAAGCAGGCGACGGTGCGTGTGATGCACCTGGGCCCGTCCCTCCCCCTTCCAGGCCACGATCCGAGGGTTGATGCCGCCTCTCTCATCCTCCAGGCCACAGCCCAGTGGATTAACGACACGGATAACAAGTCCATCTGTATGCTGTGGTAGACAAGTTGGAAGAGCTGTTGCTGATTATTCAAGATTATCCGCGCCGCCTCCAGATGAAGGACCAGTCGAAGTCTGTCCACGGAGTCGCCTGGCACGGCGATGCCAAGTGGGCTCTGGCCTCTTGGCCGTCTGGCCGCCAGGGATGGCGGTCCTAGGGCAGCGCCACCGCCGCCGCAGGCGCCTGCCGCGGGCGCCGCAAGGGGCTGCCGCCGCAAGGGGGAGGTCTGCGGGGCTCGGTGTCCTACCCCCCACTGCAACCCAATCTAGCGAGCGCCGCGCTGCCGCCGCCCGCGCGTGGGGCCCGCGGCGGCCCGACCCCGACCGGGCAACGGCCTCCTCCTCCTCCTCCTCCTCCTCCTCCTCCTCCTATCCTCCTCCTGCTCTTCCTCCTCCTCCTCCTCCATGATCCTCCTCCTCCTCCTCCTCCTCCTCCTCCTCCTCCTCCTCCTCCTCCTCCTCATCCTCCTATCCTCCTCCTCCCCTCCTCCTCTCGCCTCCTCCTCCTCCTCTTCTCTTTCTTCTTCTTCTTCTTTCTTCTCTTCTCTTATTATTTTATTTTATGATTATTATTATTATTATTCTTCCTCCTCCTCGTCCTCATCCTCCTCCTCCTCCTACTCAGTTCCCTCCTCCTCCTCCTCCTCCTCCTCTCCTCCTCCTCATCCTCATCCTATCCTCCTCCTCCTATCCTATCCTCCTATCCCTCCCTCCTCGTCCTCCTCCGTCCTCCTCCATG